>JAEIFT010000172.1:0-543115 GCA_018904225.1 Lordiphosa mommai
AAAACGAGAAGGCAAAAGCTAACTTCGACTGCAGCCGAAGTTTTAATACACCCTGAAAATTTACTCCAGCTGATTTAACCGGTAAAATATATAGAGGATAAAGTTATCAGATATTTTAAATTTTTAAATCATTGATAACAAAAATTGTATACCATAAAACAAAACTTTTCTTAGTAAAGCACATTTTCCGACCGATCGGTCCTATGGCAGCTATATGCTATCCTCCGATTTTGATAAAATCTTCCAGAATTGTGATAACGCATATAAAACTAATATATACCAAGATTGGTGACGCTACGATGAAAAATTTAAAGCTTTTTCCCACTAGAACTAGTTTTTTGAACGACCGTTTATATGGCAGCTATATGCTATATTCATCCGATTTTAATAAATTTTTCCACAAATATGTAAAATCATCTAAAACTAATATATACCAAGATTGGTGACGCTACAATAGAAAATAAAAAAAGTTTCTTTTTCACTAAGACTTACTTCCGACCGATCGTTCCTATGCAGCTATAAGATATAGTCATCCGATCCGTCGGCCGGTTCCGGACATATTAGTTATGTGCAGCAAAAAGAAGATTCAACAAAATTTCAGCTCGATAGTTCAAAACTGCGAGACTAGTTCGCGTAGAAAAACAGACAGACAGACAGACGGACAGACGGACGGACGGACAAGCGGAAATGAACTCGCCTGTCAGTCCTGATCAAGAATATATATAGTTTATGGGGTCGGAAATGAATATTTCTATGCGTTATAAAACTTTTGGGTAAATTAATATACACTTTTTCAAGTGTAAAAAAACGAGATAAAGCTAACTTCGACTGTGCCGAAGTTTTAATACACTTGAAAAACTTTACTCCAACTGATTTAACTGGAAAAATATATACGATATAGATATCAGATATTTAAAATTTTTAAATCATTGATAATAAAAATTTGATACCATAAAAAAAAACTTTTCTTAGTAAAACACATTTTCCGACCGATCGGTCTCATAGCTATATGCTATAGTCATCCGAATTTGATAATTTTTTTCGAAATTATGTGAAAGCATATAAAACTAATATATACCAAGATTGGGGACGCTACGATAGAAAACAAAAAAGTTTTTCTCACTAGAAGCAGTTTTTGACCGACCGTTTATATGGCAGCTATATTATGCAGTCATCCGATTTTGATAAATTTTTTCAAAAATGTGTGGAAACATATAAAACAAATATATACTACGATTGGAAATGCTACGATGGAAATCAAAAGTTTTTCACAAAGACTTATTTTTTCGACCATCGATCGTTCCTATGGCAGCTTATATGCTATAGTGATCCGATTTGATACATTTTTTCCAGAATTATGTGAAAGCACATAAAACCAACATATACCAAGATTAGTGACGCCACGATGGAAAAAACAAAAGTTTTTCTTAAATCCAGAACTTGTTCTAGACCGATCGTTCCTATGGCAGCTATATGATATAGTTATCCGATCCGGCCGGTTCCGACATATTAGTTGCGTGTAAAAAGAAGACTTTGTGCAAATTTCAGCTCGATAGCTTTAAACTGAGAGACTAGTTCGCGTAGAAACAGACAGACGGACAGACGGACCGACGGACAGACGGGATGAAGTTGCGACGGACGGACGGACAAGCGGAAATGAACTCGGCTCGTCGTCCTGATCAAGAATATATATAGTTTATGGGGGTCGGAAATGAATATTTCAATGCGTTACAAACTTCTAAGTAAATTAATATACACTTTTTCAAGTGTATAAATATATATAACCTACAAATACTGTCCGTCTGCCTTCAACTAAAATATCAACCGCCACAAGGGGAGCGCTGCACCCTTATTTGAACCATCTTTCCCAAAAATTTAAGATACTGTGTTATGGTTACTTCTGAACTCAATACTCAGGCCACCTAAAGAAATCTCCATCCCTAATATACATGAGTAGGTTTGATTGAACGACTATTAAATTAAGAATTGAGCTAAGAACTAACTAACGCAAATAGATATGACTAAGTACTATTAAACTGAAAACTGTTGAACGATAATCCACTCTTCAAAGATTTTTTTAATAAATTATTGACCAGTGAACGAAAATTTTTTGAAGAAGAAACTAAGAAACAGAACACTAGGCAACAATTTTAAGACTATGTTGTGGCTTATGAACGAACCCATTATTTTGATATCAAAATTGGTGTGATGTTTGACCCGCATAGAAGGAAGCATCTCCGACCCCATTAAGATATATATATATATTCTTGATCAGCATCAATAGCCGATTGCCTGTCTGTCTGCTCACTTTTATGCTTTTTCTTCCTGAAAGTCTTAAAACTATCTTAATTCAAACTTTGCAAAAGTCTGAAGAACATGAAAGTTTTAAGTACTAAGTTGCCATTGAAACGATCAGTTCAAAAACTCTTCTTCAGTTCAGTGAAAAAAACTTTTAACACTGTAAAATCGAGCATATGTAAAATTAATGGAGTAATTTAACCAGGGAATAATACCGAAATAAACCAAACCAGTTTTACAAAGCCGGTATCGGGACCGGAAATTTAAAAATGCTCTGAGAACCGAAAACCGTTAATCGTAGTAATAGCATCTGAAAACTGAACCATACCGAAGCACTTATATCGGTACTGTTTCTATTTATCATTATTTACTCCATTGCCTTTGATTTGTTTCAAAATATTTATTTCAACTGATCAGAGCTTAATATATATTTACATATGTATTTAAGCCAGTGATAAACTCAGAAGGAAAAAAAACATTTTAGAAATTCACCCTAAAAACAGAATAAATTCCCTTAAGAAATATTTTTCAAAAAAAAATATTTATTTTATTCTGCTAAAATAAAGGAATAAAATGTTCAGAACAGCAGTTTCTAAAAAATTGGGTAAATCCATTTTAAAATAAGAATGTTCTATTAAATTGAGAGGATCTGCAAGGCCTGTAAATTTGTTTTTCAAACAAAGAGCTTTAGATCTATTATAAAACTGTGAGTATTTTACGATCGTATTCAAGGTCACATTGTAACGTAGTTTTGTATAAAACGCGAAAGATCATCGAAAAAAAGCGATTATCGAAATTACTTGTCCAAAAATAACAAACAATGTAGAGATCAGAATTTTCCGACAGAAAGGTTTTTTTATGTAATTACTCTTAAACCCCATCCACCCAATTTGTGTCGCAATTCCCATTTTGGGCGTTATCCCTTTGCATCAGTATTATCTTCAGAGCCAAATGTGAATGCTTCCTTTAGTGAGAAGGAAAATTGATTATATCATGGATCAAATTCAAAATAATCGCAAAATTTTATAAATTTTTCCCGGAGGCCTACACCTAGTTTTCTACAAACATATTTATTATGGGTTTAATTGTATAAATTTGGAATATTATTATTAAGATCCGCTCTGTGTTGTTTAAGTAGCTGGATTGACCTCCAGCTCCAAGGCCTACTGACTGTAGAGGTATTCTGTCTGCTCATCCTACATACACGCATAAAATACGTTTTAATAATTTTTTTGAATACTAAAAAAAAATACCTATACCGGTATCGGGTACCGTATAATAACCGAAAACCAAAATAAATAAAATACCGAAATAGACTTTAACCGAAATACTCACTGCGGAGCCAGTCCCGGATCCGAAATTTTGTTTCGGGATCGATCCCTGAATTTAACATATATTATATTTACATCGGCTCTAGCTGCTGATCAAGAATTCGATGTTTATAAAAAAAATTAGTTCACTCATACCAAAAATATCTAAAAGCTATTTTGTTAGGCAAAATCAAAGAAATTTATGACAAAATTGTTTCAGAAATATACTTATAGCAGCTGTCGGCAGGAAATTTAAGTTCGGGAGCAGTCCAACTACAAGATAAAAAAGTAAAACCTTATAAGCGAGGCCGTCTGTCAGCCCAAGTTTCTGGTCGCGCACTCTGTGTGAATTTTGTTTTTTGCTGCTGTTTGCTCCTGCCGTGGCGGAAAGTAACCGCTGAGGAAATAAAGGAGTAAGCTTAAACTGAACCAATAAACTCCGGTGCATAACTATAGCCGCACCTAACTTTTCAGCATGAAAAGAGTATCAATTGGTTATTATAGATAAAATAAAGAATCAAGAATAAGATAAACATGAATCAAAAAATAACCCTAACAAAGCAAAATTAACCGGTAAGATGGAAATTTTGTTATTGGCTTGGTGCATAACTATAGCCGCACAGATTGATTTCTTATACTGCATTTGGTTAGCGATAATTTCTTAAAGCCAAGGGCTGCCCATAGCTGATCTATGATCTCAGTTTTCATTCTATTCTTGTACAACACTCAATGAGAGTTGTGTCAACAGCCTTTTCAACACACATTGATGTCATAACATCGACCGATCATAATTTAAATGACAACAGCCGATAACGGTTTTTACTGTTTGCAAAATAATAAAAAAAAAAAAGAAAAAGAAGATAAGTTGTCAATGATGCCAGAGGCGCCACCGCAAATGTTTTATGACTGCCCCTAACCAATGGGCCATGACACATGTTTATACCGTTTTGTACCTTTTTTTGCTGTTGATAAATGAATTTTACCATTTATAATTAACACATTTTGATAACTGAATAATGGTGCGAAGACCATGACGTCATCTTAACTTAAGTCTCAACTTTATAAGACAGCTCGTTGCTTTTTATTGTCTTAGTGTGAAGTTTTTCTCTATTTCTCTTCTTTTTTTTTTTATTACATAATACAACTTTTCATTATTCTCAGCTTCTCGACTTTGTCATGGCTTGGCTTTTGTTTTATGTGCGCAAAAAATTGCGTCAGTTGGGCTAAGACGCTTTTCTTTATGCCCAGGTATAGGATGAGAGAAAGATAGACAGACAGATAGATAGAGAGGGGGCAATGAACTTTAAGCCAGGCAACTATTATTATGCTAATATGGAAAAGCATTTAGCATTTTGCTTTTAATTGGCCCTACATATATCATTTGGCATTTTTAATTTCAATACAAGGCAAAAATTTAACGCTCGTTTAACTTTTTTGTATTGTTGCACTTTCGAAATTCACAGGCAACAGAGATTTTTCTATGCAAGTTGATCGTGGGCTGGGGGAGAATCCCCGCTTTTTGGTTGGCTTCCGTGTAATTTTTCGATGCGTTCATTTCTGCAGCCTCATTGTCTGAGGCGGTTGCTTTTCTGTTGGCGGCTTTTGTTTGGCTTTTTTTTGTCTTTCTGCATATTTACACAAAATTATGTGTGCTTTTTAGCATTTTTTCCCCCCCCCCCCCCCCCCCCCCCCCCCCCCCCCCCCCCCCCCCCCCCCCCCCCCCCCCCCCCCCCCCCCCCCCCCCCCCCCCCCCCCCCCCCCCCTTTTGTGTGGCTGCTGCAAGAGGTCTGACAACACTTTGTCGCAAATGTACCTAACTCTGAAAGTATATTTTAAAACAGTTGCTAAAGAATTGACATTGAATATTGCAAATTTTTTATAGTGCCCAAAGGCCACTTTTTTGTATTTAACTTAAAATTACCTTTCCTTTTTCTCAGTGCATGTGCAAAATTTGCATGTGGTAAGCATACGTTAGTACATATCATTATCATGCAAATTTTGCATGTCTGTTTCATCTTTATGTTGGTGTTGCATGTGTATATGTCCGCATCTTAGAGTTGCACATATCGGTTCAGGTTGCCGCCCCAGCCCATTGCCAATGATTGAAAAGAAATGCAATCATCTCTCTTGCCCAACAACATTTCAGTGTAATTTATTTTGCATTGAATTTGCCAAGGCTTGCTGCAAAATGTGGCCACGCCCACTCTACCTCCCCCTCTACCTCACATGTGTTACGGCAACTTAACTGTAACATTTTATTAACACTTGAGGCGCCAAAAAAAAAAACGAGCAACTTGCAGCTTGCAACGTGAAACTGACAGCAGCAACAACAGCAGCTCGTCTTTTAGCCTAGAGTTGCATGCCGCGCGCCGCCTCTATGAGGCACTTCTTTGATTGCATTTTTGCCACCAGGGCTAAAAACCGCCGACATTTGGGATTGCCCTCCCACCGCTGAGCTAAGTTATTTGGTTGGTGGTTTTGGGGGGCGTTTTGTTTGTGGTTGAAATTTTAATTTTAATTACACTAGGCAACAAAAGCAAGAAATTATGCTATAGAAAAATGGTATATAATTTGAATAACTTTATTCAGGCAAAAACAAAATTTTCAAATCCAATTTTAATGTCTGCGAAAAATGGATAGACATTAAAAATGGATTTGGTTTATTGATTAAGGAATAGTGTTTATTTTTTGTCATCTAAAGCTGATTGAAGGTTTATTATATTGACTTTAAACAACTTGAGTATGACTTTATACTAGTTTTGTCAATATCATATCGATTAATCGAGATATATGTGATATTCCGATATGATATTTTTTGTATTGTTTAATGAATCATCGATATTGTTATGATATATCAGAATAAACCTGATAGGTTCTACGTTTATGCTATTTAAAAATCATGCTTTTTGCCCCTCAAAGTATGCAAACTTATATTTCTTTAAGAATTATTTATTTGAACGAGATCAATTATGGCAGCACCATACATAATCCACATTGTATATTCACTCAGATTGTCGGACCAGTTAAAGGTATAAAAAAATATTTAGTATTAAGGTTGAAAAACAAATTATTTTCTTTAATTATAAAACATAGCATACTTGGAAGGGCAAAAAGCATGATTTTTTTTGTGCGTAAACGTAGTTAGGGTCATGTTTCTGCAACTTTTAAAAAAGCAAAAAAAAAATCATTTAAAAGTCTACTGATGATAATACCGAAGACCTTAACCCCTAAACTAAATCTGTTGCTCTTAAAATAAACATTTGTGGGATAGTTATCAGTAATCTTGCTTTGTTGTCGGAGTCGCAACTTTTGGTGGCGCCCAATTTCTATGCAAGTGGGCTGCTTCCTTATCACAGCGGGTGACTTCTGTAGAGTCAGCTTTCCTCCCCAAGTCGTACGTTAAAGAAGTGTCCCACACTATTTCATTTTGGCAATGGAGTACAGAGTAATTTATTCGAGAATTATTCAGGAAACATGGTTCATAGACTTTATTTTCAGTCTGTTTTTTAGGTATCATTCGGTACATTGCATCTAATTATCGAAATTTTAGTTTTTTTATTAATTAATGTTTTATAAAAGCATTTGTGTGCGTTTTTGCGTGATGTTATGGTCACACTAGGAGCATTCAGTTTAAAGCGATAGCAATTTATCGATAATAAGTGATTCTGGCATTAAGAAAGACAAAGTACTTAAACTCCACTTAGCTCGAGCAACAAATTTGTCCGGAGTTCAATTTGATTTTGTGAAATTGGGCTTATTCTGGAAATTTACCACTTTAAATCAAGCATCAGTTCAAAAATGCTAGGTTCTCGTCGCCGTGATTTTGTCGTCGATAACACAGTTTATCGAAAAGATGCAATAAAGTGTTCCCATTGGCCACATTCTTGTATTCTTGCATCCATTGAACAGCTGAAATTGGTCTTCTTTACATTGTAATAAGCTAGTATTTCAATCACAATGTAAACAAAAAGGGAATACGATGAACTAAAATGTTGTTTCTCTATTATAAAGAGCATCAGATCAGGCCAAAAGTTTTTTTTTTTACTATATGAAGTATTGAGGCTTTATATGTCCTTCTGGAAAGTACAATTCATATAAATATGTATTTGACTTAATATAAAGCTTCACTAGTGTAAATGTGGCTTGGTTTAACACCTGCCAATCGATGAAGCGATAAACTTTAAAGCTGACGAGTAGCGTGGAGACAACCTTTCGCATCAAAATTTCTGCTGCACTCTGAAGATATTTTCTCAATCGATTTCCTTGCCTTTTTATTACACTATGCCCTCGTTTTAGGCTCGTTCTTGTCTTTACTGCTACGTGGTTTACTTAGCGTATTTAGGAATAGAAAGGAATATTTCAACCCACTTAAAATATTGTAATAAAAACCATAAAACAACCAATTAAAACGCAATAGTGATGGGCAGCACTTAAACAGTTCGTGTGACTTCACACTTAAAGTTATCATTAATATGCATAATTTAGACACCTACAAATCCCAAATTTTCAAAGTGATCATAAACAGCGTGTAAAAAATCTTAAGTATAATTTACTTTCCCCTACGCTGTAGCTCAGTGTTATTAGCTAATTCATTGCTGCGATTTTTATCGCTTGTGAAAAGTCATTAGTGCAGCGTTTGAAGCGTTAAGTTTGCATCTGCCCACTGCTGCGCCTCTCTTTCAACAGGATGCAACAGCAGCCTCTTGCAAAAAAAAAAAAAATAATAAAAATAATGTTATTAAAACTTTCCAGTTCATTTAATTATATTTTTAGCTTCATTGATTGCCTGCAAAATGAACTGCCAAACTGTTGACACAGAAATTCATTGAACCTCATTTCGCCTTCTCAACGCCAAAAAGTCAAAAAGCCTTTTCAACTAAAAAGTTGGCAATATTTTATGTTATTTCGTTTCGGGGTTTTGCCTTTCATAGGCATTTTTTTTTTTTTTGCCTCTGCTGCTAAATGATCCATAAATTTTTAAAGAGTTTTGCAATCTCAGCAAAAATGAAACGAGTGCGAGTACATTTTTGGGCAAAAAAAAAACAAACTTTTGTTTGGCTTTTAGCATCTTTGACAAATGAAGATGATGACGACGGCAATGAGCGCATTTTCTGTATGACTCGAAATGCCCTTGAAAAGTTTTTCATGTGCTGACAACAGCTGGGGGCTCTTGAGCTAATAAACTGTCTTATTCTAGAAATGGGTATGCAAGCAAGCAGAACGAAGACGATTAAAACTCATTGATACAATTAAATGTTACTTTTGGTTTGGGTTTTATATCATTTAAAATGAATTGAGTCTGAGAAATTGTCTGTATTTCGGTTCGACGCTTAAACACTCACCATACGCATTTGGTTCTTTGTTAAATCCGATTGATATAATAAAAAAAAAATCTGTGAGTGTGATTTTGATGTGAAACATGTTGTTAATGTAATTTTGAAAGTAACTGAAAATTTGCATTGCGGTTTTGGAATAATTATAACAAAATTCAAAATATTTATCAATTTACGATTATTGCTAAAATATGTTAAAATTCTATATATCGGGAGATGATAGCATCGTTTTTCGGATTTGATGTGCAATCATGATAGGTAATTTTTAAGATTGTGTTAGTCCGTTCTTACACGATGAAACCGGTACCAGTTTCGGAACTAAAAACAATTTTTCATTGAGATATATAATTGGGATTTAAGAATATCACCCTTTTTTGAAAAATTTTGATCTCTAGTGTGTTTTAATTTATGGTCGACTAAGTTCTCTAAACGCTTCTGTTTCTGCTTCCAATGTTATTCCTACACTCTGAAAAAAAAACATAAAATTATGGTATCAGCTATTCCTGTGTGTCGCCCAGACCAGCTTACCTTGATTGTAGATATTATATATATATTTATAAAAATTAAAAATTCAGAATATTAATAATTAGTAACCGAACCAGTACCCTTATTAGCGTTTCGGTATGGTTCTGGGACTTTCGTTTCCTATTATAACGGTATTTGGTTCTCTTTTCTTTTTTAAATCGGTTCTGGTTCCGTACTGGTACGTGCTTTCAAACGGTTAACTTCGGAAAACAGTTCCCGTCCGATATTTTTCCCTGCTTATAAAAATTGGTATGTTTTATTTACCAAAGACACAACCCTATGTGAAGAGATGGACCATTATCATAGACACAATCCTATATAAATACAGGGTGTATCTTATAGTGGTATCCGAAGTTTTTCTTTAAATAATTTGGCAACCAATGAATTTTTTAAAATAAATGTGTTTTTTTATTGAAATTGGGTTCTTTTAAATTTGTTTGGTCACTTTTTAAAGATGACATCGGCCAAGTGACCACAAAATCGCGTAACATGGCCCGATATCGGTCGCCATTGACTGTTACCGCGACGTCGGCGCTTACGGCTGCTATTGCCTCCAAACTCCGTCTGGGACGAGGTTTATTCCGTCGAGAAGAGGTTGCCAAAGATCCTGTGGCATTGAATTTTGCCACCAAGGCACGATTAATCTTTGGAGTAGGCGCATTCTGGCCACGATACTTCGCTCTGAACGCTTGTTGAGTCAGCGTAGCAGAGGAATTTTTTTGAAAATAAATTTTCATAATTTCAGCACGTTGCTGCGGTGTAAAGTGGTTCATGGTTAAAATTGTACTGAACTGACGTTTTTTAGGCCGTCTTTAAAATATCTATGCTTGTGTGTAAAACGACCCGCGGTTGATTTTACACGCGGCATGAAAGTAGGCAACATAAATTTTCTCAAAAACTTCCAGATTTAAAATCCATGAATATGAGAAAACGGTCCTTAAACTTAGCGGCTTGTATTTGGGGAATTGTAGGTCTCATATTTTGATGCTGGAATTAAAAGATCACACTAGCCAAGAGGGTGAAAGAAGCTCGGCTTGGTACTTAGGGCTGGTAAAATCAAATTTATGTTATACTCCAAAAAAAATGGGTTTACCTTTCACTTTCGCAAAAACTTTGCGATTTCAAGCCGGTTTTTGTATCAAATTTTATTTCTATTAAGGGAAAGTGGTAATGTGGCTTTGTAAGGACTTGTAGAAAGAAAAAGTACTATCCAAAATATTTAAAAAAAATTCCCCATATTTTGTATTATTTTTTAAAGGGAAATTTCCTAGATTGGTTTGTATTGTAAATTCATAAACTCTAACCATTTCCCCCTCTACTTCGTTCCAAAACTAAACAATTATAAATCATAAAATATTATTATCAATGGTTAGTCAATTGACAATTTTATCATTTTGTTAACTCATTTCATTGCCCCTGTCATGTTTAACTAAAATGGTCTATAAATAAATGTAAAATATTGACAATAACAAAACAATTTATCAACTGACTTTAAAGCTTGCCCCCTGCTTGTGTATCGTTGTGGAGCGTGAAGAGAGGTGACCAGAATTGCCCACATATGGCGATGCAGTTGTTTGGATATGATGGGATCCTCCATTCACAGTAGCTCTCGCCCACTTTTCCCTCTGACTGCAATTACATTTGAATGTATTATTATCTTTTAACCGCAACGAGAGTAGCAATAAAGTTGTAAATCGATTTGGAAGGAACTTAAATGAGAAGTGCGTGGTCAAGTTAGTGGATCTGTCAGCAGTTTTATGCGACAATTTAGTTTGGCTAATTTATATTGATTAAATACAGCATGCTGCAGAGAATGAGGGATTCAGTTTTATCTCTAGCCATCTTGAGCCTTTTGTCTGGCCATTGTGTGTGTGGTTATTATTGTCAGCGCTTTGAGAACAAGTTTTATGCGTTTTTTTTTTTGTATTTTTTGCTTCTTGTGTGAGTCAATTGACCCAAATTTTGTTTGGTTCTGGCTTTTGTGCCTGATCTCTGGTCGCTCGTTGTAGTAGTCTCTCTCTCTTGTATAGTAGACGTGTCGTTTTTGCTGTTTTCAGTTGTATTTTCTTTAGTGGGTCGCATTAAAGCAAAAGGCAGTTGAACTTTGGCAAAAGGTTTTCGGCCCGGGGGCACGTGTTGTGTGTGAAAGATTTGTAATCTGCCTCTTAAGGTCTCTCTTATCCGAGCTTAAGTTATCTTTATGGTTAAACTAATGAATGGTTAATTTTAGTTGATGAAATGTCTTTATTAAGCAACTGACCTGCAAAATTTAATGATGGAATGGCAATAAGTTTTGTAATGCACAGAGAAAACTCAAGAAATTTGGTAATAAAAGCTGATGATAGAATGGAAATTAACTTAAAATTGCTGTACAGACACCCTGTTATTTTTGGTTGTAAAGTTTTAGGCCTGAATTTAATTATACTATAGCATTTCAGTCATTGTAAAACATACCGAGTTTTAGCTCGTCTGCCTAGAAGTAAGTGGGATCTTGAGAATAATTATTCGTTTCAATATATTTTGTTGACTTTAAAAGTCAAAGACAAAAATCTTCTTAACTTCAGTTTTTGCAACTTTTGGTCACCTTGCACATCTTTCAGATTATGCAAATAAAATGCAACAAACTGCATCAAAAACTTCATCGTGGCTTCTTTTGTTTCTGTTTTTTCTTTCAACGGTTTTCCGCCACACTTTTTTGGATTCATTGAAGCGGCGGTGGGTTTCTAAGTTCGTCATCGCTTCGCCCGCTTTGTATCTGTAATCATTTAGTCATAGTGTTGCTGTTGCTGGTGTTTTTTTTTTGTCTGCTGCTTTTTGCGCATTAATTACGAGTATTTCCCTGTTTTTTTTTTGTTTTTAATTAACGACGCCAACACTCACAGGTGGGGCTCCAGGCAAAGCAACAACCACCCAAGAAACCGTCGACCCACTAACATTTATTACGATAAACTTGACTGATGAAATTTTTCAAATCCAGGTTAACAATTGCTGTTCGCTGTACCGCCAATGGCTTATCAGTTTTAGACACATTATTGTTGACAAATGCATTAATTACACACAGAGTGAACATGAATCACTCACTCACTTGGCTGCAACGAAATTAAAGTCTTCTCCAACTTTCAAACTTTGTGATTTTTATACAAAGTTCGTGCAAATGCAGAATAATTCATTTCCGACCTTATAAAGTATAAATATTCCTGATCGGCATCAATAGCCGAGTCGATTCGTCCTAGATCTCTGAGACTATAAAAGCTGTAGCATTAAAATTGTATGTATTTGTTTCACCTATGTTTCACTCCCCCTCCCGGCATAATAAAAAATGTTAAAAACTCCTACAATGTTATAGATATTTACAAATATATTTACACTCACATTTGTGTGCTCATCGGGCACGATTCATGCACGATTTAAGGAGACCTCTCAAATGATCATGCACGTAGCAGGGAAGCAGATGTTTGTATCTCTGTCTTTGTGGCATTTCTATCCTTGCCGGGTTCCCTTGAGTTAGTGGAAGAAAGAGGATTGAACTAGAAACTTTGATTTTCCAACATTGGAGTGGGATTTTCCCAAATTTAACTCTTAGGATTTTTTTATACACTTGAAAAGTGTATATTAATTTTGACCAGAAGTTTGTAACGCATAGAAATATTCATTTCCGACCACATAAACTATATATATTCTTGATCAGGACGACGAGCTGAGTTCAATTCCGTCCGTCCGTCCGTCTGTCTGTTTCTACGCGAACTAGTCCCTCAGTTTTAAAGCTATCGAGCTGAAATTTTGCACAGAGTCTTCTTTTTACTGCACGCAACTAATATCTCGGAACCGGCCGGATCGGATGACTATATCATATAGCTGCCATAGGAACGATCGGTCAAAAAACTAGTTCTAGTGAGAAAAACTTTTTTGTTTCCCATCGTAGCGTCACTAATCTTGGTATATGTTAGTTTTATATGCTTCCACATAATTCTAGAAAAATGTATTAAAATCGGATCACTATAGCATATAGCTGCCATAGGAACGATCGGTCGAAAAATAAGTCTTTGTGAGAAAAACTTTTTTGATTTCCATCGTAGCGTCTCAAATCGTAGTATATATTTGTTTTATATGTTTCCACACAATTCTGAAAAAATTTATCAAAATCGGATGACTATAGCATATAGCTGCCATATAAACGGTCGGTCAAAAAACTACTTCTAGTGAGAAAAACTTTTTTGTTTTTTATCGTAGCGTCCCCAATCGTGGTAGATATTACTTTTATATGCTTTCACATAATTTTGAAAAAATTTATCAAAATCGGATGACTATAGCATATAGCTGCCATAGGACCGATCGGTCGGAAAATGTGTTTTACTAAGAAAAGTTTTTTTTTTATGGTATCAAATTGTTATTATCAATGATTTAAAAATTTTAAATATCTGATATCTATATCCTATATATAATTTTCCAGTTAAATCAGTTGGAGTAAAGTTTTTCAAGTGTATTAAAACCTCGGCACAGTCGAAGTTAGCTTTGCCTTCTCGTTTTTTTTTATCTTTACCCATTTTAAGTACGATAGACTTAAACATTAGACTTGACCTTAAGCCTTTTATTTTTAAATCTTGGTTGCGGACTTTCCAAAATCGGTAAGTTTGGCTTTCTAGGTTTACATAGCAAAGTTCAAGTCATACATATTTTGGATACAAACTATACCGAGAATTTCCACCTTCTTGCAAAAACAACTTTTTTTTGTTGCTGAATAATTTTACCATATTTTTACTTCAAAACCTCAGAAAAAAAAAATATTGACCTCCCGTTTTTGTCATAATCATTTACTGAGGTCTGCCGGAAATGTCTAGTGATTTTCGTATGCTCGGTTACTAAATCAGATGACGAAACTGAAGCGACTTAAAACCGACTTATCAAAGCCAAGTAGATTTTATTTGTACGGGTTTCCTTCCTTTTAATCTTGTAAGCGTACCAATTTTTGTCATTTCACATATAAAGTAATGCAAGTTTGGTTCGAAATGCAGTAGTTTATACGAAAATCTAAAAAAAAAGCAATTTTTTTATATGGTGGTCATTTACTCAAGTTATGTCACGCTAAAGAACCCAGAAAATAGGATTTAAAGAGAGTTATATTTCAAACATTTGTTAAAATTACGTTAAATTGTTGTGTTTTCGTGAAAAGATACATTTCAAACGCTCAGTTTTTGGCTGTAACAAACTGCTATCGGTTTTGCGATATTTTGCATTGTCGATTTCGAAAAGGTAAAGGGTAAAGATTGTTCCTTTCACGGAACATGATCACTTGTTCCCTTTTTTTAAGTGAATCAACTCACTCCGATCACTCCGTTGTTCCTTTCAAAAAGAACAATTGAAAAGGAACATGTTCACTTGTTCCGTTTAGCGGAAACCTCCGGAACAACCCAACTCTAATTCTGACACTAAAATCAGCGAGTTAATTTAACATTTTACTTTTTAAAATTTTTTTTAGAGCTGTGTTATCTCTGCATTGTATAGTCTTTGCTTACGTATAAGTTTACACTGTTAAAGTGTTCACCTTGGCGACCATCAAATCAGAGTGAGAAAGGGTCACGAGTTGCCCAAAAGTGAGAGCTTATTGGTGTGCAAATATAATGCGATGCAAAGCGGCTCTGACCTACTTCATTGAATGCTAGCCAGCGACTGCTTGCATGCGTTCAGCTCGTGTCTCGTGTGGTGAATTGACGAATGTGTTCGTACGTCAGGCGCTGTGTGGTACAAAATCTGCCATAGAGGTCAAAAAACTTGGTAGTGGAATCCATTTAAGCTGAAATCCAATATAAACATTAACTATATCACATGATTAAGTAAATATATTGGATTAAATTAAATATAAAAAAATTCAAATATTTATCCCAACAGCTTTTAGATTTAATAAACTTAAGATTAGCCTCTTAGCTTAAATTTGAAAATGTTCTATTCACCATTCATTGAAATCCACCACTCAAACGGCACAAAATTAATTTACTGCCACAGCGCGCGCTCCATCTCGCTCACTCGCTCATCTTGTTAGCACAGACAACAACCCACTTGAAGCAGCAAATTGTCATTGTTGCACTTGAGAGCGTCTCTTCGCTTCGCGAAGCTTCGCCTTGAAACGGGCGTCATCATATTTTATTCAGCAATGAAAAACTGCAATAGAACGAACAAAGTTTGTCGAGGTCACAGGAAAAGTGGGCAGGAACTTTTTCCCCCAAGAAGTAGGAAAAGCATTGAAAGGTGAAAAGTGGGTGGTGTGTGCGCTCTAATAAATTTACAATTTCCAATAGACCAGCTGCAGCACGCTTTTGTGGGCAATAAATTAAAACTTAAATCTAAACAATCTCCTTTTCATTTACAGTTTTTCCGCCAACTGCAACGATTGCTTCCATTTCAACCAAACGCTTACTGCCAAATTCAATTAATCCCTGCAGCCGCCAAGTATGCAACGATATTTGTGAGTTGTTAAGATAAAAAGCTTCTTGAATGCTCAAAGCTGACAAAAGAAACTCGAGCGGAGCTTTAGTAGAAGAGTGGCATAATCATGGACGCACCAGATGTGGGACGTATTATAAGAGCACCAGCTAGACGCAAACGTAACGATGAGCAGCTCATGGATAGGGTGAGTAACATAAATAATACATTATTGGATATTGGATTTCCATTTCACAACTTTGAGCTTTTCTCCGTTTCATTGAACTCCCTTGATCGTTGAAGTTGTCGCAGCGTGCAGCGATCCAGTTTTTTCCTCTCATATTTCACACGAAAAATGAAAGTTTTACTGCATCGCCCACCGCCAAATAAATGCAACTCCACAAAGTGCCTAATGCCATTTGTTATATATTTATTTTCATTATTTTTTATATTTTTAGGGTTTCCTATTCATTTCCATTGTTACATTTTTCGTTTGATTAATTTGCTTCATTTTTTAAAATTTTTTTTTTTGTTGTCAGTTTTATGAGTCGACGTCTTGGCATTCACAATCCCATGAGTTGGCGTTGTTTTGGGTTTTGTGGGTAATGCGTTTAATTGAATTCCCTCTGAAGACCACAAGACACATTTTAATCCCAAATAGGCGAGTGATGATTTGTCTTGTGATTTAAATTGTTTGGGAATTAAAATTAAAATACAGATGTGGGTTTTTGGAACTTAACTGTTAGTTATATCACTGAGATATATATTTGACTTGTTGTCTACTTAAAAGTTTAGAGCAGCGGTGGGCAAGCACTTGCTCTCAACTGCTTCCATTGATCCGAGAGTTATTTTTGGCATCTTTTGTCGCACCAGTTATTGCGTCGCTTCTGAAATGAATAACAAAAACAAAATGCATGCAAGTAGCCAGCTTGACAACAGGCAGCCAAAAAATATCGCAGCTGACAGACTGCTGTAAAAATACAAAAACATTCCCACACTGGGTGTGGATCGTTGCTCATCTCGAGACTCGTTGCTGTTTTTTTATTTTCTGTTGTTGTTGGACTGCTCCCAAACAAATCGTGCATCGCTATTTAGAAAATCTGGCTGAAATGTATATTGACAATTAAGTTTGCTCATGTTCATGTTTTTCAAATCTAGGTGGATATTATGAACATTTATGTTGCCTACTTTTAGGCTGTTCTTGAAATTCATTTAATATTTTCTACATATATGATTATACAGTTTCCCGCTGACTTTCCACATTGTAATAAGACTTATGAAATTAATTATTCTTAGTGGAAAGTAAGGGCGGGGTCATCAGAAATTGTAGACACAAGCAAAGATATTTCAAAAGCGCCCTAAAAGTAGGCAACATACATTTACCTAATATCCACCTATATTTTGAAAAACATGAACATGAGAAAATGGCACTTAGAATGAATTTCATAAAAGAGGACAGCTTTGACTTAGTTTCTTCTGCCAAAGTCTGCACACAGACTAAACCTAAGGTTGCCACATAAATTACCATTCATGTACAGAGCTTGATCAAATATTATTGTGAATATTTGTGGAATCAATGATATATTGTTGGGAATTTTATTTGGTGTACCCTTCCTCTCCCTCCATGTTCAAATGAATTTTTAAAGTGATTTTTCCATTAGGGGGAAAGTAAAACTTAGATCCTTCCTTGTTAACACGGTTACTATTAATACACTCTTGTAAGCTAACCAAATCTACTCCTTTACGTGTCTGAATAACACTCCTTGTTGGATGCTTCAAAGTTATTTCTTCCTTAAGCACTTTGAACTGAACAGTAAGAACAAGTAAGAGCGCTGCAGCGAGCGCCCAAAATGCGAAACGAGCAAGCGTATCATTGAAATTGAGATTTTGTTCAATGAACTAGCTCGTTGTCTGTAAGGGCTTGTTAGGCTTATAGTTCGTTGTCCGCGAGTCACAGCGAGCTTGTTGATCGTTGGTCACGAGTTGCAGCGAGCTTTTGTGAAAAACAATCAGAGATAGCATGATTGACTTTGATTTTGCTCGTTTTATTTGTTGCTTAGAGCGCGAAAGATTACAAGAATCGCTCGCTCGGCGCACTTTCTTGCAGCCGCAGCGAAGCTAATTTGCTCACATGCTTAAATAAGCTTGAACTAGTATTACTCGTGCTTGCACTAGTCTTGCTCGTTCTGATTTAATTGGGGATCCAGTTAACAAGCCTGGTAAATGCACGAATGAGCACGCAAATTAGATGCCCGCTGCATGTCTCTGATATACACCTACTGACATTCCAAAGCAAGTGGTTTTAACTCTTATAGTCTCTGATATCGACGCGTTTTTACGGATAGAGAAACATGGCTGGTCCAAAATACGTATACTTTACAGGGTCAGAAATTTTTTCTTCTGTCTTTTACATTCCTTTGCACAACTTCATGATACCCTTTTTACCCAATTTAAATGAGTACAGGGTATAACAAGATAGAACTCTGTATTCACCATGCTTGATAGTATTTTGAATTCATTCACTAAAGCTCAGACTCTTTAAGTGAAAAGAAATTAGGTAAAAAGGCTTTCCAATATTCATCATAACTAAAAAAAATTATAAACTTTTTGTTCATGTTTAAAGAATGTTTTGAGTGCTGGAACTCTGATAAGGAACTTACAGTACATGAATACGCATTGTGGTATAGAAAACTATTAAATCATTGTTCTAAAAATTTATTTGACACAAAAGTAATGCAATGGGAGATATTAGGTTTTTTTTTTCAAATTGTGGGGGTTGCAGGGGACACGGCAAAAATTTTAAATAGACTTGATATTCTTGCAAGTATAAGGAGTCTACGTTCCATACATGTCTGAGCCTTTAGGTCTTACCATCTCTGAGATCTGTGCGTTCAAACGGTTACCATTTTGAAGGCTTTCTTCAATTATTCGATATAATTTCGAGATTATTTGATTTTAAAAATTTCAAGAAATCAAAAACTTTTTGAGAAGGGAAAGACGATAAATTGTATTCTTTTTTGCCGCGAACCCATTGCAAGGCGGCATTGGTTTCAGACTGTTTCGAGTTAACCATCAACTCATCAGTATCCTTTTTTAATTTTTTTAAAAGTGAACTCTTTGCCTGTATATTGAGGTATACTTTTGAATGGACCCCTCTTATAGGTGGTTTTATAAGTTAGAAAAATTACTGTTCTTCAGTAATTTAACTAATAAAGCTTTCAAAACTTTACTCTACTGATAAGAAAACCCCATTGAAACTAATACTACCACCCGACGACCCAATTTTACCACCCGCCCTTTCACTATCCACACAAACAACAACAACCACACGCCACAGCATCTCAAGTTCATTAACCACCCACCAACTTAACCAAACCAGCCACCTCAAGGCACACGCAAATCACACTTCCCAACACGAGTTCCACAAAAGTAACCCACAATTAAAGCAACACTCAAATTTCACGCAATTAAAGCGCCCAACAAAACAATAGCAACAATTAGATTGTTTTATGTCAAGTTCAATGCACGCAGACAGAAGACAGTGAGAAGACCCACCCACAGCTAAAGCTCAATCCAACTAAAAAAAAAAGCATCAAATTATATTAAATAATAAACAAATTGAAAACCAATTACCACACCACACAGGGGGAGAGAGAAAGAGAGTGAAAGACTTTCACGCTCAGTAAAAGCTTTCGCCAACAGCTGTTGAAGTTTAGGGAGAGCCAAGATCTCTTATGCTCTCCGGGTTTGTTATGGTTTGTTTGTCAGCTGCTGTGGCTCTATTGCCGTTAGTGGCTTTTACTTGTGCTCTCTTCTGAGCTTTGCACGGCGGCCTGCGCCATTGGCTTTGCTCTGTTCGTTTGCTACGTTTTAGTTTACAATTTGTATTCCATTTGGTTGTGCGGTTTTTCTCGCGTCGCGTTTCCTTCGTTTCGCCTCGCTGCAATATTTTCGCATGCAATTTTTCTGTGTTTTGTTTTGCAATAGAAAATTATGAAAAATAATTTATACATACCGCCGTAGCACAAAATAATAATTATGTGGTTGAAAAAACAAATTGAATTTGTTTGCTATCTGTTGTGTGTGGTACACGACGACGACGACCCGGTTTAAACGTTTAGTTGGTTGTTGCATTTGCCCCAAAAAAAAAAAAAAAAAACTAAGCAAGCTTTTGCTTTTTACTGAATGACCTTCGGCCGCCTTTTTGTACATTTTCGGTGCGTGTAATTCGGTCGACGTCAACAGCTGCTGCTGCTAAAAACAACAAAAACAAAACAACTAACAAATAATTAACCCAGAGACATCAAGTTTTAACGTTCAACATGATGTTATATAATTTGTAAAAAACCATCAATCTGCCCCTATGAACTCAACAACTAAGTAAATTTTTGTTAATCAAATGAAATGACTCTTTGATTAGATCATTTTTTAAGGCAATTGAAAGTGGGTGGACAGAATGCGCATATATTTACATACATTCTTAAGACATTCAGGAACAGAAAGGAAAATTTTTAAATTTAGTTAAATTTATGGGGTCGTAGGATTTTTTCAAAAGATTTAGAACAGGCCGAACAGCTGAGTATTATTTGAAAGCTTTAGGTTTAAGCTACTATCGATAAAAAGTTGAACGTCAATCGATAACATTTGAATTAGATACACCAAATTTTATATGGAAGTAAACAGAGAGCGTTTTTTTGGCATATTTTCCAATTTTACTTTCGAAAGGAAAAGAACACATTCCAAGCCTCGCACTGGCCGCCCTTTGGAGGCTGATGACAATCAAATCAAGGCAGTGATTAATGAAACCCGCCGTTATTCATAACGAGAGATTGCCAAGAAGCTTAATGTATCACCTACAACAGTGGACACCCACCTAAAACATCTTAGATACAAAAACAAGCTCGATCTTTGGGTACCACATGCTGTAAAGAAAATTCACCTTACTAAGCGTATCAATATCTGCGATTAATTGCTTTAACGTAACGAAAACGATTCGTTTTTGAAACGAATCATAACTGGCAATCACTTAGAGCAAAAGTGATCATGTAGCAAGAGAGTTGATTCGGCTTAAACCACATCAAATGCCCATATTCATCAGAGAAATGTAATGCTGTCTGGTTGGTGGAATTGTAAGGGTGTTGTCCATTTTGAGCTAAACCACGTTTGAATGTCGACAACTTTACGAATTAGACAAACCAAAAGTCAAACAGAAGCAGAAATGTCACTCGTCAAAAATTATCGAAGCTGAATTGGAAAGTGTTGGCACTTCCACCATATAGCCCCGACCTTGCACCTTCAGATTATCATTGGCTTCGAGCTCTTCAAAATTCTTGAAATGGTTAAATCATTCATTTCTGATGAGGCTGTCAAAAGGCAATCGGAAGTTATACGAGCCTGGATTCTTGCAGGTGCCCAAAAGATGGTCAAAGGTGGTCAAACAAAACGGTCAAAATCTTCGTTGGATTTAATAAAAAATTCGACATGATTTTCTTGCAATAGCTCACTCCACTTCAACAAAACTGCTGCCAAAACAAAAATTTTCTTACAAAAAAATAACATTTTTTTCTAACAAAAATATAATAACATTTTTGTGTCGAAATTTTGTATGGAGATTTTGCTTTTGCCAGCAGTTTTCTTGAAGTTGATACTGAGCATAACCGAATAGTATATTTTTGCCTTTTTTTTTGCAAAGATCATTTAATTAATTGAAAATTGTTTCAATATAACTATTTCCCATTTATTGAATTTTTTCATGACTAAGGACATTTTTTAGAATTCCTAAATGCATAAATAATTGAGTTTACATTCTTAATTTTGGTGTTTATAATTGACTTATAAGAGGAATATAACAAAAGTCTTCTTTTGGTGTTCAGGGTACAAATATTGAATAGTTTTAAGTGAAAGCACCTAAGGTATCCAAGGTCGCCTAAATAGCTCGCGAATTTGGATATAAGAAAGCTCAAAATCTGGTAGCTGCCGAGTTTGCTGTCCCTGACTATTTTACAGAGGTGTTTCGCAATGTTTAACCGCAATTAGAAAGACATTTTGCATAGATCTGTAACTATAAACCAGCGATTTTTGGCTCAGCCAGCCCAATCCGTTATTTCTTTAAATTGATGGTATTTGCCACGTTAAAATTTTATGCTCACCGCTGCTATGACGAAAAGAAACCCAAAATGCACTGCGATTCACTACTAATCGTGGTAGATAAACTTAAGGCCCTGTTTCAGAGGATCAAGTCGAGCTATTCTAGGGTACTCTTTGCTTCTAGTTGTTAGACAGTAGTGATCTTATAATCTTTAACGTAATATCTATTTGTAAGTATCTAATAATAAGATGGAAATCTGCCCTTAAATTTGCCCATTAGTAGACACCGCTTCTAATCAGACGAAAGTTTTGTTAATTCCCAATTTAGCACATGAGCTTGTTTTTTTTCTATTCCCCTTGGCCTCTAGGATTAATAAATGAAAATTTCTAGTAAAGAAGAAATCTCCACTACTTTTTTCAATTAAAGTTTTAGACTACACGATTGTCAAATGCCCTTCCTTAAAGTAAAATCACAACAATTTCTTTTGTTTCTTCTCGTTTTCTATCTTATTGGTTGGTTGAGAAAAAAATACTTTATTTTATTGCTTGAATTCCAAATTTTCCGACCGTAACAGCCCTTAAGAAATCTTTTCAGTTAACAAATTATTGTTTAGTGTCACTGGCACGCAAGTTCGAAAATTGATCTTATATTGTTTTTATATAGCTCTTATACTAAATAGGTGTTATAGTGGAATTGTTACATTCAGGTCCCAGAATTTAAGTGGAATTGAATCAGTCCTGAATAACTATTTTATTTTCCACTTTAAATACAACTATATACTAGCAAATCAAGTATAAGACCTAATATTAGAACAATATAAGAGTTTATTATTTAACTTTAGTTGCAATATCTGAAACAAATGCCATGTCATTTTATTAGCAGAAAAATGTAATTAATTCTGGAAAATTATTTTCATCAAAAAATCACAAATAATTTTCTTTACCCTATCAGAAACATAATCAAAACTGAAAAAGAACACTGCAAAAGTATGCGCTGAAATTGTCCAGATGTGTATTCAAAATAAATTATAAATTGTCTTCGAATGACGCTTTCAACGATCTGTTAGCGACCTCAAAATTTATAGGATTATCGGAAGGGTCAGATTTTAATGGCCTACCCTGTATAAGAAACCGTTTCGTAATAAATTGCTTAAATGAGGGGAAGATGGGCTGAAGTTCATATAAAATAGCTCACTTCTTCCTGTTATATTCCAAATAATAAGGCATTGTTCCAAAAACTATAAGAATAATAAAAAATATTATACTATTTTATAGTTTCCAAAGTCTTTTTCGGTTACTTAATATCTTTAAAAGTTTCGGTGGCGTATGCTTTATTTATCTAACATGCGACGTTGTTTTTGCTGATATTTGTCTGTGTCTGTGTTTGGTTATCAAATAGAGCAAAAACTGATATGCTCAGTAAGCGTAACAAAAATAACAAATGGCCCAAGATAAAATGTTTTATCTTGCCTTTTCGACGTCCTGAAAATGTCAATTAAAAATGAATTCAATTTAATTTTCCGTACAAACAAACAAAAAAATGGCAAAAAAAAAGAGCGCAAATGCAAATGATTTTTTTTTTGTTGGTCTGTTCTCTGATAACCTTTCAATGCCGCGCTCTCATCACACTTTATACATATACACGAAAATAGCGTAATAGAGCAAAAGTTGGTTAAAGCAACAACAAAACAAATAGTAGAAAAAATGATAAGGCAACCCCAGGGGAAATACTAAATATGTATGAAAGCAAATTTTGTGTAAAAAAAAAAAATGATAAAAAGAAGGCAATTAAAAATTGAACAACTGAGAAAAAAGTAAAGCCAAGGCGAAATAAAAAAAAGAGAGGGAAATATAAAGAAGCAATGTAGAATTGAAATGGTTAAGATACAGAAGGTGGTAAAAAAATATTTAAGGAACAAAAAATGTTAAAGGGGAAAATAATTTCAAAAAGGTCAAAATATAATATTATAAACCGAACCATTTTTAAACTAAATTACCAACATTTGTGGAAGTTTTCTAAAAAAAAATACTAGAAGCAAATTTATATTCTAGGGCAGCTTTTACACAATAGTTTGTTAATCGTCGTCTAATATAATTTTTTTTTTTGCAACTTGTTATTTGATGCCTCAACTTTAAAAATTGTCATTTTAAATAATCAGCTGTTTGGCAGAACGATTTTCTTTTATTCTGACTTATCAAACTGCCCTCGTTATATACCAATTTTAATATATATAAAGAGAGAGAGAGAGAGAGAAAGTTCTCAATTAAGGCTTTTATTTAAACTATTTAGAACGTAACCCATTTGACACTAGTTGTTGTTTGTTTTCGTTTTGGTTCACCCCCAACCGCAGCAGCAAGCAGCAGCTGTTTGAATCGTGGAAAAAAAACGCCCCTTAGCTAAATTTAAATTTTGTTTTTTTTTTATTTTGACTTTGTTTTAGTAAAATGACAAATAAATTTAACTAAAAACAACAACACAAACAATCAAACAATGTAACAAAAAACCACAAGTGAAGTGAGAAAAATTAGTTCATTGTGTTTTGTTTTGGCTTTTATAAACAAAAGGCAATCTGCCGCTTCGACCATGCGGCATTTAATCATGACCCCAACATCGCTGTCGATGTCAACGCCAACGCTGTCAACGCTGCATCATCAGCGCATGTCGCTGCAGCAATCGCAGTCACAGTCGTCCACATCATCATCCACATCGCCTCAACACACGCCGTTAACCCCATCGCCTTCGACGTTTTTTGGCTCACCAAAGTTCCCAGCAAATTATCAGCGCAGTGAAAAAGTGAGTGAACACAATGAGAACATACTGTGACCGGACCATATTGTTCATGCTTTGCATTAATTATAACCCAGGGCCCCACCCCGCTCCTCCTCCTCACTTGAATTTTTCATTCATTTGATTTTTATGCAAATTTCGTTTATGCCCCCTTAGGGGGGGTCACTCTCGGAGTTATGCATATGACATTTCAATTTAACTTTTTGTGCATATTTTCATAGTTCAACCACACACTAAAAGTCAAACGATGTCATAACCATTGTGCCTTTCGCCGCTTTAATGTCTTTGATTGTTTTGGTTTTACTTTGAATGGAAATTGTGAATGTAATGTGTTATTTAAGGAAATAATATTTGCAATCCAAAATAAAAAAACGCAAAGAAGTAATGAAGTTATTAAATGATATGCAATTTAGATGCCTTAAAAAAAGAACTAACCGGTTGTGGTGTCCATTGTGCGGAAGGTCTGGGTTTGTCCGTTCACCTTCACCAGCTATTGGTGCCAGCTGTTAATGACTTGACTGGCCCTAAAAAAGCTTCTCAGCTTTGCCGTTGGTATCTTTTCCCGTATCATGTAATCTGCGCCGACACTGTAAGGATAGGTTAACCCCGCGGTCGCTTTTAATTTTAACGTTCACCTTCACCAGCTATTGGTGCCGTGTATTGACTTGACTAGCCCTAAGCTGCTCAGCTTTGCCGTTGGTATCTTTTCCTTCTCCAGGATTTATCGCAATGTTTAAATCTGGTCTGTGGTGGATTTATCTGGCCTAAAGCCACACTGATAAGGTCCAATCAGGTTGCTTATAAGCGGCTTTAGACTTTCACATCCCTGTAGTTCTTCTGCACTAGTGCAAACCTAGCGATTCCGTGTACTCTTCGCAGTGAGGACCGGATACCGACCTAACCACCCGCTATGGAATTTGCTAACGAATTTTTTTTCGCCAAATTCACCAAGCGGTATAACGATCAGTCGTTAGCGATGTGACGGTCGTTAGGCACTCGAGTGGTGACTGAAAACTGCATGAAAAATTTGTTTTTCATTTTACTTAATTATTTTTTTTTACTTCTGCGACTCACAACTTTGAGGGGTCGTGCAACTAAACGTCCCTTACCGGCATACAGGGATAGTTTGGGTGATAGAACCTAATACATATGCAATGTTTGAACAATGCCCATCAGCGCCAACTGTTTTGTTGTTTTATAGCCTTTTAATGGCTAGCAAGACTTCATCTTGGTCCGATAAGTCCATTCTTATATTATCGGGGCAAAGTTTCTTCTCCATGGTCGGAATTGTGATTTCCATTTTCATCCTTGCATTGTGAGAATCTGGACTAGAAGCCTTCGCTGAGTTGCTTAACCTTTCGGTAGACTTTTCGAGTCTCATTCAGGCCGAATAGCATCTCGACTTCATCTCGCATGCGCCTTTTCAGCTGCTTCTTTTTTCTTCGGAAAGACTCTTCTCCTCTTTCTTTGGGTATCGCTATTTTACAGCTCGCTTTGCTCTGTAGACTGTAGAGTTCTCCTGTAGGCAGCCTGGTTTTCGTGTAGAGCGGCGACGGTCGTTGATCAAACGTGATCAATCTAGTGTTGCGTTAATTGATCAGGGGACTGCCGTTTATAAGGGAATGTTTCGATGTTTAAATCTGGTACCACTTATGATCATTTTCCTGCTAGCAGCGAATTTTTGTAGCCTCTTTTTATTACTACAGGTTGTTTCATGAAGGATTAAACTATGAACCGTCGATCCAAAGACTTCTCCAATCTCTAATGTCATGATCGAGGCAGCGCTTTTATATAATTCGTATCTGGTCGAGTCATTCTTGATAAGATAAGACTAAAGCTTAAGACTGAGGAATAAGTAATTTAGTAATGTGTGTATGACACTTGCTTAAAATTTTATTGACTGTCTGGCTGACTGGAAGTACTGCTTGTTTAAACGTATTTTATAACAAAATCCATTTAAAAGGACTTTTATTCAATTTTACCTAAGCAAGCCGAGCATGCTTCAATAAAATAAGCTGTTTGTAGTCTGTCAAGTTGAAGAAATTGGATTAAAACTGCAATTTTTTCGAAAATTTACAATCCGTTTTAGGAATTCACAAGCAGTTCGCAATAAATCCAAGCAGTTCACTGCTTGAAGTAAAGTTATGACACTTCTTCTTTTTCTTTTTAACTGTGGGAATTTTTTATATTTCTGTACTCTTCTAACTTCCAGTCAGTGTGCAAGTAAGTAATTGTCATACAGGCATTAGTAATTTAGCTTATTTCGGAATATATTACGTCAAGATGGAACGTAAGTCTAGTGTGGACAGATTTATCAAAAAATTACACCAAATCTTGAATTTCGCGTTGGTCACACTACTCGTTTAGCTTTGTTGTTAATGTTTTGATAAAGATAAGCAATTTCTAGTCAAACCTTTTTTACCAAACAAAATGTTGTAAAAAGATTCTATGAAAACTGTTTTGATTTGCTACACACCAAGCAAATGCAATGACGACTATTCATTTTGCTTAATCAAACTTTGCTACAATTATTTGAATTCTTTTGTGCATTTAAAGCAGTGTATGATTTTAGTCAAAGTTGTAAATTTTTGCAATTTTTATTAAGTAATTGCAAACCCTTTACCTTCTTAACATAAATTTAATTTCAGCTGTTTGCTGATGTTGTCAAGACAGAAAAAGAAGTAAAATAAAGCCCACATAGTTAACATAGGTTCCATTCATGTGCTGTTAAGCGCAGCAGAACTTCTCAGCTCCGTATGGGCACAATGTAAAGAGTGTAGGAATCATTACATCTGCTTCTTATTGCCACTTATTTTGTATGAAACTTCGTGTTACTTCGCAGTTTCTGTATAGGGCTAAATGTTAAAATATTTAGCCGTAAGTCTGAGTGCGCCTAGCTGCTTTACGCCCTCCCTTAGATCCCCCAAATCCGATGTCTTACAATGATCTCAACAAAACAGCAAAATGTGCTATCTCTATGACCATTAAGACTCAAAGCTTATTAAAGTGAACATAAAGAAATCCGTTTGTTTATCAGTATTTAATTTCTAAAATTAATTTTTTAATTAGATTTGGGCAATATAACAAAAATGAGTCTCTGTTAAGACGCAACTCATTTAGTCATTTATACAGCTACAGCCAATCATGATGACTATAATTTTTCCTCCATTTTATGACTTTCAAAATCGTGTATGACAAATCAATTCTCCTTCCCCACAGATTAAAATAAAACCAAGTGCAAAATCTTTAGCAAGAGTTTTCACTTTGTCAACTTTGTCCATAAAAGCGAAGAACTGAACCCATTAGGCCTTTTTAAGCCGCAACTGTTCGACTTCAACTCCAACTCACTTCATACCGCACACTGCGCCAAATGTAAGAAAGTTCCTTACTTGATAAATGCTTACAAATCAGCAACAACGACACTTTTCTTTCTACACTACAACACAAACTGCAGCAGTTAGAAAGTCGCGCTTGACTAATAGCGAAATATGATAAACGACTGAAGAGACTTGATGAACACTTTCTCAAGGGGAGGGTTGGCCATTAGAAGTGGCAAGACAACTTTACTTGGGCTTTTGTTTGCGGGGGAAAAAAAAAGAAGAAAAAAAGTAGAACACAACAAGAAGAAAATCGAGACGAAGCCGCAACTAGATTTTCCACTCACACACAAACTGCATTGCATTTTGCTTTCAATGCGAAGTGGCCAATGAAGATTAACATGGCGTATGCTTAATGTGCTGCTGGCCATGTCTGTGGCATATGGGCCAAAACAATTACGTCTGCAAATGAAATTGTTTGCTGCGGGTGGTGGCGGCGGGCGTGGCAAAAGGCAATTATGTCCATCATTCGTGTAGAAACAAGATGTGTGTGTGGTGCATCTGCATATGTAGGAAAAATGCAGGAAAACTCCTCACAACGCAGATGCGCTTTTCTGCTCCAAAAAGCGCAAAGCGGCTGGAAAATGTTTTTTTTTTTCTTTTTTTTAATTTTTTTTATAACTTTACCTAGCGATCTGCAACAAAGTTTTGCACCAAAATGAAAACGAAAGGTTTAGAGAAAGAAATTGCGTGTGAAAATGCGGTTTGAAACAACGTCATCGTCGTCGTCACCTTGAACTTTAAGCTCTCGTCCACCACCTGTCTAGGGAGAATGAGAATAGAGTTATCTACAAACTTGTTAAATCAAAATGCCTGCTCATTGTTGTTGTTGCTACTGTTGTTTGATTAATTATTGCGCATTACGCAAGGCAACGTTCAAAAGTTTGCCCTGCCATTGGGGAAAACAAATTAGAAAATTGTTTCCCCACAAATTGCGATGCTGACATTTGCAAAAGTTGCAAAAAAAATAAAAGTTGTTTTGCATGCGCCAAACAAAAAGCAAAAAAAAAATAGTAAACTTGGGTAATAATTAAGAGATCATTTCGCATTTGGCATTTAAGTGGCGCAATGAAAGGAAAATTTTGCATGGAGAATGAATAGAATTTTCCATGTTCAATTTTTCTTAAGGAATTCTTCTGTTTAGAGGAATTCTGAAAGTTTTAGAGGTAAAAAAGATTACCGCTTTAGAAATAGAATTTTCTTCTTCCAAAGAATGGTTGACACATTTCTTGAGAATTCTCGAAATGTAAGGAACATTTCTTTCAAACACTTTTTCAGATGGTAAAGACGTATCCAGGGGTGTTATATCAAGTTTGGCAAGCAGATTTTTATTATTTACAATAGCTTAAAGGGGAAAGACTCGGGGCGTAAGCGATTGGTCCTGGGATTTAACCTCGCCGGAGACAAGATAATTTTTCAAAATATATAAAAAATATATTTGTTAATTTTTTTTCCGCTTTTAATTCTAATTTTTTCGACATGAAGAGGATTTTCTGAATTCGAGTAAACAGGTGTCTAATTATTTTGCATACTTAGGATTGTTTTCGCATCTTAATGTTTTTTAAATCTAGCTGGATATAAAGAAAATGCCTTAAAAATCATAAAATCATACACGAGTCGTTGTAGACACAAGCATAAATATTTTAAAAGCGGCCTTAAAGTTTCCTAATATTCACTTAGATTTAAAAAAACATGGAGATGAGAAAACGACCCTTAACTGGCATGCCGAATAGAAAGTCGATTGGATAAAAAAAAGTGTGAGTGTAGTTAATAAGCTAATCACACTGAGCAACATCTAATATACAACATCTTAAAGCAAAATGTGCCTATTTCATCGTAGCACATAAAATAAAGAAATCTTAGAAAAACTTGTCAAGTATTGTGTTATATTTCTTTTTAAATTTTAATCAGCTTTAAAACCCATTGATACCGACATGCATGAAGGCCGATATGTGGAACTTAGTAGACATGAGACAATACTATGCTCGATTCCGCATACATATAATAATGCTAACACGATTAAAAACTGAAATCTAAGACGTGCTGGTTAGTTAAGCATGGTAGAGACTCGGGTAGTATAATATACTAATTAACGATTTTGTGTAAATTGTATCTCTCTGTAGACTTTTTTGAGAACTCACATAACGCCAGATTTTCTATATTCAATGTGTTCCGGAAATCGCTTAAGCTTTTGGAATTAGTTCTTTATAAAAACATCTAATCCAAATCTCGGTGTTCCTAAAATGTGAAAGCTTTCATATTTCGGACTTGTCTGATCCGACTGTTAGACATTTGAATATTGCAATAAGAAGAACGTAGGCGATAAAAAAATTACCCCACAAAGTGTGAAATGTGGCGTATGCGCAATTCCTGCCCCACAAAGTAGGCAATGTATTTGTGAATATGTGGGCGTATGCGCTATATCCTACAAAGTAGGCAACACTTTTGTGAAAACTTGTTATCTGTCGAATAAGCGGTTCGGTTTGGATCGGCTTAAAACCGGTTTACAATCCAGGTTGAAGTCAGTCCTGGAAAACAATGTTGTTAAATAGTGTTGGAAATAGTTTTGGAAAACGATGTTAAATTCAATTCAAAAAACAATGGTCGTGTTCAGCAAAAAGTCGGAGCACTGAGCATAAATCAGATCAAAATGAAAATCCAAACACGGAATGCCGTTTTATTTTAAAAGCGGCGTAGACACGCTAGCGCCCTGCGTCACCTAACAAATTGCATTAAAAAAGTCAAAGTTGGGTTAAATAATTTTGTATCATTTATTATAACTAATTACAGACAATTTCAAAAGCTCATATTTGCAAGCAGTGCACAAAACACGCCTAAAGTTATCGATAACATGCCTATCGATGTAAAATAATAGCTGGTGTTATCACTGATAACTTATCTGTATCAGTTCAAAGGAGCGTTCTATTTCTTCTTACAGCTTCTCAAAACTTTGCCGTTCGGATTCGGCGTTAAACTGTAGGTCCCTTTCTTTTGAGAGAAACATAAAAAGACACATCAGCCAAGAGATTGAGAGAAGCTCGGCTTGGCCCTTTCTTTGGGGCTGTAACAGCCAATTTGACTTTTTTACTATATGTTCGATACTTGCTCCTCTATCATGATATTGTATCAGTCGCGGTCAGCAGAAAAATCATTAGAAATTCATAATCATAATCAGTGATCAAGTGTCTCTGCTGAACGCGCCCAATGTTGAAAAATGTTGGAAAAAAATGTTGTATGCTGTACAGTGTTATCTCTGTGAGAACAATGTTAAAACAGTGTTGGAAAACTGTGTTGAAATATACAGTATTGGAAACACCCAGGTCAACATGTTTAGAACATTTAACCTACCAAAAAATCTTCCGTACCGATATTATTATTTTTCCCCTATTAAAACTTTTCCATGAATTCTCTTGCGCTTAGGGTAGAATTGTCCAAATTCCCTTTTTAGTACAAATTACATTAAAATTTAGCGGGAGTTTTCTGTAAGTGAAAACTAAAAAAGCAAAGCTACGTGTTTTGTTGGCACACAAGTTGACAACAAGAAAATTATATTACCGATTTTTGGAGGGAAATACTAAAGCCATAAACATAAACAGAGGTACGAGGCAATGTAATGGTAATTTTGCCTAATTTTTGTACGTCACACAAAAGTTTTTTGCATGCACCACAAGGGAGGCTGGTAGTCTATAAAGCTGTTTCAGGAACCTCCTGTTTTTATCTTCAATAGACTTTGCCGAACGACTGCAAGCCATCAACTGCCTTCCCATTTCAGTATGGCTATAACTGCTGAAAACAGTCACGATTTAGCTTATCTTTTGTATAATTTCGCTAGAGTATTTAACCACAAATTGCGTTCACTTTTCTCTCTCATCTTTTCCCAAATATACCGCTGTGCTTAAACTAATTGATGTGTTTGGTCTTGGCATTATCTATAAAACTGTTTGATTTACCACTGACATCATGTAATTATTTTGGCAAAATGATTGTTTAATGAGCGCTTAACCCAACATGTATGGGGGGGTGGGTCTTATCATGCTGCGTTTTGTGTTTTTTTTTGTTGTGGTTGATAACACAGCTGAGGCTTTTATGTTTATATAGTAGATTACAAATTTAGTCAATGAACATAAAAAACCAGACAGAAAATGCCAAAGTGAAAAACGAAATGGCAAACTTTAACATTTCAATCAAATTGGGGGTAGGATTGCGAAAAACTGGATGAGCCTGTGCGCAGAGCTAGCAAGGCAAGACAGGCAGTTAATTAACTTGCAATCAGCGTCAATCTTGGAAAAACTGAGCCAGTGTGCTCCCGTTGTTTGGTTTTGGTAGTAAAAACTGTCGCTGACATTGGTGTTGTTATTTTTATTTTTTTGTGGTTTGTGAAAGGAAACGATGCCGGCCTTTCCTTACATTTCCTTCTCTTTCTTTGCATCCGTGTCCGCCTTGCCTGGGCCCCACACTTTCCACTTTCATTTAACAACAGAAGCGTGTTTAAAGAATTGCCATTCAAATGATTAATTTAAATGATTTATATATTGAAATGAGACGAGAAAATCTTTGACTTTTTGCCGGCTTTTCACTTTTGTAATTTAGAATTATAAGGAAAAGTTTATGGCCGCCAGAGCCAGTTGAGAGTGGCTGTGAATAGAGATTGTCTTTGTGCTGCTGCTGCTGCCCCCCTTTTTAATTTAAATCCACAATGGCCAGTCTTGCCCCATTCCGGCAACGTCATATATCATTTAACTGCATATATCTGGTTATATGTGTGTTTTTTTTTTATTTTTTTTGTCGTTTTTGTTTTTCCAGAATAATAACAGAAAAATTGTATCAATATGCGCCATGTCATGAGTCAGGGCACAGAGCACAGCAGCCAGTTTCAGTCTGTTGTTGGCCCCAACCCCACTTGGCCTCAAAATTTGTAACACATACAGTGGAGATTGGATTTAAGGGAACTAAAAAAAATGCAGTGTGATGAGGAACTATTTTTTTAGGTTGCCTTCAAACGACCGGTCCCAAAATATCAAAAATTTTGCAAAATTCTGGCAAAAATCGTGTTGGATTGTTTGCTTTGCCCCTTCTTCCATGAGACATTCCACGCTCTATCAGGGGTGCCCAAACAATGCAAATTGAGGAGTAAGCACCAATACATATAAAGAAACAAAAACAAAGCCATTTGCACTGGACACGATTTAAATCGCTGCTCCATCGCACACGCTTGTTGCTACAAGTCTAAAATACACAGAAAAATATCACGTTTTTTGTCAACTTTGGTTAGTGTTGCCTGGAAATCCAACCCAGGACATTTTTAGTGGACACGATTTAAATCGCAACTCAACTCGCTGCTCCATCGCACACGCTTGTTGCTACAAGTCTGAAATACATAAAAATATAAAACAATTTATTGTCAACCTTGGTTAGAGTTGCCTGGGAATCGAACGCAGGACTTTTGTACTGGACACGATTTGAAACGCATCTCAACTCGCTGCTCCATCGCACACGCTTGTTGCTACAAGTCTGAAATACACCGAAATATAACACGTTTATTGTCAACTTTGGTTAGTGTTGCCTGGAAATCGAATCCAGGACATTTGCCCTGGACACGATTTGAATCGCATCTCAACTCGCTGCTCCATCGCACACGCTTGTTGCTACACGTCTGAAATACTTAGAAATATTAATTTTTTATTGTCAACTTTGGTTAGTGTTGCCGTGAAATCGAACACAGGATATTTGCACTGGACACGATTTGAATCGCAACTCAACTCGCTGCTCCATCGCACACGCTTGTTGCTACAAGTCTGAAATACACAGAAATATAACACTTTTATTGTCAACTTTGCTTAGTGTTGCCTAGAAATCGAACCCAGGACATTTGCACTGGACACGATTTGAATCGCATCTCAACTCGCTGCTCCATCGCACACGCTTGTAGCTACACGTCTAAAATACACAGAAAAATAACACTTTTATTGTTAACTTTGCCAGTATTTGCGATTTGTTATGGCGCGAGTCTTTCCATAAACTATATATATTCTTGATCAGGGACGACGAGCTGAGTTCATTTCCGTCTGTCCGTCCGTCCGTCTGTCTGTTTCTACGCGAACTAGTCCTTCAGTTTTAAAGCTATCGAGCTGGAATTTCGCACAGAGTCTTCTTTTTAATGCACGTAACGTAATATGTTGGAACCGGTCTGATCGGATGACTATATCTTTTAGCTGTCATTGAAACTATCGGTTAAAAAATAGGTCTTAGTGTGAAAAACTATTTTGTTTTTAATGTTACCGATCTTCAACTCAGCAGTTATAAATATTAGATGCTTTCACACAGTTCTGCAAAAGTTGGTCCAAATCGGATGACTATAACTTATAGCTGTCATAGGAACGATCGGTCGTAAAGTAGGTTTTAGTGAAAAAAACATTTTTGTTTTCAATGATATCGTTCTGAAACTCAGCAGTTATAAATATTATATGCTTTCACACGGTTCTTCAAAGGTTGCTCCAAATCAGATGACTATATCTTATAGCTGACATAGGAACGATCGGTCGTAAAATTGATCTTTGTGAGAAAAACTTTATGGTTATACATGAAAACGCTCTTTATCTCAGGAATTATGAATAATATATACTTTTAAACAGTTCTACAAAATTTGGTTAAGATCGGATGACTATATTCTATAATTCTATATAGGACCGATTGGTCGGAAAATATGTTTTACTAAGAAAAGTTTTTTTTTTTATATAGCGTAATCATATGTTGATTCTCAATGATTTTGAATTTATCAATATCTTATATCTATATCCTATATATATATTCTACCGGTTGAATCAGTTGGAGTGAACTTTTCCAAGTGTATTAAAACTTCGGCTTTGCCTTTTCGTTTTTATTAAATCATGCAGCTAAGCGGCAGATCCTTTGCGTTATTTCAAGGGCTTGCCTAAAAGAATATTTGTGGCAGCTGAATGTTCCATATCGAATCTCTACTGTACCCACTTGCATATATAAATTGTAACATTGTTTAAAGTTTTGCTTGTCTTGTTTTTGTATTTTAGCGCTGTCGAACTTTGGCGTTAAAATGCATTTTTCTTTAACTTTGGCCCAGCCTCTGAGACTGGTCCCCCGACACACTGAAAGAAAAACGTGCAGCTTGCTTAATTGAAAGGCCTTTTGGGCATGCGACAAACACGACGACGACGTCGTCGACGGTGCATATTGAAGTCTCCCGCCTTTAACCAGATTGCAGACTTCAAGATTAGACAAAGCCCAAGCCAAAGTCAACTTATTGGAACAATATCAGTGTTTTTTAATTTATGCCAAAAGCAAAAGCTGACTTAAGGTTTTAAGCCATAGAAATTAAACAATGAAAAGCAGTCAGTCAGGCAGTTAACCCACCCCCCTCGAAAAGAGTTGCCCGATTTAAAGTCGTTTTTACCATTTGCCTTTTTTGCCTTTGCTCCACTGCACTTTGGCTGTTGCTGCTGCTGCTGCTTTGGCTTGGGGCGCTAATATATGCTAATCCCCAATGCGCTTTGGGGACGGACAGACACACCCACGCAAAGAGCAGAGCAGGCCAGACCAGACCAGTCTAAAGTAGCCTGCCTTAGTTGGCGTTGCCTTTTTTTATTATCTGTTGGGAAAGTCATCGTTTGCTTTCCTTTTACTTTCAACTTTTTCATGTCGCGTTTTTCTTCTTCTTTTTTTGCCGAGTTTTTCCTTAGAAAAATTTACATTACAAACGGCGCAGCTTTTTTTATTGAAAATCTGTAGGCTAATATACATTTGTAATTTTTCTTGCACCGATCTGTTTTACCGGCATTTGCTAATTTTTGTGCGGCGATGTGGAAAACTCTTGGCCGCTTGGCCGACGTCTGAAAATTGTTTTCCCTTTTCGTAAGCTGTTGCTACTGCTGCTGCTGCTGTTGCCTTTGGGCGCAGTCACCCATGGTTGGGGTCTCGTTATTTTCTGGATTGTAATTTCAAAAGCGAGAGAAAAAGTGTTGGGCCATTAGCATGATTAATGTTTGGGGAGGGAGGCCATTCCGGCTGCTTAGATTAGGGCGTGCCATCTTTTACATAGTATTAACTCAACGATTAAGTTCAATTAAAATGGCATTTGTTTATGGTCGAATTTTAATTTCAAGGCTGCAAAACTTTCGCTTAAGGGAAATGGCAAGGCAACAGATGGACATTTTTATGGCTAAAAAAGTGAAATCTTGTAAGGGTATTAAAAAGGAATAGCCCAGAATTTGATTGGGAAATTAATGAACTGAAAATTACAATTTTATTTGCTTGTATTATGCAAAGACATCTTTGAACTTTTAAAGGTCTTTGACCGTTAGATAAGGCAGTTATTTTTTGAAATTTACTCGTAGTTATTTTCAACGATCAAAGAATAAAATAAAGATTGATGCACCCGCCTATCAAATTTCTCATGCTATTTGCACATGATGGGTGCCGCAATTGTTTACACTCGACTCTTAGCTTTACTCTTTGACCACTTAAAAGAAATATTTTACGATGTGGATTGCAATACGAACGAGTTCTATTGCCGTTTCGTAACCATTGACTAAGCTTTAATCCAGCGGTGGGCAAGAAATTTGAGTTTGAGAGCAGTCCAACAACAACAACAAAAAATCAACAATCAAAAAACTCATAGCGACAGTTTTGAAATGAAACATGTTTATTTTCGGTATGAAAGATTTTTTGGCGGAGACATAATGCTCACACGGGTACAAGACGCACATTCAAAGCATATCTCTAGGCATTCGTGGCAAAACGTGGCTTAAGTTTAAGCATGGTCTTTACTACATAACTTTTTCAATTGCTGTTTTCTTTAGTTTACAAACTAAAAGTTTCGCTGCAGCATGAAGTTGTTGTTGTTGTCAATTATTGCACTGATGGCCAATAGCTCTGCTTGCTGGTCATTTAAATTAAAACTCTAAGGAGAACATAAGAAGAACATGAGCGAATTATCGTCCGTTTTTGTTGTTGTTGGTACTATTATTTATTAAAGATGATGCTAGAGCATAAGAAAGTGTATAGCTCACAAAGGATACAATTAAAAAAGCCATTAATTCATTTTAAATATGAAATGATTGTTTATTTTTGTTATTATTAAGCTTACGCTACAAATAGTGACCCACGGTATTAAATTAACTTTCAATTACTTGGCAAACAAGCTAAAAATAGTGCTTAACTCACCCACACCCTCTTGAAGTGAAACAGGTACAAAAAGCTTGTTTTCCCATATCTAAATCATGAAAGCTTATCAAAAATTCAAATGGCAAGCTTTTGCACGCTTGTCCAGTTATTTAAATGTTGCAAAAACCAAAAAAAAAAAAAAACAAATGACGATAAGCATATTAAATATAAATAAAGTTAAACAACAACAAACAATCACGCTTCGCTTGAGGGTAAAGCAACACAAATTTATATATACACATATTGTGCGAGTAAATGTAGCAGCACGCGAATATTTTGTGCTAGAAGGGAGTATAAAAACTGGTCACGTTTTTCCGGTGTTCAATGCCAAATGGGAAATTATGCAGATTGGTGGGTGTGTGATCACCAACTGAGTTAGATCTTTCTTGACAAATTTTCAAGTCTTCTTTCAAGTTCAAGAACTTTTTCATGGCTATGCTTGAGATGAGTTTCCGTTCTGGGCGAAAAAGTACGTTTCGCTTGTCTGGCTGATCACCAAATGGTACACTCAGAGAAAACTAATGAAAACTCATTTTTGAAACGAAAGAAATTTAAAATAAAAGTATATACAAAAAGGTTAATGAGATGTAATGTCAATGATGTAACTGAATCCTTCAAAAAATGACCAAGAGAACATACATGCAACGACCACAATTTTTTTAAACTTTGGAAAGATATCAAAACCTGTTCCAAATATCAGTTGAAAATATTAACATTTTCAACAATAAAAAATTGTTCATTCTAATTCTTACAGCTAGTAAAGATCCAAGATATCCCAACCAATGTCAGAAGTAGGTAGATTCCGTGTTTTGGTCAAACCAAGAACGAACGGATTGACTTTAAAAGGTATTTTCTAATACTGGAATTCTTTTTGAAAAAGCTCGAAATAGGCTTATTTTAAAAACACGGGTTAGATTTGATCTTCTTTTTTTTTTCGACCTCTGGTTTTATGAAAGTAATGTTTATCCCAAAAATCTACCCAAAAGAGAGAAACGTCCTTATCTTTGTTATCGAATTGAAAAATTTTTTAGCCGATCGGCAAAGCGTTCTGTCAATAGAGTATCCGAGAGAGAAAAATTCAAATTAAATCTTAAAAATACATCGAAAAAATCAACTCAGTCATGCTCCCCTTTTAAATTTCTTATGAATTTTTGCGATTTGAAACCGGTTTTTTTACCAATTTGGTCTCTAAATTGCAAAATGTTTGCAAAAATGAAAATGGAAGCATGGCCAAATATTCGTTTTTGTCCAAGTGAACCGAGATTTGAACCAAAACCTGGGATTCAGAGGTTCCAAAAACAGCTCTGAGAAGCCTTGATTTAGAGTAGAACATTTTTAATCCCGATTTTAGATTATTTTAAGATTTTTTAGACCTTACTTTAAGGTTAAACCAGACTTTAACCAATTTGGAGTTATCATTTTCAAATCAATCCCCAAACATTATTTAATAAAAAAGCCAATACATAAAAAGGCACAAAATGTTCTTGAGTTTTTAAATAAATCTCGATTTGTTCTTGAAATACTAATATTTTTTATTACAATTTTTTTTTAGTAAAGCACCGAGTCATAGCCCGTGCATACGAATCCACACACTCTGCACTCGGAAATAACCGATTATTCTTTAACTTTGTATTATGGTTGTTGTTGTAAGACAAATTATTTTCTCCTTATGTTCTGAAACGTTGTACTACGAACTATGCTTTGGTTCTACCGTTTGGTGAGTTCTGCGCTAATTTTAATAAACTCTACCGAGTAATCAGCTAGTAATCCTCCTGCTATAAAAATTTTTATTTCAATGTATTTAGGCTGAAGTTTGCCTTAATTTATTATTTTCCTACGGTTGGGCGGGAGGTGGTCTGCTATTTTTTCATTTTTCATATCGTAACATGCTTTGGGCCACTTCAACGTAGAGCGGATTGTACTTCAACTTCCAAACTGGCCATTCAGCAGATAATTTCGATTAGCGATTTGTTTTATGATTGCGATTTTTCATAGTATATTTTTAGGTGTCGAAAATTAGAAATAAGGTTTTCCACATTAAAATGTCAATTTCATACGACACCTAAAATATACTATGTAGTTACGCAGATTTTTAAAACTAATCAGTAATCGAGTGTCTCTGGTGAATGCGCCCAATATCTTTAGATCTGAATCAGTTGATAGAACCAGTTGGGAATCGTATGAGCAGACTTGCAGATTCAAATTTTCCGTTGCATACATTAAGGCTGTGAAATTTTATGTATATTTCCTTTATAAGCCAATAAATTGTGTATTGGAATTAAGAATGCGATTTCTGGAATTTGTTTAAAATATAGAAAATAATTGATTTAAGTATTTCTGTACTTATTTTAATAATTATTATTCATTCTTAAATTTTTCAGTAAAAAATGGTTAAAATTTCATTCTGCTTGCTTTTCTAAGTGTAAGCTTTATTTCCCCTGACAGAGAGATACTAAAACACCCGCATATAGTTCACTAGTTTGTCAGTTTTCCATTTTTCATTCTGATTTGTTTTTTTGTTTTTTTGTTGTTGTTTTTTTGGCTCAATTCAGTTCATTGACACCGTTCAAGCTTGTTAGAATTTAATGTGTGTGTTGTATTTTGTTTCGTGTCTCTCTTTTGCTTCTGTCTGTCATTTGTTGCTCTAACTGTTTTGCATTGTTTTATGGTCAGCTTGACTTTTGTTCACACATGGGAACCGAGCATAAACCAACAACAAGTATATCTAAGCGATGTGCTGCAGCAGTTTTCATTTAATAATAAAAAATAAAAAAAATAAGGTGAAGTTGCACCAACATTTACCGTTTGCTCTGTTTAATGTAACTAGCTTTTTTTTGTTGTTGTCAAATCGGTAAGGTAATAAAGCAATGTGTGTGTGTGTGTGTGAAAATTTATGTGCTCTACATAATGTTCTTGTAATTAACCGTTGGGCGTTTTGTCAGTCAAGTTCTTTGTCACGTTTTTGTTGCTCTTGTCTTTAGGTGATAGTTGACGGTTGGTTAGTTGTGGGCTAAAAGCATGAAATTGCCTTAAATAATCGTGAGTTCTTTGACAGATAAGTTATTTATGTGGTAAACCTGGGAAAGTGGGTGTCAAATTGTTTCAGAAATTTGGAATAGCAGCCTTAAAGTGGAGATATTGTTTTGACCTTGTGATTACTTCAAGTTTTTATTAGGATTGGGATTACCTTTCACACTGATTTTTCCCTCATCTTATCTGTAGAAATGAGAACTGCACTTAATTTTCTTTTATATTTTCCTAGACAACTTTCCACTATTTCCTGTTCAAAGACTGAAGAAATGCTTCGGACTAATAAGTCAGTGTCCTATCTTTGCCCTCGTATAATAAAATTGCTTTATTGGTATTTAAAATTTGCTCCTTTATGATCTATACATTTTTCCATGCTCTTGCTGTATTTATGCCTTTTTCGCTTGTGATACCCCCAAAACTGCTTGAACTTTATGACGGCCAATTAATTCGATCTTTTAAGTGCCCAAATAGTAAATTGTTTGAGTCTTTGATAGCATTCCAATTAGAATTAATAGTTTCGTTTGTTTATGCGCTTTCAACTGCTGTTGTTAAACTGTATGTTCCTTTCTCTTATGCTGAAATTAAAAAGCACTCAAACCAAGAACATGAGATGAGGGTTTTAGTAACCGCTTTTAAAATATATCAAAGTGGACTTTCTGACTGGCTCTAGGTCAAAGTTGATTCTTCGGCCGAATTTAAACGATGAAGCAAACTTCATGAAGTTTTTTAAAAAGTAGGGAAGAGGTGGGGATGTATCGCCCTTCTAGCTCTGCTCGCTACAATTGCCAGGGTCAACTCAAATGACTTAAAAATATTGAATAAGGCTTTCCAAGATTTTTTAACGACAAGGCAAGATCCTAAAAATAAACTAGAACCATCGCTCAAAAATAGGTTTAAAGTCTGCTAAAAAGCATCATATCCAATTTTCATATAGATCCGATCATTCCAAAATCAATCATAGCCAGGGATTAATCCCGAAACGAATACCGGTTCCGGTACCGGTACCGGTTTCGGAACGGTATCGATATGAGAATTTCGGTAAAAGGTTCTAATTCGGTTTTTAGTTTACGTAGTTTTTCGGTTTTCGGTAACGATCATGTACCCAGATTTTTATTTCGGTATACCGGTACGTACCGGTACAAGTATAATTTTTTTCAATATTTCAAAACATAAATTGTTTTAAAGATATTATAAAATTAATGGAATTAAAAAACTGTGGTCTGCAGAAGTTTGTAACGCATAGAAATATTTTTATTAAATATATATTAAACAATTAACACGCCATAGACGGTCGCAAGCAAATAGAAAACTTTTTTCCACGCAGCGTCACAATCTTGTATATTTAGTTTTATACTGCTTCTACACGTTTCTGAAAATTTATCAATCGGTGACTATAGCATATAGCCCATAGAACCGATCAGACGAAAATGTGTTTTACTAGAAGTTTTTTTATGAAATCAAATTTTTAATATTAATGATTTAAAATTTAAAATATCTATATCTATATATTTTTAAATCAGTTGAGTAAATTACTGTATTAAAACCGCCACAGTCGAGTTAGCTTTGCCTTCGTTTTATTTTTATACGAACATTTTCGCTAACCGCTTCTGTTCGCGCTTCCTGTGGTAAACTTAGAAAGAAAGACCTAGAATACGGAAATTCTGTCATCTTTTGAAGCCCAGACAAGCTCGCCTTAGGGCCGGTTTCTCATCATCTTCTATCACGTAATTTTACAAATAACAGAGTAAATTGTTAGTTTAGTGTAAAATTGTATTGTAAAATCTTTCTAAAGAGCAGAAAATTATTTCTGAATTATGGTTCCATATAATCAGCGCTAAAATCTGCCGCATCCCCGCCAAAAATAGAGATCTTTCGCGATTTGGATATAATATAGCACATAATAAGCTGGTAAAATACTCAAACTCTAAAAACGCTTTAAATCAGTTGGAAACGTAAAATCTGCATGAGCTTTTACTTGCACTTCATTTTTCTAATTATAGGAAATAATATTTCTGAAATTTGAGAGCTAAATATGATTTAAGTTAATTTATAAAATTTATATTAAAAGTCAATTTTTGTAAGACTTAAAAATTTTATTAAAATTTACCAGGAATACTTTCCGCTTTTAGAATTATTATTTCTATCTCTGGTTAAAAAAAAATTCCTAAATGTAACGGTTATCAGTTTTCGGCTTCTTTTCACCAGTTAAAAAATTTTTAATATCTGTAGTTCCGGTATCGATACCGGTATTCGTCTTTCGGCCATCACTTTTAATTTGAAACGGTTTATTTCGGTTAACGGTTTCGGTTACAGTATTATTTCCTGATCATAGCAATCGGATTTCTACTTTTTATCGGTAAAATAAGTTACCTTTAGAACTATGGAATCAAACAGATCCAAATATTATTTGATACTCCATAAAATATCAAAGGATTTTAAATTTTATCGGTAGATACCGGTACGTACCGCTATACCGAAATAAAAACCATGCTACCAATACAGAACCGAATACTGAAATAAACTAGAACCTTAACAGAACCTTTTACCGAAACATATGCTTCTGTACGTACCAGAACCGAAATACGATTCGGTTTGATTTCCTGCTTAAATTTCAATAAATATTAAAATGTGATTATTATTTTATATGTATGTATATATTATATAAACAGACTTTGGTATTGACTTAGCATTAAGGCAACGCTATAACTGCTTAAGAATTCCAAGCAAGCTACGAAAAATAGCTATCAATGCTGATTCAGCTGATTTTTAGATTCAGCTGATTATGTCACTGGCAGATCTTGGAAATAACTATACAGATATCCTGCTCTTTTCAATATAATATAATACTAAAAACATTTTTGGGTTATTTTACTGTAGTTATATCTTCATTATACACTTAAACAGAGTATAAACTAGGCCTGTTCCCATTTTTGATTTCGATCAAATTATGCGGAATCGGAATTGGTAAATGTTCCCTTTTCAAAAAACTAATTGTGTGATTCGGTTTTGAACTTTCAATTTCCATTTAGCTTTATTCATCTGTCTTGATGGCAATTCAACATAATTTTTGAATCCTTTCTTGGAAATCAGATCTCTTAGCAATTCCGATCGATCGGATTCGGAAACGAGAACAGGCCTGTATATAAATATATTATTGATCAGCACGACGAGCTGAGTCGATTGAGCTTTGTCCGTCTGTCTGTTTCTACGCAAACTAGTGCCTCAGTCCCTCGTGATATCAAATCATGACTTTTTAAAAAAGTGATAGCATAAACACAGAGTCATGATTTTATGTTACACACAAATTTTGTCAAAGCCCTCAGAGAAAATTCACGCTTCTTTGGACAAAACGTAGAAAAATTAAAGCAACAGGCGCAAATAGCATGATTTGAAAAGATACGGAAATTGCTAACATAAACGCATTTATAGATAAGATTTTCTTGAATTTTTGATGCGAAAACTTGTATTTTATGCTTATTTGCTATGCAAATCCGAGTATGTGTGTGTTTTTAAGCTTTAAATATTCTTGCCAAATATTTACATACTACAAAATGTATATAAATCTAAGCAAATTTGACAGTTTTTTGTTGTGGTTTTTTTTTTTGGCACTTGCCAAAAATGCCAGCAACAAAAAAACCTAACCTTTAAAAACTTCAAAGACTCCGACCAAAATGCTTATTTGGCCAGTTGAAGTACAACAAAAATACAAAAGCTATCCAAATTATTTACAACAAACAAAATGTGGTTAGTTGGGTTGAAAAATGTAATTGCGCGTGTCGAAATGTAGAACAAAAGCTCAAAGCAGATATAGATACGAAATAACACCGCCTACCATTTGTGATTCTAAGCTCTGATAAATGTTTCGGCTTCGCATTTAGACAATTGAATATTCGCCGGCCGGCTTGGGTCGCGCTTAAAATGCACAACAACACAACCACAGAAAAAATACAAAACAAATAAAATGCTGACTGCATTTTAAAATTGCTCAACTTGCCTGCTGCGGTGTGAATGAATGACACGCCAGACACCAGAAAAAAACAACAACAACAACAACAACAAGACCGAAGAGAGACATGAAAATAAAAAGTGTTAACTACATTTTCATTGTGCGGTTAACGGCGTTCAGCGACGACGACGTCGACTGTAAGAAAGAAAAGTGCTAAGACGTGCCCCGCAAATGCTGCCAAAAGTCTCTTTTTCTCTCCACCGACTGCTGTCAAATTGAGCTTAGCGATTGCATAAAACTTAAGAGTCGCCGAGCGGAGCATATTATGTGGTATGTGGAGTGTAAGCCAAAAGCGGTTACAAAATATTTGCCTATTAATTTGGCCGCTAAGGCAGTAAAACTGTCAAAGTGACAGGTGGCAATCAAGTAGCAAAGCGCTAGAGAATATAAAGATTGTTACTTGAAATTCTTGTAAGTGAAAAGTGCAAAAGGGCAGTGTTTGGAGTGCCATTTGAGTGTTTAAATCATTGCTCCAAATCGTTGATCGTCATAACGCACAGCCAAAAAACGAAGCAAAGAGAAAAACTTATTCTTACACTGACCTATTTGACATGAGTATTTGAGAACAGCCACTTAAAGTATGCATAGAAATGGTATGGGTATGTGTTCTACAAAAAGTTTTCGACCCCAAAAACGACACAAATCTTATGGGAGTATAATCGCTTTTGGGGTCGAAAGTGATTTGTAAAATACATGGGATAAACTATGTTTCAGTGATCAGTGTCTTTTCTGATAAATACGGCATAATAACTTCAAAGTCCGTCCAATGGGTGCCTTGATTACTCACAAAAACGAACACGAAATATGTTTACATCAAGTCGTCTTCTATGTTCAAGTGTTCTATTGAAGCTTCGGTCTGTAGATTACAACCCTTTATAAAGTCCAAGATTCGGTTAGCTAAGCTTCGTCAATTATTTTTTGTTACTTAAAGACACAGAGCAAAAGCGGCACAAAAAATACGTTGCTGGGAAATATAACTCGATTGGCTTGATTTACTTACTGAGTTGATACTTAAAATGTTCGTCAAATCATGATAAATGCTCTCTAAAGTATGCTACATTAATTAATTTTAATAATTATGCAAATATTTATTTATATTTTCCTTAACATTCATATATTTTGAATACCTTTAACTTGTCCGACAATCCGAGTGAATATACAGTGTGGATTTTGCATTACTCTAACTAACAATCAATTATCTCGATCAAATAGATAATTATCGAGAATCCCAAACAACCAATTTCACCAACTATACCTCTTAGGACCGTTTCCAAGGCGCTCCTAGTAGAATTGAAACCGGATTCCCCAGCAACACCCTTTAAGAGTGTTTTCGGAGCGCTGATATTTTCTAACAATAAGGGATTGTTATTAAATATAAATAAAATTGGGAGTAGTGCAAGGGGTAGTGTGTGAGTATACTTTGCGCGAAGGTCTTAGAACGTCTAATAAAAAAATGATTTTTAAAACTTTTACCCATCTGGACACCCAGCTGTAAGAAGTGTAACCATTTACAAGATTCTTAAACTTTGTCGTTCGAATTCGACGGTGAACTTGCACACAAGCCAAGAGATTGAGAAAAGCTCTGCATGGACACTTTGGTTGGGACAGACGCCAGAATTTTTTTTATATGTAAGGCCTCCTCTTCGTATTAATATCATAGCAAAAGCAGACCAAAAACACTCCGTCTGAATTATCTTAGGATGAATGAAGGAGTTCTTTGCAAAAAATCATAGGTGAAGGCATGAAAGCTTTGCGGTTTATCCGAATGAGCTTTCGTGGATCCCGAACTCACTCCTTTAAGGAAGCCCTGCGGCACAATTATTCCATCTATGTTAAGAAGGCCTTTTTTTCCAGCGGATATACACCTTTCGGACTGTTTTCGAAGCCACCTAGGAGGGTTAGAAACTCCTAATAGTGTACCCAGCGTACTCTGCTGGTTGTCTAAGTCCGCATTTACACGATGAAGTTTCTTTCATGAAGTTCTTCATGATGTTTTTGTTTGTGGGGATGAGCTGAAGAGGGGCAGCCGAAGCTGGCAAAGCTTCATGACCTACCGTGGCGTGAAGCTTTTCGATAATTTTTCTTTGCTTTGTTCCGATTGAACTAAAGAAGGGTTGATTTGTGGGTTATTTGCTTATCGATAGCTCGTGTTCTCAGGCGAATTGAAATCGAACTTCATGAAGCAAACTTCTTCATGTAAATGCGCATGAAGTTTTGAAGATGCTTCAAAACGAAATCGAAAATAGCTTCATGAAGCAAACTTCATCGTGTAAACACGGACTAAGATAAAATATTCTTTGCATACTTTGAAGGGTGCTTCTCATTATCTTTTTTTTTTGTGTATTAACAGAGTCTCATAGAACGATTGAACGATTATAACTCAAATGAAGCGAACGACGCATTGCAAGCCCGAAATTTCTACTGCATATAACTATTGATCGGAAAAAAACATTTACAACTTTTTATGAAAGCCATGAAAAAAAAAATAAATATAAAAAAAAATGTAAATAAAATAATAAAGCCACCAGGATTATTTATGAGCTAAAAAATGCAAACAGACATCGAGTTAATCATATTATGGAACTCCAAAGCGGGTGTTTTGGCCCACCAATCGAAAAAGCTGCCATTAGTAAGTGGGCCCAAATACCCGATTCGAATTTCCAAAACATATTTAGCTAAATAATCCTGATGGCTTTATTCGTCATTAAAAGATTTTTTATTGTACTAATTTTGTAAATTTTTTATTATATTTTTCATGATTAAATTTCGAAAAAAAAAAAACGAGATCTTTTGCATACAAAATTAAAATTATCTCTTTCTTCACAAATATATAATTAGGGTCGATTTTTAAAAATTATGCTCTTTCTTCAACAAATATATATTCGCTCCCCTGTAAAACAGTACACAATCTGTTTATTTTTTTTTTTTTCTTTTTTTGTTTGTTTATCTATTGTTTTTTGGTTTAGTATTTTATGGGGCTGTTTTTTTTTTTGTTTTTTTTCTGTTTTTTTTCTTCTTTTGATACTCTCCTTTCTCCTTTTTTTGTGCAGGCTTCCCTAGTTTTCACACTCTAACCCCACCCGCCACGGGGTTCCAATATATATTGTTTATAATTAAAATGAAAAACGTTTTAACAATTTTTCGCCAAAAAAAAGCCCTAAAAAATTTTTTTGAGTGTATGGTTTATTGGAATATTAAAGGGATGATAGAGGTTATCGGGTCTCAGTATGAGCCAATCGTTTTCTGGTTTTAAATCTATTTGACAATTGTATTTTTTCATGAAATCTATACCTATTATTCCATCACAGGGTATAGGGAAATCTGATTCAACTATATGAATATTATGCGGGATAGCATAGTTGGTTGAAAAAAGTTCTATTGAAAGTTGTTACCGTTTTTAAACATATTTTTCTGCTCAAAATATAATGGCTTTAATTAAATTTCGGGAAGTGTATATGCAATTTATTTTATCATAAATATTAAAAAAAAATATTACTTAAGCTTCGATTAATTGTTACTTGCATATTTTGGCAATTTTACTAATATAATTTTTTTCTTCTTTTCTTTCAGGTAAGCTTTGCCACTTAAAATTAAGAAACGTGCTGAAAATGAGTGAGTTTTTGGGGCTTGAAAAGTTATTTTAAATATTGAAGGATTACAGTGAGTTTTCAAACTAATAGCCCTGTTCCACTGCTAAATGACAGCAAAAAGTCTGCTGATTAGAGAACCGGGAGGCCCTTGAAAGAGTACAGTACAGACAACCCAACTTTCTGGGTAATTTTAAAAATCTGTTTATTTTTTTTTAATTTATTTAGATTTCAACACATACATATATATTTTATAGAGATTAAGTAAAAAGGGACAATATATTGTTTCTTAAATCATACAAAGAAAATTTGATTTTGGGGAGCCTTATATGCGAGCCTCAAATCGACCAGCCTTTTCTCCCAAGTCGCAGTCGTGCACATTGCCCGTAGTTTTTTCCCCCAGTCTGCTTTTTGCAATCTGGCGCCACCATTGCCTGCATTTTGTTTTTGTTATTCTTTTCAAAGACGAATATAAAAATGTGTTGCAGCGTTATAGGCGCAACATTATTATCACTAATACGCCCCGTTGGATTGTTCCAAAAACAAAAAGGCATATTGTAGTTTTTGCTAAAAATTTGTGTGTTGTGTTAAAGATTTCATTAAAAATGCCTTTAAATTTTTTAGAAACAATTTCCCCAACTTTTGCTTTGACACGTTTCTATGGACCACACACAAGCTCAACAATTTGCAAACAAAAGTATGTGTTAGGTTATGCAAATGACTCAAGTCGGATTGCAAAGAGAAGGTGTTGAAAAATCTAGCAAACAGATTGGATAAACACATACTAAGACAATCTCCATTGAAACGGATATATTGATTACTCATCTGGGTCAAAATGAGTTCAGGGATTAAGTTACCAAAACTCAATTTGCGTCAAGTATTTTTAGTGTCTTTAAAATAAAGTTGAAACCAAATTGCGCTGGCCAGCAACTTGTGTGTGGGTGGGTGGAAAAAGAGTCAACAAATTGTTATGGCTGAACAGCTTGTTGAACAATCTTTTTTAATGGCAACTGCATGACTACCAGAAAAATGCAATCAATTGTAAAACCAAATACCAGAAATCGAATTTCAAAAGTGCATATAAATTAGGCAAAAATTGCATTATGGTAGAGTTTCCGTTAATAAAATTGTTTAACCATTAAGTGATAAAAAATACAACATTTTGTTTGATTTATGAACCAAATCAGTTCTTTAAAAAGAAAGCTTTAAAATGTTTTGCTTATGCATTTGGTATCACGCAATAGCTAAACATGATATTTGAGAATAAAACTGACATCATCCAAAGCTTTTTTTTTGCTAATGCATTTGCAAAATTAACAAAACAAATAAAGATCTGAAAACTAATTTCAATTTTAGCGATTTTTGTCGTGCAACTAATTAATAAATCAACCAGTTAAACAAGTGATTAAGCAAAACAACAAGCAAATAACTTATCCACAAAACGTGGGTTGTCGAATGACCTGTAAAAACTTTCTTTACCCTCGAAAAAAATATAAAAAATAAATGTCAAAAGTTGTGGGCGATGTTGTTAACCGCTAATGACGTGATACACAGCCCATTGCTATCATTAACATGGTTTACAAAATGCAAGACAAAACTCCACTTAACCTTTAACTTAATGTTGTTTATATTTCTGATTAGACTTGACGCAGATTTCTTCTATTTGTGCTATTGAATATTGTTGAGTTCATCGCCTCAAGCGTCGTCGTCACATTGGCTGGCAGGTTTTTCTGTATTCGGTAGCTTTTTTAGATATAATAATATCGGCGCATGTTGAAGTAACAAACAAAAACATTTAGGAGTGCCCAGACATCAATCAAATGGTAATCATGTGGGTTGGGTACAAAACTTAAAAAAATCAAAAACAAAAAGAATATTGTCTGTGTGCTGCCCCCCTGAGAAGTGAGAACAAACATAAGCCAATTGTGATATGGGCAACAAAGAGGAGCCAAAGATAAATCGAAAAATTAAGTTCTTGAGTATTTGAAATTAAAAATGTAATTTAAAATCAACAAAAAGTTTATATTGACTTGAATAGCACATTCTTAGAACTAAGGACTGTAAATTAAATGACCTTCGTGGGCCGATACTTATATTTTGTGCTTTGTGACCAGGTGTGATTGGACTCTTTTATAAAAAAGGTTGGCATTTTTTGAAGCATAAACTAACCTAGAACTTTTTTTTCATATTAAAATTTCCACATTAAAATGACGCATTGAAATATTTATTACTAAACCCACAAACTTTATTTATTATTGATCAGGACTTCAAGCTATATCGACTAAACTTTTTCCGTCCGTCTGTCTCTCTGTTTCTACGCAAACTTGTCTCTCAGTTTTAAAGCTATCGAGCTTAAATTAAGCACATAGTCTTCTTTTTACTGCACGCTGCTAATATGTCGGCAACGCCCGGATCCGATGACTATCTTACAGCTTCCATAGGAACGATCGGTTCTTAAATAGGTCTTAGAAAATAGGGAGTTGTTCGGTTCCTTGATTCACAAAGATTTTAAACCACCGGTTCGGTTCATAATATGACTCAGTGGTTTACGATTAATATATTATCACGACAAATTCCATTTTCAAATTTCGTAACTTTCTAAATTGAATCTAACGACATTTAAAAATTATTTTAGAAATTTCTTTTAAAGCGCTCAAATAACTTCGATTTTGAATGTAAAAATATTAATTATATTGACAGAATTTAGGTACATCCCATAAAATCCATTACGTATTATATAAAGACAGATGCAATATAAACCATAGCATTTCCCAAACGGTGCATATCAATTGGATTCCCAGCTACAAAGGCATTCGCGACAACAAAATGTCGAATGGTCTAGCAAAAGTAAGCGTCAGTCTATCGTTTGAACGAAAAGAACGTGCTCTAATCTCTTTATGAACGTTCAATAGAGAATTTAAACGATTTGCATGGAAAAAATTCGTAAATTCAGATGTACAATATCGTAGTGTTTACATCAGAGGCAACGCCTATACTCGCAGGGCTCTTTTGTTGCTGGTAAGCTCACCGCTATAGTCGCGAGCATACGCGGGAGCCATTAGCAAAAACATTCACATAACTTGTGTTTTTTCTCTTTCTCGTAAAAGTAGATTTTGTTTATATCAACGAGTGATTTCGTTCGAAAAAAAATAGAGATTCTTCATATCTGTTGATTTCTGCTCTTCCATATGCTTTCAGTGGGCACTCCTACTTTACATCATTAAACTCATCGATAACTGAACCGAACTATTTTCATATACGGTTTTCGGCAGGCACGTAGCTCGGGAGGGAGCTCTGGGGGCTCAGCCCCTACCAAACTTCAAACTATCTAGGCTTGCTGAGTTTTTTATCCCTATATAATCGGTTAGGTTTTAGACACAATTGGGCTGCTAAATGTTATTTTTTCTACTCGAATCAAAATTTAAAAAATCTTAGATTTTACTGTCAAAAATTAAGTTCAGCCCCTTCCAAAGTTCAAAATCTAGCTACGGGCCTGGTTTTCGAATTGGTTCAGCATTTTCAAAAAACACCGGTTCGGTTCTTGGTTCGGTTTCCGAGCACAAATAACAGGTTTGGTACAGTAAGGTTCGGTTTGGTTCAGAACCGGTTTGCATCCCTAATTCGGCTTTTTAAAATATCCGGGTCGTTGTAGACACAAGCATAGATATTTTTAAAGACGCTTAAAAGTAGGCAACTTACATTTTCTAAAAAAAGCAACTAGTTTTCAAAAACTGAACATGAGAAAACGGCCCCTAAGGTAAGAAAATATTTTTTGTTTTCAACGTTAGCTCTTTTAATCTCAGTTATTATAAATATTATACGCTGCCAGGCAGTTCTTGAAAATTTGGTCAAAATCGGATGACTATATTCTAGAAACGGATGACTATATCATAGACAGATCGCATGGAAAATGGGTCTTAGTAAGAAAAAGTATTTTGGTTTCTTTGATAGCTTTTTTAAACCAAGCTATTATGAATATTTTATACTTTTCAACAGATTTACAAAATTCAGTAAAATGGGTCTTACTGAGAAAAATTATTTTTTTTTATCCTAGCGTTCTTAAACTCAGCAATAAACATATTTTAATGCTTTCAAGAAAATTTACTAAATTTGGTCGAAATCGGGAGACTATATTCGAAAAAAACTGTTACATTAGAAAAACTAGGACGATAAATTTTTGGGTGGTTGTACTATCCCCCAAAAAATCAAACCACAATTGAGGAAACCAATCGCCGCCGGAGACAGTTTTTACCACGATAACGTAACGTATGCTTTCACACATCGCTTAACACAAGATAGATTCTAGGAACTTAAAGCGTCGAATTAGCGTGTCAACCTCCTTATACTCCTGACTTAAATATTTGGCTGTCATAGCAACAAAGGGCCAAGCCGAGCTTCTCTCAAGCTCTTGGCTCGTGGGTCTTTTAAGAGAGAAGAGAATGGGATCTACAGTTTGTTCGCCGAATTCGAAAGGCAAAGTTTTTGAGAAGCTTTTTCACTGCTGACTTTGGCATCCAATAATATTTGTTTAACGAATTTTAAACAAAAGTCTAATAAACTAAAAAATACCAAACTTTTCAATTGAATGATCGTTACTTTATCTCAATATGCTTAAAATATGTGGTTAGATTTCAGGTTAGGAAGAAAGATGCCATATTTCAACCGCATTTCTTGAATATTTTCATTAATGAATCTCTGAAAAAGAAATTTCATTTTTTCCTAAACTAAATAAATCTTCACTTAAATTAATTCCAATTAATGGAAAAATAAATCTCTTTCACTTCCGGCTCATAAAAATTGACAAATTCTCTCTGTGTGTGCGCGCTGCCAATTATAAAAATAAAGAAACTATGCCATGAAGTTTTGTTTTTTGTTTTATATCAAAAGTTGGTCACCCACTGTCTGACTAGGTGCGATTTTAATGCGTTTAATGAGCTAAGGAAATTGTTTGTCGTTGGCCATGAGACCAAATTGGAAACACGCAAGAAAAAAAAAACTCTCAGAAATTGTAGTTAAAACACATGAATTAAGTGGTAATTTTTTTTTCTCGCCTCAACTGACCAGTTGGCTGGGCCATTATAATTTATGTCCACTTTGCACATTTTGGGCATGAAAACAAAGAAGCAACTTAACCAGAGCCGACGAGGCGTCTAGAAATTTATGTCAAAGTCTACAAGATTTTGCCAAATGTGGGCTGATCTTGGATTTACTTAAAATATTTTAATGCCGGAAACTATTTGTAAATCTACTTCCCCGCCGACTTCTAATTAAATCATAAAAATTAAATATATTTATAACAGAAATTAAGTACTTAAAATTTATCACCAAATTCAAAAAAAAAATAAAAAAAATTATGCAACCAACCAAAACTGTGGGCTGCATTTTGGGGCTGGCAACTGACAGCTGACACCTGTTATTAGACGCAACACTTTTTGTTTGGGTGTACTTGGAGTTTATTCGTCAAATTGTAGCAATTTTGTTAAGTGCGTTGCAACCGTTGCGACTGCTGCTGCAGCTCTGATTTTTGTATGCACCTTGGAATTGTGGAATATATGCGTCAGTCTGTCTATCTGTCAGCCCGGTCTGTTGCCCCATGTGGGCGTATCTCGGCGGCTCAATTTAAAACGCATTTTTTTTCGAGTGGTTTTCGGCTGTCATAAAATTAAAAAAAAACTCCTCTGCAGCATTTAGCAGTACATAAAAAATGTACCCTCTCGTGCGCTCTATATAATTAAATCTTTAAATGCAACCAACAAAATAAACAATTTGTGACCACACAAAACACGACTGAACATTATGTAATCAATATCTTTAATAGGAGGGGGGGCCCACAGTTAAAGTCTGGGATAGTTATTATGGTAATCTTGTTGAGTGTAAGATGATATGAACAAAATCAGGTGAGATAATCGAAATAATGTTAAGTGGATTATAAAGAAATTTAGATTGAAACTGAATTGGAAATTAGGTGTTGAAAGTGGGTATTAAAAAGTATTTTATATGATCTTATAGATAGCTGATATTTGTTAGATAAACTTGCAGTTTACTCTGCTACGTAGGTTGCTATATATATTTCTGGCCTTATAATGAAAACGCGAATATATATGATCAAAAATGGTTTTATTGTTTTTCAAAGTATTCTCCAGCAAGATTTATGCACTTTTGCATGCGCTCAAACCAATTGTCGAAGTACTTTTTCCACTCCGATTGAGACACCTGCAAAACATGGTTTTAGAACTCTTCAACAGCATCTTCTGGCGACGCAAATCGTTGACCACGCATATTTCCCTTGATGTGCGGGAATTAAAAGAAGTCATTGGGTGCCAAGTCAGGGCTGTACGGTGGATGACCCATCAATTCGACGTTTTGGGCGGTCTAAAAGGCGCTGGTGTGAGCTGATGTGTGAGAGCTCGCATTGTCATGGTGCACAATGATCTGTCTTCTCTTGTTCGTTTTTCGAATTTCTCCGAAGACTTCAGGCAAACAAATTGTGGTGTACCACTCAGAATTGACCGTCCTACGTTGCTCAAGCGGAACAGTCGCCACATGACCAGTTTTACCGAAGAAACAGGCGACCATTTGCTTCGAAGTGCTTCTTCCACGAACGACTTTCGTTGGATTTGGCTCGTCTTCGAAGACCCACACGGTCAATTGCTGTATTGTTTCGGGCTCATAAGCATAGATCCATGATTCGTCACCTGTGACGATCTTATAAACGTCTTTTGAAACACCGCGATTATATTTTTTCAAAATTTCTTTGCACCAATCCACACGAGCCTTTTTTTGAGAAGAAACCTTTTTTACGCCCAGGTGTTCATGCAAAATCGAATGTATGCTGGTGGTAGAAATACCCAAGGATGCCCATATCTCACGGTATGTCACATGACGATCTTGCATTATCAGTTCACGCACGGCATCAATGTTTTCTGGCACAACGACTGTTTTTGGACGACCTTCACGACCTTCGTCTTCGAGCGAGCGTCGCCCGCGATTGAATTCATTAAACCAATTTTTCACAATGCTATAGTATAGTGCTTCATCGCCATACAAAGATTTAAGTTCATCGTTGCACTCTTGTCGTGATAATCCACGTCGAAAGTTGTGAAAAATGATTGCACGAAAATGTTCACGAGTTAATTCCATTTTTCTGCCGAGGTAAGTTTTTGATTAATCGTTAATCGATATCAAACGTGGTCACACATGAAAGAGTTGTATGGAGCTTTTATTGATAAAAGTCCCAACGTTTTTTAAGAAAAGGCCAATTGGTTCTAAAATGGCTAGAAGTGACCTAGGCCAAAAATTTAAATAGCAACCCATGTATTTGTAAGTTTAAGTGACTCACAGCGCTAGTTGAGAAAGCGACCCTTAATTATTATTATAAATTATTTTTATAAATTAAATTAAGTTACCGCAAAAACCTTTTTAAGTCCGACTCTCATATCAAAAACTCACACACATATCGGAAGTTTAGTCATATAATTAACACTTATAATCGAAAATAAAAGACTATGTATCTTCCTCTCCTCCTCCAACCGATTTGCTCGGCAGTCACAAATTACTTGCACAAATAGCAATCATTAGATAAATTGCGCGGGCATTAGAGTGCATTACGTGCCATCACCGGCAACAGCAATAAAAGCAAAGACAACCGACAACAACATTGGCCAAAAGCCTTTTAACTAACACTAATGCGGCATTAAACTTTCAAATCAACTAAAGCCGTCACTTGGGAGCAGCAGGTCTGAGAGCGAGAGAGATTTGAGAGGCCAAAGTAAAGTTAAATAGATTTTTAGGAGTCTTTTCGCGTTGTCTTTCATCAACTTTGACACCCAGACCAGACCAGACCGAAAGCCTTTGGCTCATTTCCTACTTTCCATGAACTTTGTGGCTGAAATTTATGTTGCAGGAGTTCCCAGAGTTATTTCTTTTCCCCGCCTAAAGGCCATCACGCTTGTCACGTAGAGAGTTGCGGCGCTTTATGATTGAATTATGTTTTGTGGATTGTATTTACACCCCACATCATTAAATAAACTTTGAATGAGTTTATTGGTTTCCAATTAATTGTAGAGCAATTCATGCAATTGCCGTTCAAACAACCTGTTATTAATGAATTTTTTTTTTTTGTGTAACACTGCAATTTCATGATGAAAATCTTTATGCAATTAATCAAACCCGCGTAGCTGTAGTGAGATCTACCGATTGAGATCTAAGGCTTAAGATGAAGCTTACCTCATCGAAAGCTTTTTTAGTTTTAAATTTGCTTGGCAATTTATTGACATATTGACAAATGCGCGCATGCGCCAAAAGACTCGCAGAATTTGTGGTGTGGAAAGGATTGATTGACAGTGTCTAGTTGAAGAATTTATGGCCTTTGGTTCAACTGGAGTAATCGATTTATGACTTTCTGCTGAGGTGTATAAATATAATGGAACAGGATTTGAATAAAAGAAAGTCGGTTGGTACTGGTGAAACTTTTTTTTAACAACTTTATCATGGATTTGATAGATATTATTTGATTTCTATACATGTTTCTATATTGTACTTGCAAAAATCGGTAAATATCAAAGCAAACAGGTAAGAAAGTCGGTCAAGCCCGTCTGTAATATACTCTGTACCTGTTTGTATATAACTGATAATTTTAAACAAAAACTGTGCAAGTGTTGCCCATCACAATTACGGCCAGTGCTGCCCAGCGTAATTATTTGTTTCGCTTATATCTCGAATATCGTTCATCTGATCAGGAAGCGGTGTATGGTGGATCGATTAGTAATGATGATTTAAATATATGCCCACATCTATTTTTGAAATCATGGGAGATTTGAGGATTTTTCCAAATCTGGGGGTGGCAACTCTACCATCGTTCATCTGATCGTGAAATGGTGTATGAAGGATCGATAAGTAATGATGATTAAAATATATGCCTAGAAGGTTTAAACAATCTATCTAAATCAGATGAACAATAGCAGAGTTGCCACCCCCACAAATTTTAAAAAATTCTCAAAACGGCCACAATTTTAGAGAAAGACTGTTCGAACCTTCTAGACATATATTCTACTCATCAAAACTCATTACGCTCTCGTACACCGGTTTCCGATCAGATGAACAATATACAAAATTTAAAAAAAAAATTCTCCTATAATTTTAAAGATAGATTGTTCAAACCATTTAGGCATACACTTTAATTGTCATTTCATTTGGATCCACCATACAACATTTCCAGATCAGATGAAGCATAGTTGAGTTATACGCAAATCAAATAATTACGATGGGCAGCACTCGCCGATATCGATTTGGGCAGCACTTACACAGTTTGTGTGACTCCACACCTATAAGTTTTCATTTATGTACAATCTTTGACAGAGTACAGAGTATATTACAGTAGGGCTTGACCGACTTTCTTACTTGTTTTAGGTTGTGGGGGTGGCAACTCTATTATCGTTCATCTGATTGGAAAACGATGTATGAGAGCTCGATAAGTAATGATTAGTTAGATATATGTCTAGAATGCTCGAACAACCCAACTCTTAAGTTGTAGGTGAATTGAGGTGTTTTTCAAATTATGGGGATGGCAACTCTACTATCGTTCATCTGATCGGGAAACAATGTATTGGGGCTCCATAAGCAATGATGTGTTGAATATAAGTCGAGAAGGTTCGAACAACCTCACTTCAAAATTGTGGAAGATTTAAGTCAGGGGGCGTGGCAAAAAACAAAAATAAACTTGATCTGCCTGCAAGTATAAGAAGTTAATGTTCCGTCGCTTCAAACCTCTAACGTTTTCCATCTCTGAGATCTATTTGTTCGTACGAACATGGCTATATCGACTCGGCTGTTGATGCTGATCAAGAATATATATTCTTTATAGGGTCGGAGATGCTTCCTTCATTTGCACAAATCTAATATACTCTTCGTACCTTCGGTACAGAGTATAAAAATCAGTATTATTACTTAAAAGGCGTTTCTTAAATTGAGCAATTAAAATATAAGAATGTAAATGCACTTGATCGTTATATACACTACGTTCTGCAGTCGAGAGCAATTGTAAATAAATAATTCTATAATTTCCATATTAATTTTTAATTATTGAATAATATCATTCAGAAGTAACTCAATTTCTAGCTTGCTTCTAACACTAAGGCTACGCGTTGCCTAATCCACTGATAACTTGTTTTAGGACGATACTACATAATATTTGTCCAAAATAAACACCCCCTAAAGTATGCAGTAAAACATTTAAAAACTTAAATTTATGGATATCTCTTACAAAAGACACAACTCACATATTGTAAAATTTTCTTAGTTATTAAACATAACTAGGGTTATTAATTTGTTTTTAAAAGTTCACATTTTTATTTAGTTCAGACCTTAAAATTAAAATCATAAATTTCTCACGCATAAACTCAACTTAAATTGAAAGCGTCCACTCAAGTGCAATTGACAAACCAAACAAACAAAAAAAAATAACCAATGCAATCATAAATTTAACTCTTGTACAAAGACCCAATCAAAATAGTAGCTACCTTTCCATAAACAACTCTCGACACACACACACAAACACAAAAGAGTTGAGAGAAAAAAGAAAATCAATTTGCATAACACAAATCAAGTGAAATAATCAGGCATCAGAGGCGCTCCCGAAACCAACGCACAGACATTGCACCAACAGATTGACAAACAAACAAACAAATGCATTGTTGACATTCCCAAATCCCCCCCATTGACTCTCCAGAAAGAGAAAGACAAAACACACACACAACACACAACGCACTTGTACGTATGCCGGCCCAGGCCAGATCAAATCCGAGAGTCGAGACAAAAAACCGGGGCCAATTGTGCAGCCAATTTCTTTATCTTGCCACGGCAAACGTCTCTAGTTTATGGGGGAAAGTTACCAGCGACTGCTCTGACAGATGCTAGGCAGGCAGATACATAGATAGACAGATAGATGGATACATTCATACACACGTAGATACACGTACCCGCCTGCAAGCGGCGCATATTCAAATGAATGCAGCGACTGCCGCTGCTGCTGTTGCCACTTGACTGCCTTTTTCCTTTGATTTGCGCCGTGAAAAATTGCTGGACTATTTAATGGCAAGCCAAGTTATATGGCCATTTAAATGGATTGCCCTCTTCCCACCTTCTTTCTTTCAGTAAATAAGTAATTAAAATACTTTTGCCTCATTGTCATGGAGACATAATTGTACAATTTTCGAATAGTTTATGACGCTTTTTTTTTTTGTTTGCTTTGATTACTTATTGTTTAACTTGTCTCATGTGGGCTTTATTATTAATAATTATTATTATGATTTATTTACAAAAAAGAGAATTGAGGCGTTGAGATAAGGTCTGAACTAGACTGTGGTTATATGGTAACTTGTTGAGTCGGATATTTGGCCAGAAGTTTCCTGATCACGAGAGAGGTACTCTACGAGTCAGTTTTTATTATTCTGGGAACGACCTTCCTTTGTTACATAGCGGAAAAAATTATTATTCGAGACGGCGTTCTAGGGCAAACAAATCGTTATGGCTTTATGTACGAAATGGTAATTATTTTATGAGCTTAAGCTTTCTAAACCATGGCAAATCTGATACATGCTAGCTAGCCACGGAATGTGCAATATTAGCACAGCTATGAAGCTTGTGTCGAATTTTGTGAACCAGTTCAAATGAACTAGTCATTAAAATTAACTAATGAACTAGGAGGTTGAACTTAGTTTTTTTTTGTGTGACCTATAGTTAATTTTTTTGAACTGTTCATTTTTAATGAACTATAGTTAAAAAAATAAAAAATTACAGAAAATTTTCATTTTATTTATGAATTCCGGCTTAACATGCTTTTGAACCGGTTCATAGACTTTGCATCAGGAAATAATCCGACCGGAACCGTTAACCGAAATATACCGTTTGAAGCCACGTACCGGTATCGAAACCGGAACCGATATTTAAATTTGCCATCTCCAGAGTTTCAGTGGTCTCTCCATGCAAGTGTTGCTTGAACCAATTGGGAATTTCAAGCAACCCAAGAATGTAAAAACCGCCAAAAGCTGGAGAATGCTTTGAGTGTGTTGGTACCTTGATAACAGCTTCTATCTGTGTGAGTGAGAGTTTCCTATATACACTAGTCGGCACAATTATTTTGACGAAACCTTGTTATGACTATTGAACGTAGCTTTGCTCAAAATCGTCAAATAACGGTGCGAAAATGATGAGCAAAACAAAGAAGCTACTTTTTGCTCTATGCATGCCAAATTTTATGTTGTTTACCGTTAGCATTCACTTTCTGCTGATAAGAATGCATGCAGACAACGACTTCTTGCGTGGCATAAGTATTTTGACGAAATCATTGAGTAAATTTTTTCAAGCTGTTGAGGACGAGCAAATCAAACAACTCTTAAATTTAACTATTTGGATATTTAACATTTATAAAAAAAAAAGATTATTAAAAATTTATTTAAAATCATGGGTAAAAAGGCTGAAATAAGTTTGGTTATCAGGACTTCAATGGTAACAAAGTTCAACGCTGGAATTAAAGTAAAAGAAATTGCAAATGAGTACAAGGTGTCGCGTCAAACTGTTCATTATCAGATTAAAAAGTTCAAAGAACATAAGGAATTAAAGAACTTGAGGAGAACAGGCCCTAAGCGCAAAACAACGCTCAATGAAGACAGACTCCTTCTACGGGAATTTAAAAAAAATATTTTTCTAAAGCCTCAATCCGCTGCAAATCAATGGAATCTCACCGCAAATGATCCTAAAAGTGAGCGCAAGACAATAAGTGAGCGCACAGTCCGTCGACGCTTAAAGGAACAGGACTTTAAGACAATAAGAGCTAAGGATGTGCCTTATATTTCAAAGGCAAATAAGCTTAAAAGGTTGGCCTTTGCAATAAAACATGTGCGCAAGCCGAAGGAGTTCTGGAGAAGTGTTTTATGGACAGATGAAAGCTCTTTTATGTACAACTCATCGAAAAACAAAGTCTTTGTAAGATTACCTAATGTTCAAAGGCAAAAAATAAGGCCCGTTTGTCAAAAAGTGAGCCATGGAGGAGGCTCTGTCATGCTGTGGGGATGCGTGGCATACAGTGGGCTGGGTGACTTGGTTCCCATTACCGGCTCGATGAATCAAGGGCAATATTTGGAGGTCCTAAACGATAATGCCTTTACTTCCGGAGATAGGCTAATTGGTGCGTCATTTATTCTGCAGCAGGATAATGCCCCAAGCCACAAAGCCCGGATGATTACCAATTTTCTAAAGGATGTTGGCGTTAATGTCTTGAACTGGCCGCCCCAAAGTCCAGACTTAAATATTATTGAGAACGTCTGGTCTCTTTTAAAACGCAAAAGAACAGTTTCGTTGAACAAAACCCGCGAGGAGACAATTTCTGAAGTCACTTCCCTTTGGGAAGAGATATCTCCAGAGATCCTTAAAAAATTGGTGGATTCAGTGCCGAGACGCCTTCAAAAAGTTATTGAAGCCAATGGAGGATACATATTTTACTAATTAGCTCGTTACTTATTTTTTTTTTGACTTTAAACTTATTTTTCTTACTACCAAAATACTCGTCAAAATACTTATGTCACTACATGAAATCATAATAATTCATTAATTTTGTTGTATCTTTTTAAGTTCCAATGAAGAAATATTAGTTAAGTTTTTTTAAGTTTATATTAGTTATATGCAAAAAGTAAAAAATAAATAAGAATTCTTTATGAAGCCATTTGAAAGTTGTAATGAAAAATTCACAGCGATTATTTCGTCAAAATAATTGTGCCGACTAGTGTATATTTTACCGGTTAAATCAGTTGGATTAAAGTTTTTCAAGTGTTTAAAACTTCGACACAGTCGAAGTTTGCTTTGCCTTCTCGTTTTTTGTCATTTTGATTCAAATTTCTGATTTGTTCCTACGTCCTTAACCTCATTAAATTTACTTTTCACCTGGGGGCACTCTCAGTGCCTTCAATTCGCGAACTATAAATACACGACTTTATTGAACGTACAAACCTCTTCTTTCTCCTGCCTCAGTCTCAACTCTAATCAACTGAAAAATTATATTTAATAAATTTCTGCATGATTTTGCATATATTTTTGTGCATAAATCAAAATGTATTTGGAAAAATTCTATGGCTTTATTTAGCAATTTCCACAGTGGCGAACACAACAATCGAGATGCGAGAGTAGCAACACGAATATATTTAATGGACATGGTGTGGTATGGCACCTAAATATGTTCCAGTTGCTTGAGTTGGCTCTGGTTGGTTGATTTGCCTAATTTTGTGGTTGTTTACAGCATTTGGAGGCAACGTGAACGCCTACAATTCAATACGGATTGCTTTTCTGTTTAACAATTTATTGCATTTTGTGGGCAGTGCAGACAGCCAGATATAGATACACTGCTGGGCTGTATAATGAGGTCTAAACAGTTTCAGTTTGACTATTCATATATGCAAAAATATTACACAAAATTATGTATTTATAATTAAACAATTGTGGGTGCCGACAGCGACAATTGATTAATTGTGACTTCCATTGATTTGAGTGTTCTTGTTTTGTACTTGGGGGCAAGTGTCATTTTCTATGTAGAAAATCTTGCGTGTTAGAATGCTTAAAGTAAACAACAACAAATGCGAAACGCCTTGGTCAAAGCCAACTGACTTGGCCAACTAAACGTGTTTTTCGAAATATGCAAATTAATGAGCGGTGAGAGACTGAAACACAGATTGAGTATCTAATGTTCAAGTCACTCAAAAACTCAATCGGCTTCGCTCTCCAGCCAGCTCTCTGTTAACTTATAACAAGCGACGACGACGACGTTTTGGCCTGGCCTGTTGAAATCTCAACAGTTTCATTTGAGCCGCGCTAAAAAACGATACGCGAAGACGGCAAACAACAACGAATAATCATTAATAATTAAATGAATAAATAAATAAAAGAAATATAAAAAAGAACCGCAACGAATTAGCGGTCAGAATCCCTAACGACCTTGACAAAGTCGCAAAAAAATATATATAAAAAAAAGACTAGTCATCACAGCCGAAACAAACGAATCAAAGTTAAAACGCAAAGCGAAAATAAAAGTATTATTTCATGTGTATTATTAATTGTAAAAGCAAAAAAAAAAACGCCCCCAAACAAAATATACGAATTTATAAATAATATTTCTTCAAATCAACCAAATTTGTGGGCGTCTCTCAGTGCCATAAAAAAAACAAAATAAAAATATTAATTAAGTAAAGTATTTTCCCAAGGAATGTTTTTAAGTGCGAAATGTTTGCTCCACGAAATTCATCGCCCGTTGCCAGCTATGGCAACAAAGAGGATGTAGCCGCCTATGAGGTAAAGGTCAACAAATATCTCGAAAGGAAAATGGGAGCTAAAGCTAAACTTTCATTTGCTTTAAGCAAAAGATACATTCTCTGTTCCGGTTGGAAAGAAAGTTCTGCAAATTTTCTTTTGTCAGTGACAGATTTTACTAAGCCACATCCGTTTTAATATGTAAATATGTGTGTTTATAGATAGCCAAATAAAGGGTGTGTTTTTTAGAGGCTTCATTCTCCTACTGTCATGAATTGGTCAGCAAAATCGTGCATCAGTTGGGGAATGTCGACTTAATTTAGTCATTCTGAAAATGAGAATGTGTGAGTAAACATGTGCGAACACTTTGCATAAGAGTAAAAGGTACGAATTGACTCGCAACTTTTCTCAATCGAGCTCTCGCATATGACAGAGTGAGGCAGAAACTGTTGAAAAATACTAATGCCTAATATACTTCTAAATATGGCATATAAAGAAAATTATTTGTCAAACAACAACAACCACTAGAAAGAGATGAAGAAGATCGTTTAATTGCCGGTTGTTGTGTGTATTCGTATGTCTGGTCTATGTCTCGGAGTCTTGCAAAACCAATTGTGCTGCTATGGTGTAGAATGTGGGCACCTCTGCCCTAAATGATAATAGGAATTCGCAAAGAGTAAATGAATCGAATTTTTAATTTAAGCTGCCTAATGGAAAATGGTACCTAAAGATCTTATCCTAGGTCCTGTAAAGATTCAGCTGTTTTAAGAATAAGTGCAAGTTCGGTAAATGAAAAGAAAATTCACTGAAAGTCAAACCACCATGTTATCGCAATATTCTGTTTCAAGATAAGCAAGATTGTCGCATTTTGAATAAACAAAATTCACGAACGAAAAATTACTGTTTGGTGCTCTATATAAGCCGGCGAAAGCATTGGTTCTTACAGCCCAGAAGTAATGATTTCTTCACCCTTTACATTGTGCCCATACGGAGCTGAGAAGTACTGTTACGCTTAATAGCACGTAAATGGAACCTATGTTAATCTATGTGGACCAAATTTTACTTTGTATAGCTGAAGAAATATTGTTGCAAACAAAATGAACATAGTCGATATTGCATTTGCTTGGTGTGAAGAATATCAAAACAGTTTACATAGCAACATTTTTAAAGTTGCTGGTCAGCAAGGCTCGACGAGAAGTTCCTTATCTTTTTCAAAACAACAGCAACGCGTTGTTAATTAAAAAAAATACCACGAAATTCAGTATTTGGTGAAATTTCCTTATAAATCTGGCCACACTTGACTTACGTTCCACCTTGACGTAATAAATTACTTACTTTGCGGGTCCGTGTGGAGCTTTAAATGCAAAAGGGAAGCTTTATCTGTACTCTACGAGTAACGGGTAATGAGTTTTTCAGGAACTTTGGCTATAGAGCAGCTGATGGCATCAATATTTAACAAAAGGGCGCTGCAACAACAAACAGGTTCTTGTCTTCATTTTTCTTTTTACCATATATGACGAATTTTGTTTTTTATTTGCACTTTATTCGATTTTGAGATGAAAAACGGAACGGGCGTTGACGGCGCAACGGGACATTGGGTGCCCAACGCTGCTATAGAGCCATAAATAACAATGGTAGTTTCCCTAAACTATTAACATTTTCTCTGAATCATATCTAAATGCGCAAATTGTTTGATATATGTGAATTCTAAAAGATTACGAAATTTCAATGGTGTATTATATTCAGATAGAATTTAATCCAGGTTGAATATGTTGAATAGGTAGAAAAAATTACAAAATGGCCTGCTCAAATCACAAAAATGTTCGTAAAAAATCCATTTACCCTGGCTTAATGGGATAAAATTCTATCTGAAAATATGCAAAATCCGCTGTCTATAATATTCTTACGTTTTTCAAAAGAATTTCCCAAAAAGTAACATATATTTTACAAATTTTCAATTTTCTAGACCAGTGTTCGGCGCGTCGTTATTTACTGTGCATACAAAAATGCTCTGCGGCAGCGATACATTCTTGGCTCTTATTCCGTGTCTCTGCACACAATTGAAAAGTTATTTTGAATGTTAATCTGTACATTTTCAGTGCGTTCTTATGTATGAAATTAGTCGATCTGTCAGCGCATTCAAGAGTTATAGGATTGGGTCATATAGGTCAGATTTTAATGGTTCGCTTTAAAGTAATTCTCTATGAACTAGTGTATTTTTTCATTTTAAAATTATGTCATCTCATTATTTTAAAAACACCCTTTATATGCTGCCCACATTAGACTACTCCGGCTTGGACAATAACCCGCTGCTCTCTGAGGCATGATTCATGTGGCAAAAACTTTTATAATGCGTTTTTGCGGTGTATATTGTTTGCTATTTGTTGTTGAATTGTTTGGCCGCAACTAATTATAAGCAATTTGTGTAGCGGCTGCTGCTGTTGCTAATCTTATGTTTTAGGCGGCAACTTCTAAAGCTGCAGCAGGAATTTTTGTTCCAGCAATGTCAAGAACAATTGTCCTAAAGCAAAACTCTCAACAAAAACACACAAAAAGTAACTCAAAGCTGATTTTCATAGTCATCAGAATGTTGCTCACGTAAGCTTATTGTACAGATACAAATGTATCTTTATGTGTTTTTGTTATGAGAGCCCCATGTACTCGTACATAGAGTGCGCCCCCCCCCCGAATAAGCCGATGAAAGCCAATTGGAAATGCACAAAACGTGGCTGGGCAAAAAGGCAAAACGAAAATTGAAAAAAACAAAACAATTGTTATTCGTCTTTGAAAACCAAAGCTGACAAAAATACTTTGCCAAATGCTAAAAGCATACATATTTAGAGTTCAATTTGTGCTGAAGTGGATCGATTTTATTTTAAAGTGTTTGAAATAGAACTTTTCTATCAATTTCGCAGTTAATTGAGCTTGGAAATATGTAATTTAGAGGAAAATGTCAATCGCTTTGCTATCGTCGTCTTATTTAGAAATAGTTTGACAATATTTGATTCTTGGGAAAAAGTTTTTTGATTTAAAAGCCAAATTTGTCCACTTTTTAAATCAAATTTTTTGGAATTCAGAACTTAGATGAATATTTGATTTTGGGAAGGAATTTTTTCATTTTTTTTTAATAAATATTATGAAAACGTCTTTTTTTGATCAAAATTAAGCAGAAAGAGAGAGATGATTAATCTTGATTTAGAGAATATTAATCCTAGTTTAAGGTATTTCAATCTTGATTTTTCTAGATTGCAAGCTTCTTCATATACAAATTTTCAATCATGTTTTTTGATTGATTTTTTTTTCATCACAATTAACACATAAATACAAGACGTTTTTAATCGAATAGCTGATACATATAAATTGATTCACAACAGGAAAGCAAAACGTACAGTGTGGGAGTTGAACAAAGACAATTTTCTGCGTAACCAATAAAAAAATTGTGCCTGATTGTTGTTTCGTCATAAATGTACATTGTTTCAACCGAGTAGCTAAAATACCTTGACACCTTATTCATTATATTGAAGCCTTTTATTTGCGTTTTCGTGAGTAAGCCGTGCGAGGAAAAATTCATCTTTTAAATGAGAGTACCTCCCATTGCACAATGGTCCCAAAATCGATTTATTTGGCATAAATTAAAAAAAAATTCTGATTTGTAAAAAAAACGTTTTATTTTCTAAAATAGTATATCCCAGAAGTTCAGCCCTTAAAGTTTTGGAAAGCCCTCAAATTCAGGCATTAATTTTAGAACTTTTTTTGTGGCAAAATTTTGTCTAAGTTTATTGGCTTGAAAATAATCGAAAATTGATTTAAACAATTAAAGTAAAATATGGAAAATAATGTCCAAGGTATGTTTAATACAATTTCGTTTGAGTTTGTTCTCTATTAGTGCTTTGTACTTTGTTTTATGTGTTTTTGTTGTGTGTTGTTTTAGGCGAGCTTTACCTCAAAGTATTTCTGTTTCGTGGAGTAAAAGTTTGGTGGATTGTCTTAACTTTAAATGCAATATTGTTTATTAAAGTGTCCTCTATACGATAGTCTAATTGGTTTTTCACAAAATTTCACAAACTCGTGAAATCACGATTTTTTTTCAGACCACTTTGAGTTTGAGCATTAAGAATTTCTTGAAGTGTGGTTATCAAATGGACTTAAAAGATAAGCTGTTTCCGATTTTATGTTTAAAAAATGTGGAGAAAGTTCATATATAAGGAAAGATGAGCAAATACAACAAAAAAATTGAAAAATTTACGTAGAACAAAAATTCTTGCTTGTCTGCCAGATCGGTTATATGGCAGCTATATGAAATAATGGTCCAAATTTAACCAAATTTGGTAGGACACCTTGGGAGCTTAAAATACGTGTACAAACTGAATTTCAGTTCAATAGTTTAAAAAACAACAAAGTTAGTGAAAATCGCCGATCGTATATGAATAGGAGCTTGAACATGAGACTCCTTGGGACTTAAAAACAAACTAATTTCGTTCAAAGTTTAAAATAACAAAGTTAGTGAAAATCGGCCAGATCGTTAATATGGCAGCTATATGAAATAGTGTAGCAATTTGAACAAAATTTGGTAGGACTACCTTGGGAGCTTAAAATACGTGTACAAACTGAATTTCAGTTCAAAAGTTTATAAAACAACAAAGTTAGTGAAAATCGGCCAGATCGTTTATATGGCAGCTATATAAAATAATGGTCTAAATTGAACGAATCTTTGTAAGTCTTCTTGGGGGCCCAAAATATGAGTATTAACCAAATTTCGTGCAGACATCTATATGTAGACATTTATGCCAAAAAAATCAACTTTGGGATTGGATTGACTGGTCAAAGCTAACGAACAAAACATCCAAAACAATTCTGTGTTTTTTTATTACAATTTGTTTTACAAAACTGCCTTCCGTTTGTCTCTTCTATTGTTGTTTCAATTTTTTCTTCTTTTCCTTACTGTCAACAAACGGAAGTCAACACACGTCATTCATTCAAACCAATTTGGAGTTACAAAAAAAAATTTGCTTTTGTTACAAATTTGGTTTAGTAGCGAAATTTATTATCTGCGCATTTTTTTTTTTTTAAACGAATAAGGTAAAGTAACTTCAAGTTGTCACTGTCGGTATGTGACAGATGCGCCCGGTCAAATTATAATAAATTATTATTTAATTTGTCTTATGACAAACGAGAACACTTCGGGAACTCTGTGAGTGAATACCATACCAGGGCGTATGCATATATGCAAAATCAGACTTGACCATGATCAAAAAACAACTTGGCTAAGCAAACATGCCAATCAATTGGTGGTTGGCTCAGACCCAACTCAAGACTTGATGACCCACAGTTTGTTAATGAAATGCTTGATGAAGATGTTGACTTCATAATGAAGTTGAGGTTAAGTTCAATGCACGCAAGTTTAGTTGGACTGCAGAACGGTGCCAAATTCAATGTGATCACACATGTGGGTTGCGGGCCCACACCAAGAAGAAACAAACTATTATATATGCCACAAGCTGCGTTTGCAATTCTTTTCAATTATTTATACGACAGGTGTCGACCAGCCATCACCAAACGAGGTCGTCTTAGAAGATTTCTGTTTGGTGAGAACAAATGAGGAAGCTTACTTACTTACTTGTATCGTTTCATGTCTTTAATTGCATTTTTGTTTAAAGTTAAATTATTAATATTTATAATTGAACATGATATAAATAATTAGTTTAATTATGCTGGCCACAAAATGTATTTGGTTACAGTCCAGCAGCCAGCTGTTGGCGTCTTAATACCCAAACTTAATAATCGTATTAAAACTCATCAACGTTTTTCAGCCACTCAGACATTAAATAAAACCCCCAACTTAATTGGCTACCAGTTCAAGAAATCAATAAATAAGCAGGAAAAGATTTCTTCTGAGAATTAAAATTTGAATGCGTTGAATAAGAGCTGATGCTTTTTAGGTAATTAATTTATAAATTATTAAAATGATATACTGGCATAGATATTTGCATATTAAGTTGATAACAAAATGGAATTGCAAAGACAGTTTTTGTAAACTTATGCGAATAAGACGGGATTTACATGATGAAGCAAACTTCATGAAGTTTTCTTAGTAGACGTTTAGTTCAGAGTAATTCCGTCTGACCGATTAAACAAAATGGTGTAAGTCCCGACTAAGACTTTAAAGGGAAAGATGAAGGTCACAATTCGTATACCCTTCCAATCGTAATTTATAACCCAATGATTTACAATGTGACATTTTTTTACGACCTTAATAATAGTTAAGTTTTAGCCGGCTTAAGGTCATAAAAATCAAGACACAAACAACACAAATGAGACTGGTCCTCTATACAAACTGTTTTAAGAACCTCCAGAGTCTATCTTTAGTAGACTTTGCTCAACGTCTGTAGGTCCGATACCGAAGACAAGCGCTGTACCAAACTTGCTTGGTGTATGTGAGATATGGTATTATGCCAGCGTTTGTCAAGAAGAGCAAGGCGAAAAAGTGAGAGTGCATTGGTGTGCGAATATAATGCGTGTTTTTTATCATTTTTGAAAAGGAGATAAAAATATAATGTACTAACCTAAGTTAAGTTCTAAAAGACGTTAACTACCTCACATATATTTGTTTGAAAAGAGAGTCGAAAATTGTTGAACAATCAAATGATTGATGAGCCAATGAACCAAGGTTTAAACCAGCGGTGGGCATGCAATTTTAGTTCGCGGGCAGTCCAACAAATTAAAGAAATAACGGATTGGGCTGGCTGAACCAAAAAAGCTATGGGCTGCTCATCGCTGGCTTAAACTAAACCCTTGGGTTCGAAGCTTTCGAAAACTTTTTAATATTTGTGATTAATGACGAGGGCGAATCAATAGAAACTAAGCCTGTACACCAGTCTAAAACCGGTCAGGTTCGGGTTTTTCGGACCATAAACCGAACTTTTACAGACCAGGCAGGAATGAATAGGTTTCTGGTTTTACCGATTCGCTCTAATGTACTGTAAATAGTGGGGAAATAATTTTTAAATTTAAGGAGCATTTATTGAAGTTTCGAACCAAAACCCTAGGTTCGAAATAGAGGTGCGATTCACGAAAAATCCTTCAGTAACGCACGATTCACGATAAAAATTTTTTGAGCGTGTTATGTCACGCACGATTCATTCACGTTTAAGGAAGGTGTCACGAATGATCACGCACGATCAACCACACCCGAATTTTTGCATGAAAATTCATGGCCACACTGCGCCTTTTGTATGGAGCAGCCGCGAGCAGCGTATTTACGAAATTTAAAGCAACTCAGTTTTAGGAATAATATTATTAATCAAATATAATAGAAACAAAATTTCGTGAATACTGCAAGACTTATATTCACGATGAATAAATTTAACACGCACGAATCACGAACTGATCACGGATGCTCACGCACGAAAGTCTGTGATTTTTCACGATCACTTCGTGACATGTCGTGATACACCGTGACACGTTTAAATTCACGTACCGCACGCACCTCTAGTTTAAAAAGTTTTCAAACCGGTGCCCGAATCGAACCTTGGAAGCGCGGTACCGAACCTTCCGCAGAATCATAGAGGTGTGCAGCCTTTATAAAAACACGTGTTTGTCATGAGGACGCATTATTTTTATTTTTATTATTTTTTATCTTTTTCCTATATATATCGAACCTACTTCGATGTCCGTCCTTAGGGGAATAATTCAAGACAGATGCTGCTATTCATCGCGGAGTCTAAGGGCATGACCTCGAGCCTGCATAACAAACTTTCCAATATCAAAGATTAGATCCAACATATTTTCCCAGTTTAGTTTACAACTTCTTTAACGTGTAGGCCAAATTTATAACCCTTACAAACAACAGGCTATTTAAATTGATTTTCATATATTCTTAAGTTTTTTATCCACAAATAAAACACGAAAGTGGGATATAGCTTTTTTTTTATTCTATTCAAAAATCCATATTACATAAGGCAGAAATGCAGTGACTACAAATACTCGATATTTACTCGACGAAGCAAACTTCTTGAATTTTTCTTAGAACTGTTAAACGAATGACATGAAAATATACTTGATTGAACTCAGTCTGAAATTTGGTATAACGTCTTTTCATAGATAAAAGTTTTCGTCAAAAACGAGTAGTTATTGATCCACCCTCGTATACCCATAAAATTATTGATTTGACTTCCTCTGGGACTTCCCTCATAAAAATAAAAATTCCATTAAAATCCCGCATTACCTAATTATCATGTCTCTGTGCTCACGAATTTCGTTGCGCATACGCCCCGTAAAAATGTGCACAGCAATTTGAAATCGATGCCAGTTGGTCATGATTTTGGTATCGGCTTTGCTTGATGATTATTAAAATCGTTTCTGGCCATGCTCAAACAAAAAATATGTGTTTACAATTTCACGGCATATTATTTGTCATTAAAAATTCAAAATATCTGCTAGATAACCGTAGAACAAAACAATGTTTGTATGAGTTAACAAACCGGTTTAGCCAGAGCGACCTTTTGCATTGAAATACATATAAAAACAAATATTTTAAGAGCGCGTTGGTGGCAGTTTTAGTTTTTTTTTTTTTTGCTTCTTTTAAGTGAAGCAAGCCAATAAAATAATACTCGTAGTAAAGTGGGTCCCCCCCCTCCCTCTCATTCGTATGGATGATCTCAGCAGAGTAGTATTTGTGGATTTGCGACGTTGAAAATGTATCTTTTGGATGCTCTTTGCATGCCAACGTTTATTGAACTACGGATATTATATATATATTGAGTAGCTCTCTCGCCCACACAATTTGGTACTGTCATTATTATCATCTGACAAGTGCATGGCAATTAAAATTGAACTGCGTCTCGGAACTTGAAACTTGAAATGCGGCAGTCATAAAGCACTTGACTCGCATTTCCTTTCTTTGTAGATATTTATGCAGCAGCAGCAGCAGCAACCTGTTATTTATTTAGTTTTGTTTATTATTGTTAGCATTTACGCCCCTTAATTGCAGTTGGGTTTTAGTTTTTTTTTTTTTTATTTACTGTGGCTTTTTATAAAAACTCATAACTAGCTATGGACAAGATCAAGGTGAAGCTCTAGTGAGGCGTAACCAAGCACAATTTAAATGCAATGTTTGATTTGCTTGAATTAGCAAGAATAAGAATAGAATTTCTTTAACAAAAATTTAATAAAATTGAAATACTTTTATTTATGTCGAAAAGTTATTTTTCTTAGCTATAACTTTAGCCAAGCAATTTTTTTTAGATAAATTTTTTGAAAATGGTATTTGAAACCAAATGCTTTTGATTTTGTTATCGTTTGGAGGTATTTGTTTCGGTTTCGTCTTGCGTTCCAAACCCTTCCAATAATATATAGGTTGCCTTTCTCTAAACTAAAGAACCAACGTCTGGGCTCATACTTGGGTTCCATCTGTGCCTAAAAAAATGTATTTATTTGATCAAAAACTTGCCTGTCTTTCTTTTGTCTTGCGTTTTACTTTTCGAAGCACTAGAAACATTTAGTAGAGGAAGTTAACAATTTTAATTGGACTTGGATTTTATGTATTGCATTAATTCTATGTTAAGACCTTAGAAATATCCAAGCCAAACTTCCGGCTTAAAGTTTTTTTAAGAATTTGTTTCCTGGATCACCAAAATTTCAGTATCTAGGATCTTAGAGCTTTGATTTTGGAACGGCTTACAGACTTTCAACAAAACAAATCAGAAAAGATTTGAGATGTATCCCCGTTTTAAATGATCCAAACATGCAGAAAATGATGCAAACTTCAGGCCAAGAAAACAAGGACAGACGTAGGAGGAACAAGTAAGAGCGCTGCAGTCGAGTGCTCCGACTCCTTAATATCCCCTACCCTTGATTTTGTGGTTTTATACACAGAAAAAAATAATAAAAAAATACTTTCGAATAAATTTTCAAGTTCGAAAGACTTGGAACATTCCCAAAATTCTTGTATCAATCCGCAAAGGCTCATTTCAAATTCAGATCCTACTTGATAATCAAGTCGGGACTAGTAAATTCGTACTTAAGTAAATCCTTTCGTACTTGGTTTGAGAAAGTTAGGGATCGACCTACTTCTGACATCGTTACGGACTGATTTTCATCTGGATATTTCGGATTATTTTTTCTGTGCACGCATATGTACATTGTATATACAGTGGACAAAATTAACACTGACTTCAGCACCCGTAAAACCCTAACGACACAAGCAAGTCGCGACATTTTTTTAGTTTGATCACCTGCTGAACATTCTAGACTTGAATAAGCTGAAGAGTATTAAAGGAAAGGATTTCCACAAACACACACACACAACAAACACCAACCACCCCCCCCCCCCCCCCATAACTGAAAAGCATTTCATTTCCAAAACTTCCGTGATTTTCTACCGATCTTATGGTGCGTCTAAGAATTGATAGAAATTATGTCTAAGTTTATATCAGGGACGGTAACAGTTAAAACTTATTTTATAAAAGCCCATATTTAAGAGATATTTTTAGAGTCTTAATTAATTCTGCTTTAAATAACGGTTATTCCAAATGTATAATATGGTTTTCTGAACAAATAAGTTTTTTATTTTTTTTGAAAAAGTCAATAAATAACAGTTACTAAAGATTTTTACTTTATTACTCAGTAAATAACATTGTAGAAAGACTTTTATAAAAAGAATAATAACATTATTTCTTTTGTTTTATTCTTAGAACATAAAAAATAATTATTTTATTACTCGAAAAGAATAGTTATCGAAGGACTTTTATTTTTAACTCAGTAAATACAACTCAGTCAGAGACTTATACTTTTTAATCACAATATAAAACGTCTTCTTTATTTATCGCTGGTGATGATAAGGTATACCCAAACGATCACTCACGCTATTAAAATTTAAAGACTATAATAAATGATTAAGAATAAAGTCTAAACTGAGTTTATTAAAGACTTTTATGAAAAAGTTAATAAATGACAGTTACTAAAGAGCTTTATATTAAAATATCCCGACTAAAAATAATAAATATTTTTGACCATTTCTATAAACGCATAAAGAAAAGACTTATTGTGGATATCGATGGCGGAAAGTAAACGAACTTGTTTTTGCAGCCGATCTTATCTTTAATTAGTTAGCCACTTAAGCTAATTAATGTTGTATTTCACAAGAGTTTCTAACGTGAATATAACAGTTTTTTCTGCAAAATCAACCTTGATCTGCTATGTGTGTTTTTATGACAAGCATTTGCCTCCATCTCTTATAGTTTCTAAGATCGACGTGTTCATACAGATTAGACATTTTTTTAATTTAAAATTCGCTGAATTAGATAATTTATGATTTATTTGAACCTGTCACACGACCTTTCGTAAGCAAAATTAGCTTTCGAAAATCAACCAAAATTTAACTCTTCCCACTACTCGTATTTATTTATGCTAAACAACACAAAAATACAATATTTTGCCATTGGAAATCATGTTAACATATTGTAGTTATTTTTGTATATTTTCATGTTTTTCTGGCTGGGCTCATATGCAAATACAAGACAAATGTGCGAATTGTGTGCGTAAACAATTCACACGACAAGTTTGTCGAGTATTTTGTGTATTTTCGATTTGTGCAAATGTTTTTAGGCTGACCTTGTTCATAACCACAGCGAGTGATGTAATATCTAATGATTTGTTTGTTTTTCTCTTTTCTTTGCAGATAAAACTTAAAAAAGTCTTGGGTCTAACAGTATGCAGCAATGCAGCATTGGATGTGTCGCCAGTTAGCGGCCTTTTGGCCTATCCAGCGGGGTAAGAATGATGACATAAGCTTACAAATTGAATGCAAATGTGCATCCCCCAAAAAGCCTCATTTCCTTAGTTTCCCCGTTTTGACTCTCACGGAAATGGCGGCTCAGCTCTTCCGTCAAAATGTGCATATTAAAGTTGCCAAAAAAAAAAAAAACAGATTTTTTTGATTAAATCTCTTCAAGCATGCCAAATGGAAATGGGATGCCATCAGTGACTGCTGCTTGCAGTCGCATAAATATGGGAAAAAATTGTTGCACCAACAAATTTTTGTTACAGTCGTTTTGCCTGAGCTAACAAATTGCCTGACAGCCAGATAGACAGGAAGAAAGGGGGGCGGGGTGGCAGACATAATGTCAGCTGGTTACACATTTAATGTCAATGCAATGGCAATTTCACAGAGTCGAGGATTTGCATATGTCACTGAACATTTTGCTTTGCTTTCAATTGGGGATTACGTGGTGGCGTATACGTAATATAATGTTTATAATGAATGACAGATGGTTTCTGTGGTGTTGAAAAGGATAATTAGTTATTGATATCGCTAGCAATTATGCATCTGGCAAACAGGGCGTATGAATAACGCATGCTTAAGTTATACCAATTAGCCTGTTTGATTCAATTTATCTGCTAACGAATCCCCATTCAACAGGCTGCAACCTCCGCATTGTTGTTAATGAAACACACACTAATTACGCTCCGAGATTATACTAATTGACATTAACAAAAATAATTTGTTCTGCCAATGCATATTTACTCTCTCAAGGCAAAACGTAAAGCGCAGTATTTTCAGCTTTGTAAAGTACAAAAGGTTGGAAATGGAAATTAGGTTCCGGCGAGGAAAGAATGTGTATACCCTTCATTTTATTCAAGTAAAAGTTGAAATAAAAATTGTAATTGTAATCGCTCGAAAATTTCGTGGGTTATTTGAATAGCTAACTAGAAGGTTTGTGTCTATGATAAAGGTTATTTTTTCAAATTGGGTTGCGTTTTTGGCTAATAAAATATCCCAATTTTAAGTTCAGAGTATTTGTTGAATTTTTTATTTGTTTGATGATACACAAAAATAAAATGCAATTTTTAAAATAACTCTGATATCCAAAAGGAAAGAATTTGAAAGAAATCTAAAGGAACACAAATCATCGATCATACAAGAAACGCGGCGGGCACCCATTACAAAAAGATCATAGAGAAAATTCCTTTTGTGTTCCAAAAAATAGGGGCCACTACCTTTCCGGGAAAACTGTATTCGTCTACTTTGGAGTGGATTCTCCTGGTAAAGTAATTTGCATCGACTGTTCCCTTTGATCCGGATTGATAGTTTTTTATTAAAAAAAAAATGGACTTCCGCTATTTCCCGCTATTTCGGGTCCCAGCAATCGAACTGCATTATTTCTTTTATGAGTTATCAAGATAGTTTTCTACAACATTTTTCGTAAATTAGAAACAAACTTAACTTAAGAAAGCCAAACATTACTAAAAATAATTATGCTTTAATTATTAAGAATTTTTGAAAATTAAAAAAAAAAAAAAACAAAATCTTATAAGTATTGAATAAAAAAAAGTCGAATTTTGTTTTTGGACTTTAACTTTTGATAGAGCAAAAATCTGTAAATGTAGTCAATTAGAGGACATTAAGTCCTTTTATTTTAGAATCCCCGATAAAATGATAAAGGTTTATCTGCAATTTAAAGAAAAATTTTAAACTTTCTTTCAAACTTTAAAAAAATAATTGTATGAAACCATCGTGATAACTCATAAGCCTGTCGTAAGCACGACTTAACTTTTTAGGCCGTGATTGATTGTATTCGGTTCGAGGTTTGAACACTTATCCTAACTTAGGGGTTTGGTTCCACAACCAGATGCCTTTAAGTTAAAAAACGGTGACTCCCGTTGGGGTTCGGGTTTCAGCATGCATTTTATATTTTTTCATGTATTCATTCGTCTAACTCAGAGGTGTCCAAGCCCTATGCTCTCCGCGCTCTTGTGTTGTTGCCTCACTCGCTGCTATAGCGCGAGTATATGAATTCAGAGACAGAGCACGCGGCATACGAGAGAGCCAAAAACAATAAGAACAAGCCAATTTTGTTTTCTTCCTTCTTAATCCTTTGGCTGCGGCTGCCCAAACACCAAAACAACATTGTTGCCGAGTGCAAATCAACTTTGACTTTGTTGTTGCTTCCGAGTGTTTGAAAAAATTAGCTTCTTTGTATGTATTGGTGTTTGCTCTTCCATATGCTTTATTTGGGCACCCCTGGTCTAACTTAACGATTCATATAAATTAACTGAATTCAAAGACGGAAAATGAATAGTAACACAGCTGTAATATTTTGAAGTCAAGCATCGTGTCGTATGCTTTCTGATAGACATTGTAAGTAGGATTAGTGGAATTGAGCGATACTGCTAACTTCCAATCAAAAAACCATTACTCTTTTACAGTAGTGAGATTTCCTGAAACTGTTTTGCTTTCGATTTAGATTTGCTCTTGATTTTGTGAATCACAGCTATTTGCAGCTGCTCCATACAAAAGGCCCAGTGTGGCCATGAAAACTGTAGAAAGTAAGGCCACCTTTGGACTATAAATTAGAGATGACAAAAATTCTGCAAGTCTAATGAACAGAATTTTCTATTCTAATGACACCACCACAGCACGGCTTCGGCTGGTAGATTGTAAGATGCAATTTAAAAGTATTTCAATTGTACTTGGTGTTATAAAAAAATATTGTTAATTTAAATGACCTTCTTCTTTAAGGAAAGGCCAGTAACTTAGGGTAGCCTTAATCGGAGGCATCTTCCAGCAATGTCATAATTCTTTTTCAAACCGAACGCTTTTTTAACTCACCATTTATACAAAGCTCGACCTCAAAACGTAATTTGAGGTTTTGTAAAAAAAAAATGGTTGTAAATGTGTAAAAAATCAAAAAAACGAAAAAGGGGTTTAATAAAAAATTTATTTCTCAGGCTCTGTTTATAGGACAGATCTCGGGTTAATTGTTAAAAATAGTATTTTATTGTAGCTACTAAAATTATAAATTTAACAATTATTTATTTTATTAATAATATTACATAATTGCTGCTAAAGTTGATGTTAAATATTTTCTTACTGATAACCACCATGATATTGCTTCAATTAATGTACAATTTGTTTAATGCATGCGTTATATTTAATTAGCTTCGAAAAAATGTCAACAAATGCCAAATCAGAGGCCTTATATCATAGAGTTGCCAAAGGAATGACATGTTAAATTATGTTTGGTATTACACCTTACATATTTGAAGAGAAAACTTATTTATTTTTGATGATTGGGTGGTCAAATTTAGAAGTAAATTATCCGATTCCAAAAGATTTTTAATTTATGGAAGTCGAGCAAGTTTTGCAAGTGCATTCGGCACAGACGAAGTTAGCTTTGCCTTCTCGTTAGGGGCTTATTCTTAGATTATTATCATCTGCAGTCCTGGCACACGTATTTTAATATCCTGCATGTTGTGGCATTCCGCCATGTGATGTTCACTTTCTCTAGTCTAGCCAGAAAGTCCGCCATCTAAATTAAAATCAGTTTGATTCCTTGGTTGGAACATAAATTTTGTAAGAGTATAAAAACTTCTTCTTTATATTTATGGTTATTTTGGTCTCATTAAAAATTGGGAAAAAACGTTTCAATAAATCAAGTAACCCTAATCTGATTATAACAAATCTCTTAGCCAAGTTTGCAATCGCATTCAAGTGGCAAGAAAAATGCAAGTTCCATTTAAAGCACATTCGACACCAAAATAGAAGAGGGCGTGATGGCCTCTTCAACCTACTAAACACGGGGTAGAGCAACAACCAACCACAACAGAGCGTTTAATTATACTACAAAATAGAAATAAAACCCACGACCTTTTTCTCACCCCGCTACTAAAGTGCAGCCTTATAATGAGCAGCCAGTTTGTGAAATGTGGGGAAAGAAGAGGGACGGTTAGGTGACAGGGCGTAAGTCAAAGAGGGGAAAACGTTTAAATGTAAGGGTGACGCTTTATATATTCGCAGCCAACTAACATCAAGTCAAGGGCATGTTTAAAGCTTTATATTATTCTTTCTTTTTTTTCCAGCTGCACTGTGGTCCTGTTCAATGCCAAACGTCATACACAGGCCTATCTGGTCAATACCTCCCGCAAAGCATTCACATCCGTGGCCTTTTCACGCTGCGGCCGTTATGTAGCCACCGGCGAGTGTGGCATCAATCCGGCCATTAAAGTCTGGGAACTGGAAACGCCCAATGGCAATTTGGAGCATTGCAGTGGCGGCAGTGTGGTGGCCGAATTTGTGGATCACAAATATGCTGTCACCTGTGTGGTAAGACATGGAGGAACATTTTTAAGTGAATCATTCATTCATTTTTTTTGTAGGCCTTTTCGCCCACGGGCAAGTACCTGGTATCGGTGGGTTCCCAGCATGACATGATTGTCAATGTGTTTGACTGGCGTGCCAATCTGAAAATGGCCTCGAATAAGATTAGCTCAAAAGTGGCTGCCGTTTGTTTTGCCGAGGATGGCAGCTACTTTGTGACCGTCGGTAATCGCCATGTCAAATATTGGTACTTGGAGGGAGGACGCAAGGTGAGAGAAAGGTTGACTTTGATTTAATTTTGACATATTGACATATTTTCACCATTTCAGTACAAGGATCCCATTCCCTTGATGGGACGCAGCGCCATATTGGGTGATTTGCGCGACAATGATTTCTGTGCCGTTGCCTGCGGCAAAGGCATCTGCGCGGAAAGTACATATGCCATTACCCGTCAGGGTCATCTCGTTGAATTCAGTTCACGCCGATTGCTTGACAAGTGGGTGCAATGCCGCACCACCAATGCCAATTGCATTTGCGTTAACGAACGCTTCATACTTGTGGGTTGTGCCGAGTCCATAATACGCATCTTTAATGCGGCCACTTTGGAATATGTGACCACATTGCCGCGTACCCATTATTTGGGTGTAGATGTCTCGCAGGGAATACAAATTAATCATATTATGTCTGTGCCAAAACAGGCCAAATTTCCTGATTGCATTGCCATGGTGTTTGATGAGCAGCGCTCAAAGGTGAGTGGGAGAAATAGAAATCACAAATCGGAAACATATTCATTCTGACTCACACTATGTTTGAATATTCCTGGGGTACAAATGTACCCCAAGAACATTTCTAGAGTTAGGCTTGAGACATGACAATCTAGTAGGCCCTTATGTAGTCTTGTTTTCATTGAGAATAGCTTGTCATTTGACATTAAGGCTTACTAGATTATCATTTCTCATGCATCGAACAATGTGAACCCAGCCTTACACAATAGCAGAGCAATCTTGGGGCTCTTTTCTTGAATCCCTTACAGAGTAAGAGTACCTTTTCGAATTCTGGATTTTTATACGGAGACAAAGACCTCAAATCCCGTATTAATTTATTCGTTCATTGCTGTTCGATTGTCCGGGATGTCTAATACAAGTACAGCTTAGACAGCTTCTCTACCTCTCTCTAAATGCTCAGCCCAACGCCGGTGCTCTTCTACGTTTTCTTCCTTGATCGATTCAGGGTTTTGGTTTCCTCCTAATAAAGACAATGGGCACGTTCAGCAGAAACTCTTGTTCACTGATTAGCTTAATAAAAGTACTTTTATGAAGTAGGCTTCGTAAATTTCCAATTAATGGTCGTGTTCAGCAGAAGAACTTGCTCCCTGATCAATGATATATTTCTTGGTAATTTACGTAGCCTACTTTTCCTCTATATTTACATGGAGCTTTTCCAAATGTCAATTTAACAAGACCCCCTAAAAGTATGCTAAATAATATGAGTAGTTTTATTAAGCTGATCAGTGATCAAGTGTCTCTGCTGAACGCGCCCACAAATTCAAATCACTATTCCGTTATTTTCTTACTCCCACTTTTTATACCCTTGCAGGGAGTTTATTAAAATTTTCACGATGTTTGTAACGCATAGAAGGAAGCTTCTCCGCCCCCATAAAGTATATATATTCTTGATCAGCATGACGAGCTGAGTCGATAAAGCATTGTCCGTCTGTTTCTATGGTATCTCCTCCCTCAGTTTTAAAGCTATATTGACCAAACTTCGAAAAAGTCTTCAAATACACATAGGCTGCACATGTGTCGTAATCGGCCGGATCGGTTAACTATATCATACCATAGGAATGATCGGTCAAAAAAGTAGTTCTAGTGAGAAAAACTTTTTTGTTTTAAATTTTAGCGTCACCAATCATGGTATATATTAGGTTTGTATGCTTCCACATAGTTCCGAAAAAAATTTATCAAAATCGTATGACTATAGGATATAGCTGCCATAGAAACGATCGGTCTTAAAACTGGTTCTAGTGAGAAAAACTTAACCGTCACCACTCTTCGTATATATTAGTTTTCTATGCTTCCACATAATTCTGGAAAAATTGATCAAAATCGGGTGACTATAGCATATAGCTGCTATAGGAACAATCGGTTCAAAAACTACTTTTCCATCGTAGGGTCACCAATCTTGGTATATATTAGTTTTATATGCTTCCACATAGTTTTGAAAAATTTTCAAAATCGGATCACTATAGAAAATAGCTGCCATAGGACCGATCGGTCAAAAAACTAGTTCTAGTAAGAAAATCTTTTTTGTTTTCCATCGTAGGGTCACCAATCTTGGTATATATTAAATTTATATGCTTCCACATAGTTCTGAAAAAATTGATTAAAATCGGATGACTATATATAGCTGCCATAGGAACGATCGGTCTAAAAACTAGTTTTAGTGAGAAAAACTTTTTTGTTATCAAGGGTATTTAAAACTCCATATGCTAATCTCTTTTTCCTTTTCCATCTTAATCCTTTAGGTCAGCTGCGTATATAACGATCACTCGTTGTACATTTGGGATCTTCGCGATATATCGCGTGTGGGCAAATCGCATTCCTTCCTTTATCACTCCACCTGCATTTGGGGCGTGGAGACTGTGCCATATAATCTGGAGCGTGAGCCGTCGCACACATTGCCAGAGGATTGTTTTGTCACCTGCTCCTCAGATGATACCATACGTGTCTGGGGACTAGATGGTTGTGCCAATAATGATATCTATCGCAAGAATATTTACTCCAAAGAGCTGCTCAAAATCATCTATAGCGATGAGGAATTGCAGTTCATTAAGGATCAGGGCTCATCGTTGTTTGACAAGACGGGAAGTTCATCGTACGATGGTAGGAATGGGGTACGCTGCATCAAAATTAGTCCGGAACTGCAACATTTGGCCAGTGGTGATCGTTGTGGCAATATACGTGTCTACAGTTTGGTGAATCTCAAGCTGTTGACCACCATTGAGGCGCATGAATCGGAAGTCTTGTGTTTGGAGTATTCAAATGAGAAAATTGAACGTAAATTGCTGGCCAGTGCCAGTCGAGATCGTTTGATACATGTATTCGATGTGGCGCAGGATTATTTGCTGCTGCAAACCCTGGATGATCATAGTTCGTCCATTACTTCAATTAAATTTGTGGGTGCAGGATTGAACTTTCAAATGATTAGCTGTGGAGCGGATAAGTCGATTATGTTCAGAACCTTTCAGGTGAGTTTTGAAATGGAATTGGAAGTGGAAATGGAATTGACTTCTTTTCATTTTACAGGGCAACATCTTTATGCGTGGTACCAACACCTCCGGAAAGACCACTTTGTATGACATGGAAGTCGACTCGAATTCTAAGCATATTCTAACCGCTTGTCAGGATCGTAATGTGCGTGTCTATGGCACACAAAATGCCAAACAAACAAAAACCTTTAAGGGTTCCCATTCGGATGAGGGTAGTCTGATCAAGCTAAGCCTGGATCCCAGTGGCATTTATGTGGCCACCTCCTGCACGGACAAAACTTTGGCTGTCTATGATTATTACTCCAGCGAGTGTATGGCACGCATGTATGGACACAGTGAACTGGTCACGGGTTTAAAATTCACCAACGATTGTCGCCATTTGATTTCGGCCAGTGGCGATGGTTGCATCTTTATATGGCAAGTGCCACACGATATGATAGTCACCATGCAGGCAAGAATGTCACAGCAACGTTTACGTTCGGGTCATGCTCCTTTGCCGCGTCCCTTGGCACCCATTTCCCCACCCGAGGGTATTGTTTTGGAATCCCCCACCAGTGAGTTGGAACAACCGCAGTTAGCTCCCAAATTTGTGGTAGCCAATAGACTCTCTGATGTGGGTCAATTGCCACAGTGGGCCATGCGTAAAGCAGCTGCCGGGGATTCGGATAGTGGAGCTTTGTCCATACCCACACCCAGTGGGGGTGGTGGTGGATCTATGGTACCCGCTTTACAGGCAGCCTCTTCCATGGGCAATCTTAGCTCTTCACCCAGCCAACAGTTGAACCTGGCCGCGCCCCGGGCTCGGGGACGTTGGGCCCAACGCAGCAGTCAATTGGAAGCCGATGATTTGCGTTCCAATTCTGAGAGTCCGCTGGGCACAGTCTCTTCCGTGGGTGGCCATAGTACAGTGAATGTTCAAACCTCCGACTATAATAGCGCCTCTTCCAAGGACATTATGTACAATCAGACATATCTGAGCGAGGATTCCTCCATAGATTCGGGCATGGAGACGCGACGTGAACTCAAGTTTATTGGCAGCAGTAATAATGGCACGGTGACCATAATGTCCACGGGTGTTCCGGCTGTCAATGCTGCAACTAGCAATGGTGCCATGTCTAGCGCGGGTCAACAGCAGCGTTTGCAGCTGCCGGATAAACGTAAGCCCGGATTACGTTTTGATACGCCGCATACACATGATCATGATGGCGATGTGGAGGATATATCAGATGGCGAACGTACCAGCTCAGATCATGGCATGTTCTATACGAATATGGCACCAAGTACACCGACGTAAGTACATTGGAAATTTATATAAATATACTAGCATTTCAACCCGCAGTGAAATATCAACCACTCCCCATTTTTTAACATGCTGGGTTAGTTTTGAAAAATTAGAACATTATTTTTCATTTACAATATTTGGTCCATATTTTAATTAGATCTGCTAGAAAAAAAGTTTGGCTATGAAACCGCCCTCCGACCTTTAGAAATGAGAATATTATTTTCCACCTATTTGGCCCATTGAGCGTACAAACCCAGCAACCACTCCCTCAACCCATTATCCGACCTTGACGGTGGGTTTCCTATTCAAACCAAATTTAATAAAAATTTAACGTTCAGCCATGAACCCAACCCCGCACCTATATTCCGACCTTTGCAGTGAATTTCCCGAAATAAAAAGACACGTGATTCCATTTATTCTGGCCCTAGAGCTAACAAAACGAATTTCACTTAGATCGGCTCACAAATAGCTATTGTCACTGAACGCCCACCATTATCCTAGGCGAAAATTCCACCACCGAGAAATAACATATCTAATTATTTTCCATAATGTGTTCACAAACCAAGTTTGAAGTCAATCGGATGAAAATAGTTTATTTCATATAGAATTTTCCGGGCATTTCCCGACCTTTCGTGCCGATTTTCCAACATGGGAAAATCGCATGTCTAATTATTTTGCACTCTGTAATTACAAACAGAGTTTGAAGTAAATCGGATGAAAATATAGAATTTTCCAGGCATTTTCCTTGTGGGTGAATTTTCCACAATCTAAAAATCATATGACTAATTATTTGGCATACTATACTTACACACCGAGTTTAAAGCCATTCGGATGAAATGTTGTTTTTTGAATATTGAATTTACGGGCATTTGCCGACTTTTCGGGCGGATTTTCCAACATCGGAAAATTTCATGCCTAATTATTTTTTATTCTATACTTACAAACCGAGTTTAAAGTCAATCGGATGAAAAATGCTTTTTTCCATATAGAATTTTCCGGGAATTTCCCGTTTCTTTGGGCGGATTTTCCAACATCGGAAAATTTCAAGTCTAATAATTCAGCTTACCATTCTCACAAACCAAGTTTGAAGTCAATCGGATGAAAAATAGTTATTTCCATAAAGAGAAACAGGTGTCCAATTATTTCGCTTACTTTACTTACAAACCAAATTTGAAGTCAATCGGATGAAAATCAAAATTTTCCCCATAGTAGCTTTTCCGGGAATTTTCCGTTCAGGCACTGCGTAGATTGCCAATCAGTGAATCAGTCAGTCAGTCAGTGAGGACAAACTCTTTTATATATATAGAGAGATATTTCATTAAACATCCTCTCTCTCTCTCTCTTTTCTTAGTGACTTCAAAGTGACCGCCATGAATGAGGATGAACTACGCAAATCGGTGCGACGTCAAAAGTTTGAAAAATCTGGCCTACAGCTACCCACCGCCAGTGGTAATGGCAGCTCTCATACGGCCAGCACTGGCACTGGCACCGGCACCTCCGATACCGAAGATGAAGGCTCCACGCCTAGTGCTGAAAATGCTGAACGTTCTTTGGCTTCCACCTTGGGTGGTAGCTCGGAAAATCTGCCACAAAGTGGTAATAGTTTTCTACACGCTGCTTTGCCGGAGGGACCCGGTTCAACGCTGCTGGAGCGCGGCAGTAACAGTAAGCAGAGTGGCAGCAGAGTCATTTCTCGTTTTTTTTTTTTGATGCCATTTCTCATTCTCTGCAGGTCGTCGCAGCATCAGTGCCAAGCACAATACAGAGACTGGCAAAGGCATCTCAGCTCCGCCCACCATTACCAAGTCATATACCAGCACCAAGAAGGAGGAACTGCTGCAGGTCATCAACAAGGTCAAACAGCAGCTGGAGAATGTGAGTAGTAGAGAGCAGATTTACTGGCCCCACCATTGGTTTTTATTTAATTTTTTTTTTGTTTCGTTTCTTGTTTTGTTTTTTTTTTTTTTTTGTTTTATTTTATGTGTGTTCCATCATTTATTTTGGTGTCTGTTTTGTCCTCCACAATACATATATACAAATGAACACACAAATATACCCCCTACCCACCTTTCCCCTTGTTTAGGGTACGCGTAAAAACGGCCTTAAAAAGCTAAATGCCATCGCCGAGGTGAGCGCAATGATTGAGTTGCCTTAACAAAAAATAAAAAAAGCTGTTGTTGAATTGACGCTTACACAACTGACACACTCGTACATATATACCCAAAGGGCTTATCTAACCTACTACATTATCACATAATGCTTACGACTAACCAAACTGAATTTAATTCAATTAAAACTTGTTTACACAAAAATACTAGGCAATACTATTGAATTAAGCTTTATAATATATTAATGTTGAAGCTTTTCTTAAAGTTGATTTTGAAAAGTCACTACATGTAGGTACCAGGGAATCAAACCAAATCGAATTTCGGTTCCGGTTCTGGTTCTGGAACGTACCAATAGTAATGCTTCGGTAAAAGCTTCTGTTTAGGCTCTAGTTTATTTCGGTATTCGGTTCCGTATCGGTACCTTGGTTTTTATTTCGGTATACCGGTACGTACCGATATGACCGGTATAATCAAAATCCCTAATCCGAAATATAATAGAACGGGTAGCAACCTACAAAACAAAAGTTGTTTAGAAAAAATAATAAACTTACCCGAAAATTACATAATACTTTGTAACTGGAAGAGCAAAAAGAACTGGAATGTTAAATACACTGTTTCAGATAACTTTACCGATCAAAATTTAACCCTGCTGTTAGGTTAAGTCCATTTGGGCCAATTATCAATTCGTTTCCTTTGTAAATGCAAAAATAAATACAGTGTTTCGGTTCTTTCCGGTCATTTCGATTCCCAAAATAAAGGTTCCGAAATACCAGTTCTCAAAAACAAATAATAACGGTTCCGGTTACGGTTCTGGTTCTGGTACGTACCAAAACTAATGCTTCGGTAAAAGCTTCTGTTTAGGCTCTAGTTTATTTCGGAATTCGGGTTCCGTGTCGGTACCTTGGTTTTTATTTCGGTATACCGATACGTACCGGTATGTACCGGTATAATTCAAAAATCCTTTAATCCGAAGATATAACAGAACGGGTAGCAACCACCTACACAACAAAAAGTCGTTATAAAGAAGGAAAATTAAACATAATAAACTTTACCCCAGAAAACAAATGTATTAACAATACTTTTGTAACTGGAAAAGCAAAAAGAACTGGAACGTTAAATACACTGTTTCAGATAACGTTACCGATCAAAATTTAACCCTGCTGTTAGGTTAAGTCCATTTGGGCCAATTATCAATTCGTTTCCTTTGTAAATGCAAAAATAAATACAGTGTTTCGGTTCTTTCCGGTCATTTCGATTCCAAAAATAAAGGTTCCGAAATACCAGTTCTCAAAAAACAAATAATAACGGTTCCGGTTACGGTTCTGGTTCCGAATTTCAATCGGTTCTTTTCGGTATACAGTTCCGGTTCGGGTTCCGGTTTGATACCCTGGGTAAAAGTAATCATTTTTGAGTAGAACGATGCCGATTGGGTTATCATGTAATCATTTGTTTCAATACGATTATATTTGATTACTACACGTGAGCTTTTTCCAAGTACATCTCGTGGCATCTTCTTGAAAATGGAATCGTAGCAAACTGTCGTTTTTAATGTATTTGGTCATGTCTACTGAATTAGAAGTGCCCAGAGCCTATGCACTAGCTGCCCAGGCATACATACATATCCCCGCACTCAGTCGTATAGCACCCGGCCATAAACGGATTTTCTTTATCCCAGCCTTGTTGTAGTTATTGTTCGAAAAATTATTTTCTTCATGTGTATTGGTGTTTACCCGCCGTGAGGATTCTATGGGCGTCCCCAATCTACATAGTGCACTGTAAACGTGAGAAAATTCCTGGACCTTTTGCAGTCGGTGCCCCCGTACCTGGATAATAGGTCTTCAGTATTGCTTACTTAGAGGATTGAAAACATAATGATTTTTAAATAAACTGAGTGTACAGATCAAACGACAAAAACTAAGAAAAAGCAGATATGACCAAAAATATTGACATCTACAATGCTAACGATGCGACAATGTCACGATGCCTTATTTAGTCAAAAGTAATCATACCCATTCGTACTCGGCAAGTAGTAGCATGTTAGTTTTTTACGTACTCGTGCAGTTCTCTAGTATACATTTAGGTCAGTCCATAGCCCCTAACAAACAATCAGACAGATTCGAGGCTCGCTTTTGAGTGTGGTTTTTTTTCTGTTTTTGTTGGACTGCTCCCAAACTCAAGTTTCCTGACCCCCGCAGATGTGGTAAATCGTACCCGTCTATAATCTATTACTCGCTAATATACACAAAAACATTATAAATCAGGCGTGCATTTTGTTGTGGCTGCGCCCTTCAGTAATATTTTAGTGCCCACCACTGCTCTAAAGATTTCCGCGACACCCCTGATAATTTATAGTTTAAGACAATACTGCCTTACCTTACCTGTTTTAAGACAATATAAATCTTAGGAAAGATCTTCTTCTGAACCTTTGTATCCTCTGGTCTTCTATTGTTGCATAGAAATATAAATTGTTAAAATTAAAAAAAATAAAAAAAAAGTTATTTTGCATCGGCCGGGAATCGAACCCGGGCCGCCCGCGTGGCAGGCGAGCATTCTACCACTGAACCACCGATGCTTGATGATCCACAGCAAACTGACTCCTTAGATCTGTGCGCGAACAACTATGAAAACTAGTCAGTCGCCTGGTCTAAAAATAACTCAAGCAACAAAAACAACAACAACAACACTAAACAAAAAACTTGCTTCAGCAAGATAAGCGCACTCACTCTGCAACTGGAAAACTCACAAAGCAATGCATAAGCTGTAAAAAAGCTAACATAAGCTAACATTAATGAAGCTTCCCAACTAAAATGATGTGTAATTAATTTATTTTTTTTTTCAATCTATTAGGTCGGCCATAGACCCTTAAGGGGCAGCCATAGCATATCGGATTTAAGCCTGGCGGGAAATTTGGATGGTTCAAGGAATACAGTAGGCGGACCAGGACGTTATACAAAGCCAGGTGAGTGATTGATTGATATTAAAGGAAAAAATAGTGTTTTTAGACTCCCAAGTAACTAAAGTAGGCTAAACCAATATCTCTCCTGTTGTTATCTTTCTCTCTTACTCTCTGTCTCTTTAAATATTGCTCTCCTTATTGCGCTCAAATGTGGTAAATGTAAAAAAAATTTGTACTAACCCCATCAGTTGTTGCTTCCCCTGAAACTTTACAGTATATTAGCTCCGATGCCAGTCAGGAACCAACACCACCTATCCAACAATTCTTTAACTCTGCCGCACCCAAATCCAAATTACAACAAAATTTTCAAACTATGCGTCAAGTACAACAACATTATCCCCCCTATCCACATCATGTGGGTGTACATCAGATACATCCACCACCGGGAGTACCATTTTCTACTTCTTCAGGAGGGGTACACCATACCACACCACGTCAGGGTGTTAAACGTAATCCAGCTGGAAATAATCGTCGTACTCCCAGCATATTGAAACATTATAAATCCTGTCCCGTTTCACCCGTACATGAGGAAGTAGAATGGTCTGCCGAATCGGAAAGAGTGGCCAATATGAATGAACCCAAACGTCATTCGGTATATGCAGATGATGCCCGAACCATCTTGGATATGATACATGCTGATACCGAAAAAATGATTGATGAAATAACCCGAAAATATGGCGATTTAGATGATATGCCTAGCTTACCCATTTCCTGTTCCATGCCCGCTAATCTAAGGGGTTTGGGTTCTACGGGAGACTCCACGCCCCGCACACAATACTATGTTTATCGTGAGATTTATCAGTGTGAAAGAAAGGTCTCCTTATCGGATATCTTACAACCCGAACAATTTGCAGTGAGTCAACAACGTTTGGAGGAGGCACGTTTTCTGGAAACTCAACGTCATTCGAGTGCTAGCTTTTTTTTGAGTAGCTCCGGACAAATGCCACACGAACAGAGTCAAGAGTCTTTACTCTCGGATGGTGGCAGCTATTGTAATAGCTTGGAGAGTGTGCTATCCGATGAAAGTGATTGTAAGAGTGCTCCCTTGGAACAGTTACCCATACAGGCCATGCAAAGACATGCGGGTATACGAAATTTTATTATACACGGTCCCGTATCCAAGAGTTATGGCAATAGTCCGAATACCTATGGCAGTTTTGATTACTATATGCGTCAGGCGGCGGGTACCTATGATAACTTTGATGTAACCGGCTACGATTTGGAACCCTTGAAACCCTTACCCAATTCCAAAACCTATCCCAGACTTACACCCGCAGGTATAGAGCATATACCCTCATTACGCTCGAAGAATAAACAATATAATGCGGGCGTAAATAAATCTTTGAGTACGGATTTTGCGCAGAAGCGTTTACAAAGTAACCAGAGCTGCCGAGGCGATCTATTTGTACGTAAACCTCTCAAACCCAAACCTCCTCTGCCAGCTAAACCTCAAAATTTGATTAGTACTCTCACCTGTTTGGAACAGCGTAAGGCTCAATCGCGTACCGCTAGCGTGGTGCAACAATTTGAACATAATCTTTTGAAATTTGAACGTGAAAAGCAACGGGAACATCAACAACGTCGTCCTGCGGCCATGCGAAGTAGTGTGAGCAGTGGAGCTCTGGCCAACACTCAGAGTTGTCTCAAGAAGGTCTCACGTTTTGATACCAATGAGAGTAGTCGCAGGGCCACCAGTTTACGTAAACAGGGACGTCCCAAAATAAGTGTACGCTTCAATACTGTTTCGCAAATAAAGTACACACCCAGCGCTAAGCGAGAACGACCCAAGTCTGCCATAGAGGGAGATCAAATGGAGGAGCTTAGTTTTGAAATGTATTTCGCTGAGAATGGTAATGCACCCGAGAATCTGGACAATCATATGCAATCCCTAAAATTGTATACCAAGCCACAGCTGCAGGCGGTCGTAGATGAGATACAGCAGGAGAGGGAGAAATTTAAAAAGAATCTGGATAATAACAAGGAACGTACCAGTAACTCGACCAGTCATCAATGTCAGAATATAGCCAAGAAAATTGATGTTATAGAAAATTAATAACCATGGAGGAGCGTAAAATGGAGCAAATACGCCTGGCCACAGAGACACGCTTGCGTCCCTTTAATTGTAATTCCAAGCAAAAGGGTTATGTCAAGAGTTTGACCATGAATTTCGATATGTTGGCACGGGGTGATGAACAGCAGCAGCAACAGCAGCAGCTGCTTCTAGAAGAGGAGGCCGATTTGTGTGCCTATGCTAGAAATATACGTAGAAATTGTAGTTTGCCGGATGTTTTAGAGAGCGCGGATTTTGCCTATCATCATGATGTGGAACTGGCCAAGGAAGTTATTGCCGATGATGATGATGATGATGTTGATGATGATGAGGAGGAAGAACTCACTCTTGATATCAATCATGAGCAAGGTTTGATTCCAGTTTCTGCCTTGGTTGTTGTTTCCACCCTCTCATTTTGCACCCCCCCCCTCAATAATTATTATTTTCTCATCCTCTCTCTCTCTCTCTGCATGTTTAGCCCTTAACTAAAACTCCTTAAACCCTATTTACAGGTAATCCCAAAACGCTCAATCCCCTGCCCATCGAGGAATCATCCATACGCCGTGCCTGCTCGCTAAGTGATCTGCATATGGGCAACTTTGGCAAGCGTAAGAAGCCTCGATCTCGATCTTTAATTTTATTTGTTTTATTCATTGTTCTTTACTTCTTATAGCCACAAAATCGAATGGCACTCCCCAGAAGCCACAGGCTCAGCATCGCAATGGCAATGTCAACAGATCCGCCAGCAAACGTAACAGTCTGCAGGGCAAAACGGGCCTGGGAGCCTCTAGCAATTCCATGAATGTGCTCAATCAGGGCGTAAGTAGTGATAAGAATTTAAATTTGAAGTTAACTTAATTTTGGCATTTTTTATAGAGCGACTCCGAAGCCGAGGATAGCAATCGCTTGCGCAGCTCGAGCAATGGACAGAGTCGCAGCAATGGACCCATTGGTAAGATTGGGTACATTAAAAGGAATATTCCAAAAATAAGTTGTCTCGAGCCGGTTCGCTTACCTGTGCTGAAAATTTAGTACAATTAAGCACAGCGGTCGGCACAAAATTTGAGTTTAAGATCAGTCTACCAACAACAACAGAAAAAAAAGCAAGAAATTCGGTCAAGTCGGGCTGTAATAAACCGACTGTAAAGTTTGGGCTCACTCAAACTGTGCTACCCATCAAGACAGCTGCCAGTGCTGCCCAGCGTAATTGTGTGATTTGCTTATAACTTGGTGAATGCTTAACTGATCGTAAAACGGTGAATGGTGGATAAACAAGTAATAAAATATAGATCTACAAGGTTCGAACAAGCTATCTTTAAAATTATCGAAGATTTCCTAATTCCATACAATTTGGGTCGTTTTTGGGATCGATAGCGTTTTGAATAACCCATGTGTATAAACACTAAATTAACATATAAGCATGTGATTTCCTACTGAAAATAATTCCTTAAATGTTTGAGATACAGGAAATTCAGAAATTTCAAGATTTTCGCGGGAATCGGAAGTATTATAGAAGTTTTGTGACTATCGCGTAGCCAGTCACGAATAAAAGTTTTTTATTTTGGAATTTCCTTTTTTACCATTCTGAGTATAACCAGTCTCAGTAAAATATCCCCTTTTTAAGTTATTGCCGTTCTTAAGCAACTACCTTTTTACATAAAAAAATCCGAATACTATTCGGATATCGAATTAAAAACTGTTTTTGTCTACCAAATGTTTTAACCAAGCTTCATCGATCGGAAAAGTTGGTAGTCTGAAGGTGCAATGTCTAGAAAGCACGACGGTTGGGATAAAACAACCCATTTCAATGTTTCTAGATGTGGTTTTTATAGCTTTTGCTATTCCTTCATTTATTTCTATATTCTATCTATATTTAAAAAAAAAACACATTTTTTGATGATAAATTGTATATTTTCCATATCCATTTGGACTGTATACCCATTTTTTTACCCATTTTACATTAAATAATGATAAATTCATCTTTGTTTTGCAAACAATTGAGCTGAAAAAAAGATCGAAGGATTATAAAAAATGGATATTATAAAAATGGATATTATAAATTGCCCACATAAATCCCTCAACAATTTATTGTTTGGTGCCACATAAAACTCTTTTTGGTTGGTTTTCAAACCCTCGGATGTTGTAACACCAAAGCCAATATGCAAACCACAAAATCAAAAACATTAGTTATAGCTTAATGATACATGGAAATTCTAAAACAGCCGTACAGATTTGCTTATTTTTTATTAGAACTTTATTTTTATGAAACTTTCTCTTCTTTAAAATCATACTTATCCGCTTTTTGTATTTTACAGCTGCCAATCGCCAATATAACAACAAGATAAACAATGCCAACAATAATCGTCGAAAGGCGCCCAACTTTACAAGTGGTAAGTGATAAAATCACTTCCAATCAAATAAATTCTGAACACTTTATCTATCTTGCTTTCTCAGCAGCGCCAATGCCAGATGATTCTAGCTCTGAGGAGACGCCCAGCAGTACCGTAAATAACAAACCGATTGTACCGCCCCGACCTCGTAACTTGACATTCGATCACAAAAGCAAATTGATCAACAGCAACAGTCCAAACAATTTGACAAAACAACGTCCGGAGGACTATGAGGCAGCAGATCGTAAGTTATTAATATTAATAGAAATGACAAGCAAATACATTGTTTACCCTTGCAGAAGCCGAAGTCCGTAATGTGATCAACAAACTGTGTTCGACCACACAGGCAGCCTTGCATATGCATGCCCATTTGAAGAACACTTTGTTGTTGAAGGAACTGGAGAATGCTGTGATTATGTCAAGGAATATGCTAAGCAGCATTACCACAAATCGGTAGAATCACAAAAAATTATATTAATAAAAAAAGTTACTGATTGAGAAATTTTTCCCCAATTGCAGACAAAATGACAGAACCAACAATGGAGCTGGCATCAATCATGAACAGCTGCCAACTGCAGCCGGAAATTTAGATAATGGTGACTATCTGATGATGGTCAATAACTGTGCCGATCTATTGAGTAATTTACGCACGAAACACAAACCCGATGACTGTGAGAATAACTCCTAGTGTGTAATAAGAGCTTAGTTTAGGCTAAACAACTAAGAGAAACAAATTGAAATGGAACTAAAAACTTAGGGGGGGATTAAACTAACTACAATACATAAATAATTTATTTAAAACACTAACCACACACACACACACACACAGGCGAATGGCTAAAAACAAACAACAACAACAACATTTAATATTAACGACTAATGTAAAAATTCTGTTTAGTTTAAGTTTTCTGTGTTTCTTTTGTGCAGTTTGTTTTTAAATATTCGGTTTAGCTTGAATTGAAAATTCTTTAAATGTTAAGTTTAATAAGCAAATTTTTTGTATATGTTAAGTGTTATGTATTTGAGTTTAAGCTGGATGAATACGATGCAAAAGTGCGCTTAGTTTCACATAAACTTGTTCATTTCCGTTTCTTTGTTTATTGAATTAGTCAAAATGTACAAGACATCAAAGTTGCATATATATATTCCAAAATTTCAATTCGTATGCCTCCTCCTACTTACATTAATCAAAACACACACAATATTTCCCTAAAACGAAAATTTCCACAGCACTTTGTTCTGTAATTTAATAGTTAATTATATATGTATGTATTCTCGATTGTATTTACAACAATTATAATTATACCCTTAAATATATATATAAAAACTTGCATTAGTCCTAAAATGAGAAAAAAAACACAACAACAACAACTTACCCTACAATAATTTACCACTAAATGAAATGTATTAAAATTAACTTAAATTTAGTATGTTTAATTATGCTATTTAAACTCCAAACTAAACCACAAACTAATTCAAAAACTGAAAATCATAATATATATATATTAATGCATAATTTTTTGAAAATATTCAAAATGCTTTTTGTTTTTCTTTTCTACATGTTAACACATATCGAGGCAGCGTCAACTTTGTGCTCAAATTGCTTGATTAATTTGGCACACAAGTTGGTTAGCGGTTTCCTTGACCTAACCTTGTAATGACCTTGACATATGCTGGCGGCATATGACATCAGGTAAACTCTGAAACACTTTAATGGGTAGCGGCAAAACCAAAAATAATACACACAAAAATCCACATTCAATTACTAAAAGCTAACGACAATGGATTGTTAAAAATGTGAAAAAAATTTTGAAAAAAAGAAATAATAAAATAAAATACACAATTGAATGTTTATCAGTTATAAAACCAAACACTTGAGCCTGTATCAATGGAATTATCTACTGTAGATTTTGTCGAATTATAACTGAGCTGTAACAAGCAACGAAAATAACTACCAAAAAGGCAGCAGCTCATTTCGTCTGTGCCAATGTTTTAATACACTTGCATAAGTTCGATTCAACCGATATTTTTAAAAGTAAATATAACGAGAAGGCAAAGCTAAATTCGATAGAAAACAAAAAAGTTTTTCTCAGTAGAAGTTGTTTTTTGACCGACCGTTTTTATGGGAGCTATATAATATAGTCATCCGATTTTGATAAATTTTTCGTGTATTATGTGAAAGCATATAAAACTAACATTTACCAAAATCAGTGATGCTACGATGTAAAACAAAAAAGTTTTTCTCACTAGAACTAGTTTTTTTACCGACCGTTCCTATGGCAGCTATATGATATAGTCATCTGATCCGGCCGGTTCCGACATATTAGTTGCGTGCAGTAAAAAGAAGACTCTGTGCAAAATTTCAGCTCGATAGCTTTAAATCTGAGGGACTAGTTCGCGTAGAAACAGACGGACAGACGGACGGACGGACAGACGGAATTGAACTCAGCTCGTCGTCCTGATCAAGAATATATTTAGTTTATGGGGTCGGAAATGAATATTTCTATGCGTTACAAAATTCTGGGCAAAATTAATATACACTTTTGAAGTGTATAAAAATAAGATACTAGATTTTGCCTTAGTTCTGATTTATTAAGAGTCTGAAACTTTGCACTTTGACTAAAATCGACCTCCTTATTTCAAATATGCACTCAGATTTCCGATAGCTTGTTTCACCTGGTCGCTAATGGGTGTCCCTTATAAGGGACAATCGTACTCTGAGGGGTGCAAATAGTATTCTCACCTGGATTTTTGTCTTGTATAAAAAACGCACAATATAGTATGAAAAAGAGCCTATATATGTATTTTATATGTTATTTGCATGGCCCCTCCCGAAGATATTTGCTCTTCATGTCTACATACTTCACAACTGGCGCCAACAGCTGTAAAGGTGACCTTATGTGTAAACGTTTTAAATAAAAAACATTTAAATATGTAGATGTTCCGAGGCGAGAACGAACCCACAATCTCCTGCACAGTAGGGACACACGCTACCCACTGAGCCTCCTATCATCTTGCCTTTGAATATTCTCGGGGGGGTTTTAACCAAACGGTGAGACAATAGAGCATTGTGCAAGTTCGAAGAAATGCGTAAAAACTTGAACCGAATCTTAGAAGTAAGTATATTTATGGTGGTTAAATGTAAAACTGCGATTTACACTGGCAACATCTAACATCTGTCAGTCATAGCTCTAAAAAATGTGTTCTATTAGAAATTAAACAAATATTTATTTAAATAAACAATTTAATTGCCAGTAACTGATTTATGTGTGGCGATTGAAAGGCAGCTATGCTGGCTGCCATCTACCGCAGGACGATTTTTTTGGCTTTTATGGGCTTCTTTTACGACTTCTACTACCAGCACATCTTGGTTATCAACTAAAAATAGCTGACTTAACAGCCCCAGAGGCCAAGCTTTCTCAATCTCTTGGTTCGTGTGTTTCTTAATTTTCGATCAAGAGAAAGGAAGTTACAGTTTAACGACAAATCCGAACGGCATTGTTGTTTGGGAAACTTTTTCTTGGCTACATACCTTACAGCTGGATCCAATAGATGGTGAAGGTGACCTTATGTGTAAATAACTTTAAAGAAAATAAAAATTTTGATTTTTTCTCATGACTACTAACAAGTTTCACATGTCGGCCTCGATGAGAGTCGTGTGTGTGCTACGACAGAATAGGAACATTTTGCTTCAAGATGTAAAATTTTATTCTAGGTTTACATTGCGTCATAAAATGACAAATGCCAGAAAATAACAAATGTTTCGCCATGAAAATGTCAGGAATTTTACTCGAAATGAGGCAATGTAAACCCAGCCTCTAGAACGCTCTAGAACTAACTATATTTGCATGAAACCTTTCGTGTCCTCTGTTAATATAAAACAATCTTTATCGAGTGATTAGTATCCATTCTTGGTATTTTCGCGCGCGTTATCCAAAGTAAATACGTGAATTATGTCTTGTGTTTTGGTTTTTATTCAAGTTTTCACCAAAGTGTTGCCTACTTTGTAGGGCCCGGCCCGCATAGCGCACATATTCACAAATACATTGCCTACTTTGTGGGGGACGAATTGCGCATACGCCACCTTTTTACAAATGTATTGCTTACTTTGTGGGTACTTTTTTATCGCCAACGTCCTTTTTGTTGCAATATTCAAATTCTTCGATGGTATTTACACAATTCATCATTTTTGAGATTGCGTTAAAGAAATGATCGACTTTTTATATAGTGTTAAGGAAATTTTTGATAGCTGTCACGTTATTTGTGACAGATGTAGCAAGATTCAAAGAATTTGTGGCACAGTGGATTTATAAAGCATTCGGATCATATTTAGTTCGAATGATTGCTTAAGTACCATTATTTTTTCAAAATCAAAAGCCAAATATCAAGTACAAAAGTTAAAGATGTTTTGGCATTACCAATTTATAACCACAGTATATGAATACAGTTGCTGAGATGATTTAAAGATTGGTGAATTTTTTACTGTTGTGAAAGCTGTTGGAACAAGCCCCAAATAGCTTACTGGCCGCCTTCTTTTTTGCATATGTAAGGTAAGCTTATAGACACATTCTTAATCGTAGCCCAATCTTGCGATTCATCAGTCAAAACAAATTAAAAGATGGATGTTTTGATCAGAGATTGATAGAGACAAAGGTGCTATCTTTCTATGAATGTACTCTTTGTACCTTGGGAATAGTTAATAAAAATAAAACAAACAAAAAATTTATTTATGCATCGGCCGGGAATCGAACCCGGGCCGCCCGCGTGGCAGGCGAGCATTCTACCACTGAACCACCGATGCTTGTTGGAAGAAACGTATCTGACTCATCAGTTGTGCGAACGCGCAACCAACACAACTAGGCAGTCTAAAAATAGCCCAAGCAACAACAACAACTATAAGATACTTGCTAAGCAAGTTAAGCCCCTCCGCTAAGACTGGAAAGCTGCTGACAAAAAAGAGGCATTGAAACTCACGAAGAGGCCACTTTCTAAAGCTTTGATAAAAATATTAAAAATAAAATAAATTTAGTTAATTTTTTTTCGCGATTTTGTTGACAAATAAAATTGGGAAAATTTTAAAGTGTGAGTAACTAGAAAGTTTGGGATCGGGTGCAATTTTACAGATTTTGTCCATATATTTTTAACCAATGGTTTTCCGTAGCAAGCAATTGTAAATAATTAAATTTTTAAAAATCTTATATTTAAAAAAAAAATTTTGACTATGAATTTTTCCTGAAAATACGTTCCCACTACTTTTTAACAAAGATTGCAAAAAAAAATTATTTCAACCCAAAAAAATGCGAGTGAGAATTTTTTCGTGAATCATACTTAATGGGGTGAGAGATGCTGACTTTTATGCGTCTGTATCGCATCAGAAAAATTTAATAAATTTTTTATCATTATTTAATCACGATTTATATTCCACTTAAAATTACCCTTTCCAGAAAAAGCATATGTGAAATTTATTAGAACGAATTAAAGCCATCAATGAGTTGACCCGCACAGCAGGTGATGGCATCGACACCCTTTTGAAAACATGTGAGACTCAAATTGTTTGGCTGGCTTTAAACTTTTCCCCGCAAAACGCCACCCCCAAAAGCATTGTTCCCCAAATATATACTGAGCAGGCAAAAGCGCCCTTCGTGGTTGTTCAGTTTATCGTTGACCCAAGCCCTAGTCCTCCGCCATTTGCCATTGATACTTTTGCCAGCCGTTGGGCTTCAATTAACTTGTGTCAATATTGAACTAAGCCAACAACTTGGGGAAATATGGAGGGTTGGGCCGGCACCTTTGGCTGGCCAAGCTTGATAACTCAATAACAAGGTTTTTTTTTTTCATTGATAAATTGCAGGCGAAAAGGGCAGACACCCATCCTCCCCCAAATACTGCACTGGCACATACATACTTTTCTCACTCTCTCTCTCTCTTCATATCAGGTCTCTGTCCCTGTCTGGCATTTACGTTTATGAATAATTTATGGCAGCGCCCAATCATAAAGCGAGGCGAGAAGTTATGCACGAAATACTTTCGATAATACCCAGACACGCCCTGCCCCGGCTGCCCCCATTCCCACCCCCAAGACTGTAATTCACGCCACAAACATTGCAATAAATAAAGAAAATATAATAATTTTTTTTAACATATAAACAAATATAGAGAGACATCAATAGGAGACATCGCAATCTGTGTATGTATAAAAGAACGTCGATATACAAGCATTACTGCCATAGGCCCTCACACGATTATAGCGACGTGCCACATACAGCATATAGATAATCAGTAACAGGATCAGAGCCAAACAGACCCAGAGCAGACGCATCGTCTTGCTTACACCTCGAGTTTTGGTTTCCTGGACATTGCGTAGTCGAGTCTTATGACCGCATTCACAGCAACGCACCTGATTGAGTATCTTGATCATCTCCACACGTCGCATCTCCCTGAACTTGGAAAATGTCTGACACATATCGTCCACCAGAGTTTGTACCTCACACATGATTTTTTTTTTCTGCTTTTTGCTTGGAAGTATTGTTTGCTTTTTAGAATGTCTCAACAAGTTGAGTAAAGTTTTCGGAATGATGAAGGTGATTGTAAATTTTAGTTACAATGCCTTAAACTTATAGGCCTACTCTGGTTTTCATATTTGGTAGAAACGTGTTCTCATTTCTCTTATTATTTTGAGTCAAACCTTACCGATGTTGCATTCCATATCAGTTCTTTCTTGCTTTAATCAGTTCTCTTGGATGCGTTAGCTTAAATATGGAAACAAATCCGATATCTGGCAAATGCATAAATGTCTATAACTTTGTCATTTCACCGCTGATTTTAACTAGGGCTGCAAACCAGTCCGGATTACAAAAATTACTCAATTTCTGAATTTTTGTTAAAAATTTATAAGCATTATTTCTTCGAGCAATTTTTGGACTATGCTTCTTCTTTTATCAATAAAATGCCTCGCTTAACTAAAACTTGTATCTTTTTTGAACCGAATCAAAAGTTTTGATTTAGAAGTTACTCAAATGGGCAGTCGAACTTGAAATCAATATACATTATCTTTTTTTCCATCGATTTTTCCAGTATTATTAACCAAATTGATTATGCCAGTAGAAAAAGGGAGAATTCACCGAATATAAAAAGATTTTTGTGAGCACATAGAGCGAGGCGTTCGTCCAAAATCGTTTCGATTACATTTGCTCGTATGTTTGTTACGTGTGTTGCATTTTACTTCCTCTATTTAATTATTTTGGAGGTTAACAATACTACATAAATCGGAAAGAAAATTTTGTGAACCAAACCTATTGATTTTAACGAAGATATAACATTTTGAATATTCGAACCGACTTCGGAAAGTTGAGAAATTTCTTTATAAATTAATGAAAAAAAATTTAATTTAACAATATACTGTTTTTAGCTATTCTTAAGATAGCAAAACTAAGAAATTACAATTTTTGTATTCATCACCTCAATTTAAAAAAATCAACAAAATTAATCTGGAATGTTTTATTTTAAACCTAAAAAGAAAAATTTTACTTAAAATTCCGTATAGAAAAACACAAGAATAGTGAAAATATTGGATTCATTAAATAAAAACATCTGATATTTGCATTAAAAGAACTGAAAAGAAAAAGAATAGCTGAGCCATGATCAGAAAACAAACATGGGTCAGAAAAACAGGACTCCGTTTATAACTGCCTGTTTTTGCACTTATGCTGCCTTGGGATTCCCAAGCAGTTATAGCAATGCTGACATGAGAAGCCAGTTGTTGGCTTGCAAAGACTACTCACCTAGACTTCCTTGTCGTTTTAAGTGTGTCTTTCTTTTTAAATAAGTAATAAAAAACATAACTTTTATGTTAGTTTGATAATTAAAACAAACCATTTTTTTTATGTCAAAAATGAGAAATACTTTATTTTACATGAGCAAAAAATTAATCACAATGAAACCAAAATGTTTCTTAGATAAAATTGAATTTTTTATAAAAATTACCCCAATGCGTTCCTAAATTAAACACAAAATGTTAGTAACACATCACCGAAGCGGGCTTACAAATTGAAACCACTGTTCACGGTTTAAGAAAAAGCGGGATTACTCTTGCTTGAACGATTTTTTTTCTGAGTGTAGTTATTTCAAGTTTTCTTTAAAGTATTACTAAGAATTTAATCGTCCTTCAAGCCGCACATCAATAAAATAAATTTAAAAATTTGAATAATGTCAATGTAAATATTAAGCGCAGCAATTATATAATCGTGTTCGGTGTATTTGTATTTATGCCTACCAGCGGTTATCATTTGAAGATCAACCACTAGATAAAAGGAATATACCAAAACGGCAAGACAGGCGATAATCCACAATAACGTGCGACCTGGGAAAAACCAATACAAAAGACTCATAACTAATAGAGCCAACGCCATTACTAATAAGACCGGCCACCAGCTGGTAAAGTCACAGGGAGCGTATTTGGCAAATACTGCTAGCATCAGGCAGAGAAATGCTGTGGTGCCCACTGCCGACAGAATCTGTAAGGATAAACATAAAATTAGAATAGCACATGCTTCTCGCTTTCCAGCTTACTTGAGTTGGTGCATAATGAATGCAAAAATAACACGTTGTAATTGACATGGCAGCGGTAAATGTAATCAGCAGAATATAGTTCCAGGGAGTTTTGCGAAACAAATGGTAGCAGTAGCATGACATTAGACTAATAAAAAACTTTATGCACATTGCTAAAAGCAAGAACCACCAGTTTTGCATTAACCAAATCGCGGCTGGATCATATAAAATAACGAAAGTAATTACACATCCCGTCGCAATCAGTTGAAGCTGCAAAAGCATTGATCCAAAAATATGAATGTTGTAAATATTGGACTGGCTTACCGCTACAATGCAGCAGACTTTCCAAATGAAACGACGCCGCGTAGACTCCTCATCCCAATCGGCTTCGTCTGAGCTATTACTATTGTTATCGTGCCGACACATCATGTTATGTGTGTGCTATATTAAAATTGACTTTAAATGAGATGAAAATAAGTCTCGTTTTTTAAAACAGAGTATTCCTATTTAACAAATTATTGTATGTTATGTTTTCTATCCTCTATCTATATACTATCCCCAGATAATCATTGCATTGTATATGTAAAAAGTTCAGAGTCCGCATTATCTGTTAAAGAATGATCTTGGTGCCTTAACAATTTGCTGTTCCTAAACCATTTAAAGCAGGGTAGGGCGCGTCCGTATAGCGTGTGCATAGCTAAGGCCGCTGTAGCAGCGACGTCGCACATCGACAGCATAAGCACGTTGCGCTGCTTTCGATTTTGTATCGGTTGTCATGCATACATACATAGCTAAAATTTGATTGTATTGTTTGCCCATTACTGATTTAAAGTGATTGCTTGATTGATTTTTTTAACTCACTAAAATCAAGACAAATAGCGCTTGTACATCAAAACATTGGGAGACCGTTAATGCTAAAAAATGTCCATCTTTATTTTGGTATTACCAGATACATATAAAAATATAACCCCACGTATGTCGACATCTCTTCCCTACACTTAATTTTCAAATTTTCTTTAAATTACTTAGAGAATTTAGCTGTCCAGCAAGCCGCATATTAATAATATATATTGAAAGATTTGAATAATGTCAACGTAAATACTCAGCGCAGCAATCACATAATCATCTTCGGTATATTGATTTTTATGCTTACCACCGACCATCATTTGAATATCAACAACTAGATATATAGAATATAGCGTAACGCCAACACTGGCGATAACCCACAATAACGTGCGACCTGGGACAAATGCATACACAATCCACATTATCGAAAGAGATAACGACAATACTAATAAGATCGGCCAACAGCCAGTAAAGTCACAGGGAGCATAAATGGCAAAAAGTGCCAGCAGTAGGCAGAGTAATGCTGTGGTGCCCACTGCCGCCAAAATCTGTAAGGATGAACATATAATTTAGAATAGCACCTGCTTCTCGCTTTCCAGCTTACTTGCGATGGTGCATAGTAAATGCACGTATAACTCGTTGTTATTGACATGGCGGCGGTGAATATAAACAGCAGAATATAGTTCCAGGGAAATAGACGAAATAGAAAGTAGCAGTAACATAACATTATCATAATCATTATCTGTACACACACTGCCACAAGCACGAGCCACCAGTTTTCTATTAACCATACTGCGGCTGGAACATATAAAACAAAGAAAGCAACTACACATCCCGTTGCAATCATTTGAACCTGCAAAAAAAAAGCGATCAATGCCATTGAAATAAATTTTGTGAATCGGTCGGGTTTACCGCCACAATACAACAGACTTTCGAAATGAAACGACGCCGCGTAGACTCATTATGAAAATTATTATTGTATGTGAGATCATCATTGCTATTGTGACGACACACCATCCTGCCAGTGGTTGCTGTCCTAGTATCCTTAAAATCCGAATATGTTATTGCGTGCGCATGTGTGTGAGCGTGAGTGTGAGTTATATTAAATTGACATTAAATGAGATGAAATCAAGTCTAGTTTTTGAAAAGTTTTCATAATAAATTCGATCAAAAGAGTATTCCAATTTAATTAAGCTTTAAAGATTCTCATATACAAGCTATTTAAGAGTCGGCTATAAGAGTTCGTTCATGTACATTTTTAGTTAAGGCAAAATTGAATGGATCATAATTAGGTATCACTCATATTTGCAATTCATACCAAATAATTAAAAAGGAGTACATATTAAATGAAAAAATAACTAGGTAAGGTAAGTAATTTAACGCAGGCGATTTAAGTATTTGAATATTTGATTTTTCACAGAGTAGGACAAACAATCGAATAAGAAAAGATGGTAAAATTATATATTACTATAGCAAAGGCTGCGGAGGGGTTCGTTAGAAGCATTGACCGTGTTCAGCAGAAGAACTTGCTCCCTGATCAATGATATATTTATTGGTTATTAGCGTAGCCTACATATTTTTCCTCTTATGTTTAATATGATATTAACATGGAACTTTTTCAAATGACAATTTAACAAGTACCCCTAAAAGTATGCAAAATAATAAGAGTAGTTATATTAAGGTGATCACTGATGAAGAGTCTCTGCTGAACGCGCCTATTGCTTGAAGAACGTGGCGAATGATACACATATAGGTTGTCTAACAGACAAAGGTTGATCGATACTGTACTCCAAAATATATGCTCTGGTACGATTAAAAGTAATTTATTCCACAATCAGGGAAAGAAGATTCAAAAACACCAACTTTAAGGTCAGGTTTATTACATCAACTTTATCAGTAACCTCATTTACCGGCACTTATTTTCGATTACCTGGGTTCCGGAATCATGGCACACCATCTCAAAACTTTTTGGGAGTCCTTTTGGCAGCTCGCTACCTAAACATTTTTATACACTTGAAAAGTGTATATTAATTTGAAGTTTGTAACGCTAGAAATATTCATTTCCGACCCCATAAACTATATATATTCTGGTTCAGGAGACGAGCTGAGTTCATTTACCTTGTCCGTCTCTCTTCTTTTTGTCTTACGCAAACTAGTCCCTCAATTTTAATCGATCTGAAATTTTCTGGCTTACGCAACTAATATGTCGGAACCGGCCGTGATTGTCATCGTAGGAGCGATCGGTCTAAAAATAAGTCTTTGTGAGAAAAACTTTTTGATTTTCATCGTAGCGTCACCCATGTATATATTAGTTTTACATGTTTCCACACAATTCGGAAAAAATTTATCAAAATCGGATGACTATAGCATATAGCTGCCATATAAACGGTCGGTCAAAAAACTAGTTCTAGTGAGAAAAACTTTTTTGTTTTCTGTCGTAGCGTCTCCAATCTTGGTATATATTAGTTTTATATTCATTCACATAATTTCGAAAAAATTTATCAAAATCGGATGACTATAGCATATAGCTTCCATTGGACCGATCGGTCGGAAAATGTGTTTTACTAAGAAAAGTTTTTTTTATGGTATCAAATTTTTATTATCAATGATTTAAAAATTTTAAATATTTGATATCTATATCCTATATATCTTTTACCGGTTAAATCAGTTGGAGTAAACTTTTTCAAGTGTATTTAAACTTCGGCACAGTCGAAGTTAGCTTTGCCTTCTCGTTTTTATATTTTCCTATAATAACACGAAACTAAAAACCAAATTGAAAAAGCTCTTATGGTTTTCTCTCCAGAATTAAAAAATATATTCTGGAGAGAAAACTATAAAGCTTTTTCATTTTTTCTTTGTGTTATTTATAAATTAATTAAAAATTATTTTTTTTTTAATTTTGAAATGTAGGGCAGTTTGATAAGTTATCGGCCTGTCAATTAAGACCTCAAAATAAGAAGATGGCCATCATTCCGGGACTCCAGGTTATCGGAAATGAAAACGGTAAGTTATGATCAAAATTGATGTAATTCTGACCCGTACCTCAATTACATTTTTCAAATTTTTTTTTTTTTAAATCGGCAGATAAAAAAATTATATTTTTTATTTTCAAGGGTTAGTTTATAAAAATATTAAAAAAATGTTTTTCTCTTGATTGAGGTGCGGGAAAAAATACAATGTTTCTTCCGACTTCCATCACGGGGCAAAATCGGTTCAGTAGAACTGGCGCAATCATGGCAACCAGGTCAAAAATGTGGTTTCTAGAAAAACGCGCTCAATGTTTTGAGCAACGTAAAATATACGCACTTAAGCAAGAACATTCCTCCACTTTAAAAGGCCATATCTGCTAAATTATTTCTAATTTTGGAAAAGGTCTGAAGAGAATGAAGGGAATGTCCAAGCAATAATAATAATGCAAAACAAAACGAGAAGGCAAAGCTAACTTCGACTGTGCCGAAGTTTTAATACACTTGAAAAACTTTTCTCCAACTGATTTAACCAGTAAAATATATATAGGATATAGATATCAGACATTTAAAATTTTTATCATTGATAATAAAAATTTGATAACATAAAAAAACCTTTTCTTAGTAAAACACACTTTCCGACCGATCGGTCCTATGGCAGCTATAGTCATCCGATTTTGATAAATTTTTCCGGTATAATATGAATACATATAAAACTAACATATACCAAGATTAGTGACGCTACGATGAAAAACAAAAAAGTTTTTCTCACTAGAACTAGTTTTTTAACCGACCGTTTCTATGGCAGCTATATGCTATAGTGATCCGATTTTGATACATTTTTCCAGAATTATGTGGAAACATATAAAACTAACATATACCAAGATTAGTGACGCTACAATGGAAAACAAAAAAGTTTTTCTCACTAAAACTAGTTCTTAGACCGATCGTTCCTATGGCAGCTACATGATATAGTCATCCGATCCGGCCGGTTCCGACATATTAGTTGCGTGCAGTAAAAAGAAGACTCTGTGCAAAATTTCAGCTCGATAGCTTTAAAACTGAGGGACTATTTCGCGTAGAAACAGACAGACGGACAGACAGACGGACAGACGGACGGACAGACGGACGGACGGACAGACGGAAATGAACTCGGCTCGTCGTCCTGATCAAGAATATATATAGTTTATGTGGTCGGAAATGAATATTTCTATGCGTTACAAACTTCTGGGCAAAATTAATATACACTTTTCAAGTGTATAAAAATATTTTTCAAAGGTGGAAGACCCCCTTAAACGAAGTCAAATTTTCCTGGAATAGAAGTGGAGAGACAATTGTTTCTTCCAAAACTTCAGATGGAAGTGGGCAGGTCCACTTTGTAATGTTGTTGGTGCTTTGTTACAATATTAGCCAAAAGGCTCAGAGTGCTATTAATACCTCCGATACTGAATTATATCTGATGCCATCAATATCAGACGATTTTGGCAAAGAGATCATAGAAAATAAATATTTGAGCGTCAATAATCAGAATTTATCAGTAAATTATGCAAAGGCATTTTTTCAATATTTTTGTTAAAATTATAAAATCAAGTCTACATTATCATTTTGCGATACACCCTATAAATTTTACATAATTTCAATAAATGCGAACAAGTGCAGCTGGTGGGGTCAGCAAAATGTGAAAGCAGTTGCTCGATTTCCCAGGCCCCGAGAGCAAAGTGAGTGTGGTGACAAGATACAAAATTATGACAATATATGGGATGGATCTGCATGATGCTTGGCAACGCATTGAAATGCATTCAACTCAACGTAACGCGGCTCAATTAGTGCGGTTCAGCGATTTCCAATGCAGCATCGGCTTTCCCCCAACCCGGAATGCCTGTCACCATTATTGTCGCCCTCCATCTCCGTGCGGCATCAGTCGCCCGTTGCTGGCTTTATGTCAACTTCTTACACGCTTATTCACACCTGAGCACAAAAACGCCCAGCCGCCCCGCTGCCAGTTTGTGCTGCCTGACAAGTTATGAATATATGTGCTATAAATCTCTGTATATATATATATGACATAGTCTGGCTTTTCATATAGCCAAAGGCTTTTTCTATAGAGCCAAAGAGCCATTGCATATTCTGCGGGCAGTCAAGCATTTCTCATTACGTACAAAAAAATGCAGCAATTTGTATTTTGGTGACTGAATTCCATGAATCTAGCATTTTATTAATTAGTTTCATGTGGCTGAAGAACGAGAAAAAGACGCTAAGGATAAGTGTCGAGAGCATATTCTATGGGGATTTTGTTACATTTATGACTAAATATAACACTGGGCGAAAATCTTGTGACAAGTATTAGACTTTTGCACTTCATTAAAACTACAGATTAAAATGAAAATCTGAAACATATGGAACAAAAATTAATAATTATTTAAATTTTAATTACATCAAGTTGAAACAAAAGTTGAAACGGCTTTTTCTAATAAATATGTATTAGACATTTTTGGTTTTCACTTAAGTAAAATAATATGTGGTAAATTTCTTCATTTCTTATCGGTTATTAACCTTAATTTTATTTCGACGGATTCGAGATCAAACTTTTTAGTACGATTTAATCAAAAAAAATTTTAAACAACAACATATGCCACATTTGAATTCGACAAATATTTACGAATAGGAAAACCTGAACCGAACATTATAGGATTGGTTCTTTAACTGCTTTTAACCCTACAACCGTTAAAGGTCAAAACTATCGTGGACCGTCTTTGGGGTACAATTCTACCCTATTACATTTGTTTGAAAATCAATCAATTTCAAATGGATTTTTGATGTGTTTCTAATTTCGTTTAGTTTCAACTTATATTTTATGTAATTTAGTGTTTACATAATATTTTGGATAAATTTATGTTAACGTATGTATAAAACCTTAATTAATTTTTTTCCATTTCAGCGTGAAGTAAACACCAAAAAATACAATTCGATTACATTAAGGTAACGACAATGTTCGAATTATTATTGGAGTTGGTAATTTTAGTCTTTCAGCCAACACTAGTCGGGCTTTTCAAAACGTCAAAATAGATTCTAATGTGGGAATGGTATAGGTATTCATTTCATTACTACTTAATAGACTTAGGGCCGATTTCTTATCTTCCACATAGTACTATTTGTCACATAATCAAATAACTGAGAAAAATTTCGTGTCGTTTTATCTTACACTTAGCAGCTATCAAATCGGCCCTAAATAAATATTTCTTAATTAACATCAGGTTCTATTGCTAAGAAGATATTCTGGATCATAGGAGACTGAAACCAAAAATTACAGTGTTACTATTCCCCCTTCCTCTCTCCCCTTTTATTTAACTCGGGTTCTGAATGCCTATCTCTGAGTTGTCATAAATGATATTCGAAGCTGTATTTTTTAGAGTTCCAACTCTCCTCCCTCTTTTTCCCTTCTTTTTTCTTCCCCCCCCCTTTTCTTTTCCTTTCCTTCCTCTTTCCTTCCTCTTTCCCCTCCCCTTTCTTTTTTTCCTCCCCCTCCTTCCTCCCCTTCCCCTTTCTTCCCTCCTTTTTTTCCCCCCCCCCCTTTTCTTTTTCTTTAAAAATTAAGGCATTTAATATTCACAACTTTTCTTATTTACTTCCTTTCCCTTCAAATCCTTCCCCTTGTTTTTTTCGTTCTTTTTCCTTCCCTTCTTCTTTTTTTCTCTTTTTTTCTCTCCTTCCTTCTTTTTTTCCCCCCCATCGGTTCTCGTGTTCTCCTTCCATGGGTCGGATCTTTACCTGCAGGTTAACTGGCATTTTTCACTGTAGCGTTTAATCGGGCAGGTATATGTGCCTTTACATTACATTAATGAGATACTAAAACATAATACTTATACTTCAAACCAAAAAGAAAAAGGAGATTTTTTTTTCGAGCTTTCGGAAATTATGCTTGGTTTTTATACGCTCCCATTAAAATCACAAATTCAGAAGTTTAAAAAATTGTTCAACTCTAGAGAAACCTACCGAAAAATTGTGGAAAACAAATGGTTGTATACACTCAGAGAAAAACGAGCAGATCGTGCTTGATATCAAGCAGATTTCGTGTCGAAGTTCGGCAAGACAGAATCTTCTTGAATCCAAAAAGAAAATACTGAAATTAAGCATGAATTTTGAAGCTCGATCTGCTCGGTTTTAAATTTAGTCGGCTTCATTTCAAGCATGATTTATTCTCGAATTCAAGAATAGATCTTCTTGAATGTAAGCATTTTAGAACAAAGTTTGCAGAGAGCGAGAGAACGAAATGCTCTCGTTTTGAACGCCTGACCTCTCTCTTGCAGATTTCTTCTTGAAAATTCAAGACGAAAAAAAACTAAATTAAAGCCGATTATAGTCTTGCCTAATCGTGCTAGATTTCTCTGGGTGTACCAAACAGAATTAATTGTTTGACGTTGCTCTAATGACACTGTAGAAATATGCTTGATGTGTTTCGCGAGCGAAAACTTTTGTTGCACTTGGCTCATCTTAAAACACCCATACAGTTGAATGTTGTTTAGTTTCCGGCTCAAATGCATAAATTCATGTTTCGTCGCCTGTATAGAAGTACCAATCTCGTAGTTTTGAGCAATTTCTTACACCAAACCTCACGTACCTCTTTTTGATCGATTTTAAAACTGTGTGGAATCCAACGAACACAACTTGTTAATTAAGAGGTGATGCTAAGGATGCTTAAACTCACAGTATGTGACAAAACGAACTTGTTTAATCATTTCGCGCACAGCAGCGATAGTTTTTAACCACAACAACTTATTTTAAACGACCTTCTTGGAGTTCGTCGATCACCGAAAAGTGACAACGAGAAAATTCATTGTACCAGTTTTTAACTGTGCTAAGGAATGGAGCTTGTTCGCCGTATAATGATTTATGATGATTTTTCTTGAGTGCATTCTTGTAAGCACGAAATCGCACAAAAAATGTTCACGGTTTAATTCCATTTTCCGCATAATTGAATTGTTTTGTTAATATAAAGAAATTGAGCATAAAAAAAGTTATTTGTAGGCTTTTTGCAGAAATTATCAAACGTCTTAATGCAAATGGCAATTGGGTCCTTTTAATGCATTGGGTCATAAAATGATAAATGCCAGAAAATACCAAATCTCTTGCCTTGAAAATGACAGGAATTTGAATCAAAAAGACACATAATGAGGCAATGTAAACAAAGCCTAGGCTAAAACCTAGGCCTAGGCCAGAAATTCAAATAGGAGCCCACGTAAGATAAATCGATTATGTGTTAACCACAAGGTGCTGACATTGACTGCCCACTAAATCGAGCATGTTCAGTCAAGTGAACCTCTGCATTTCCGCATTTTCTATCAAAGTTGGTCTTTCTTCAGATTTATTAGATAAAAAACAATGTTCATTATCAAAACTTAAAAACTGGGACTATTTCTATACATAAACTGTTATGTAGCTATAATATCCTGCTTCCACCACTTTCTTAATGGCAGCCAGCCATTATGGCACCCACATTTGAGGCAGTCACCACACATCGTGTCATAGTTGAGGAGGACGGGGGTCGTCACCTCGACAATTAACGGCACAATTACTAACCAGAATGCCGCTGCTGGTGCTGCTGCTGCTGCTGCTGCTGTCGACAACACGTTGTTAAGTGTTTTTGTCAGCGCATTGTTGGCGCAGCAAAAGATACACTTACATGCCCATATAACCATTAAGCAGTGAGATGAGAGCTGCGAGCTGCCGATGCCTTGCAAATTGAAAAGAAAATGCAGCTTTAGCTTTTTAAAAAATTATAATCACACAATATGACGCAAGATGCGAGCTGGGATACAAAGCTGATAGGTCACAGCATTAAGTCGAGCGATGAGAGCAGCAACAATGCGTTCGTCCAGCTGTCTGTCCTGTCCTCGGATCACTTAAGAACGTAATCATATCCGGAAGAGATTACGCTGCAATTTACGCTCGAATGTGTCGAGGACGAGGATTGGGGTGGCCAGCAAGCCCATTGTTCCATATTGTAGGTGATAAGCGCAGTCGTCGCTGCAATTTTTCTTCTTGTTTTTTTTTTTTGTTTTCCTTGCGGTTCATGTTAAACAATGGAATTGGATTATAATTTGTATGGCATGGCGAGGTGCTCAAGTGCTGCTCAATGGAGACAAGACACACTTTTATTGTATTGTTCTTCCTGCCCTGCCCTGCCCTTCCCCACTCTTAATTTGTGTTCGAGTTGTTTTGATACACAATTTGTTTTCCATTGCTTCTGCACAATTGAAGGCGTGGCGTAGATTGCAAGTCCTCGATAAGAGTTATTGATATGCGAAAAAAAAAAAAATGTTGAATTGTTTTTGGGGAGCAGTAAATAGTGATGGCGCCATAAAAAAATTGTTTACGCGGCATAAACAATTTTGATGGCATAAACAAGATTGGTTATAAATATGAAATATACTCATATTTATTGAAGATCGACGGGATGAGTTCAGAGACGCCATAGCCTGGAGGAAAAATTGATTAATTGCATTGCTTAAACATGCACCCGAAAGAAAAATCAATAATACCGATTGATTGTTTGTCAAAATAAAATACTACAAAGTATCAAGATGATATTTTGCTATATTAATTTGATGAGCTAAAGTAATAGTTTGATTGCTACCCTTTTAAATTAATTTCAAGAAGTTTCAATTAAAAAGCAAAAGATTGATACTCTATTATATGTTGTCCATGATCAAGCTCAGTAGGATACCTTGCTTGGATATCATTCCTTTAAAAGAATTTTCATATCAGTGCCATGCTTTTCAAATTATTTATTATCTATTTTGAGAACATTGATAACTCAAACCCTCTTAAAAATTGGACAATCTTTTCCAGTAATACGAGCTGTAATTTCACATATTCAAATGCCTCCAACAACCCAAATTCTTAACGATTGAACCTATTTATATAGGAAATTGTTCAACAATTTTAAAAATTAAAAAACATAATAAAATGTTTAATTTAGTATAAAAAAAATATAAAAAATATTATAAATTTTGAGTCTTTGGAATATTTGGTAGGTTTAGTTTATTAGTGGAAAATATGAAAACAAGGTAGCGAATCGTCATATTTTTTTCTATTTTTTTTTGTTTTTTTTTAAATTTACTGATTGCTTTGTGCTTCTCTGTCCATTTTTTCACAATTTTCCAACTTTGATGGAAAATAAAAAAATCAATTTTTTTTATATTTGCCATATTTTCAAAAACATGTTCTTTGATTATTCCTTTATCTAATTCAAAAAGTTACAGCTGCCCCCTAGCCGCCTCTGCGACTGCAAGAAGTAAAATAGGTCAAAATTGACAGAGCAAATGAGGCCCTCTTTTGACATGTTAGCAGCATCTTTCGATCCACTTATTTCTCTCTGCAGCATTTGAAGTCACGAAAAGAATTGTACCTCAATAGTACAATCCAATAGTTCAAAAATTATTATTAATCTATTAGATATTCCTTCGAACACCTTCAAACCTTCTTTAAACATTTCTGGTATGTAAAATTGTGAAACGATGAATAAATGAGTTATTGGCAAAACAATTTTTTGGATATGAATAGTTTTGTATTTTTTTCTGCCTGAAAATTAAACAATTGTTTATATCAGCGATTGCAGGCCAAAGACCTTTTGGCTCCAGCCAGCCCAATAACGTTAGCGGTTGTTAACCGTTAGCGGTAGAGATTCGAAGCTCTAAAGAGTTGCTTTTTTTCTGTTGTTGTTGGACTGCCCCCAATTTGAATGTCCCACCACTGTCGATATAAATTTTTACAGTTAATGTAATTAATAGTCAGAGTGCCAAATTAGATCTGGTCACACTCGGATCTAGAATTATGAGAAGTAACTCTCGTATACATTGAACTACAAGAATTTTTCAACGAGCACCAAAATTTATATAGTTGGAGTAAAAAAATGATTAATTTAATTTTTGGATCAAGAACTTGCAATTAGAGAAGCGCGCGTGAGCGATGTTTCCCCTTCACATAACGCACGATTCACAAAATAAAAAATAGCTTGAAGCACGATTCACCCACACAATTTTTTAAGCATTTTGCGTCGCGCACGATTAATGCACGATTAAAAAGGAGGGGTAACGAATGATCACGCACGATAAACCACCCCCGAATTTTTGCGTGGAGAGATCTTTATAATATGGGTGTCTGCATACTGCGCTGAGCAGCAAATATCCGAGATCACGAAGGCAAATCTTTTTTAGGTATTATCAATCAAAACCATAATAGATACAAAATTTCGTGAATACTGCACGACATATATTCACGGGTATATTTTTAATTTTTAACACGCACGAAAGGCTGTGTTTTCTCACGATCACATCGTGAAACGTCCTGACACACCGTGACACGTATAAAAGTATAAATATTTGATACGGAATAATATATTGAAAAATATTTTAACGGAAATCCAGGATCTCCTTGGATTGCTTGTTCTCTCTTCGATCAGTAACGTCGCCTCACTCCCATCGCCTTTAAACTCTAAATTGAGAACGATAATGGCACGATTTCAAATACAAAATTCTTAACAATTAAAAACGGAATAAATTTTTTCAGAAGCGTTCGTTCTCAAATTATACGTTCCACATTTTCTAAGTGAAAGCTTAAAATCAATATTTAATTCAATTACTTCTCAAATTGAAAACCACTTTTATCACCTCCTGTCCATAGAATATATTAGTTTTCTGCTCTCTCCTTAAATCTAATCATCTTAGCTCTCCATGTGACCACAAAAACCCAATTAGTTCACTTAGAATATTCTCACCTATTCACTAACCACTTATTACCAATTTCCTTAAATAAACTCGTATTTCCTCGTATCAATTGGAATTAATTAGCTTAATTAATGTCATCCGGCAAATACCTAAAACAAAAACCAAAAAAAAAACCGTCTAAACAAAGGTTGACCGAATGAAGTGTCATGCATAAGCGAGTTGAAAAGTGGAGAAATTATCGAGAGAAATCTGCATGGGTGGGAGTGGCGTGGCGTGGCCTTCAATTAGCCAAATAAGTCAGTTTTGTGTCAATTGGATGGATGGATGATGATGTTGATTATGATGGACCTATGACGGAAAACGAGAGGCCACTCAACTGGTCGCTTGGGCGTGCATAAGGCAAACATCAAAAGGAATCAGCGAGCGGACAACATGACAACAAGTGAAGCACCATTCACAATTGGGGGTTGGCCTTCGACTAGCACTTCCACTTTGACATCGCTGACGATGTGCTTGTATTATGATAGAAATCATCGCATCCAACTGGGTTCAAAAGAACGCCGCAAGGCGGTGTCAAAAGTCATTCGAAATCGGGGCACAAGCTTTCTTTTGTGGAAAACTGTCAGCTGAGCTGCGAATGCGGGGGATGTGAGGTTGGTCCTGTCAGTGGGCGGTGTGCTTGAGCATATGCTGAGAGTCGCCCATTGCAGGCGGATCAACTCAAAAAGCATCTTTTTGCATGCTCGCATTCGGATTTGTATTTGCATAAAAAGCATCGCTGTTTGATTTCGCTTTTCGTTCCCATTTGATTTGATTCCATTTGAATTATTCATATGGCCCAGCAAAGCGAAGGAAATGTCAACTGAAGTGGCAACACATGCGACGTTTTTTTTTTTACCTTCTTTTCATTTGCTAAATCCAAACATTAAGGGTATTATGATTTTGTTATGAACTGGAAAATATTTATATTTATTATTAAATGATTTTAAATTGATTTTCCACAAATTAAAAAAGTTCCGTTTTATGCACTAGCTTATTGAAAATCGAATCAACTGTTAGCTTAATCTTTTTTAAAAATGTAAGCAAAGAGGACCTGATCGCAAAAGGAACTCTGCACATACTTCTCAACTTTCCATTACATTTTCTCTTCTTCAAAGTGTCACAAAAAAGTTGCCTGTTTTAATATACAAACTTTGTCGAGTTTGAACTTGAGACATTTAAGTCCAGTTACCGAGAAAATTTCCTTGGTTTCGGCTCAGTACATCAAACTACAAAGTACATTACAACAAAGTAGTGAGGATGCATTTTTTTTCCTTTTAAAGAATTACACATAATTTTTTTAGCAAGAGTAAATAAAATTCGATATATGAACCTAAATTCTATTGTTGTTGTTTTACTGCTTTTGTTGATTAATTGAGCGCCCATATCATGCCTCCTGTCAGTCATTTGTGACATATTCTGACATGCGAGGGCGTTGCCGCGCTTCTGTTGCATTTTTATGAGCAACCTCAAGTACCGACTCCCATCTCAGTATCGTTCCTCCGCCTCGGTCTAAGTCACAGTCTCCATCTCAGTCACTTTTGCAGCAGATCAAAGCGATATGCAAATGGCCAAGCCGTGCGCGCTCGCTCGAGCCTTTAGTCCTTGCCACCTGCGGAGTTCCCAGTTTTTGAGTGGGCATCCGGCTCGCCACTAATTAAGTTGCAAATGTCTTGCTCTTACTCTCCGACTCTGGGCAGGAGTTGACAGCAGCAATTTAGAGCCCATTAAAGCGCCTCTTGTGTAATGCAGCAATAATTGTTTTCATTAGGAAAGCAACGCATCTATTTGCATTTTTAAATTGGACGAAGACAAGCTGCTTGCTGGAAGAGTTGCTCAGTTATTTGCATATGTTAAGGTATGTAGGGGGGTTAAATGTAGAAAGTAAGATGAGTTAGAATTGAGTAACAAAAGAAAGAAAATAAAGAACATTTGAAAATAAACTGCAGGGCACCTTTAAGTTGAGACCCTCTGCAGCATAATAATGAAAAAGTAAGGAACAATTAAACTAATTAATAGATAAAAATTAATTATGTTGTTAAAATAAAAAATTAAAGGTTATAAAAAAAAAATAATATAATATAAAAAAATCTGATGTAATATATAATAGCAAAGTTGTAAAACCAGTTGAGAAGTTGAGACCAAATTCGTGTTAAAAGTAATGCTGCAAACCTGCTAAATTTTGGATGATTTTCGTAATGGTGGTTGCAGCACGTGAGGAATCTATGGGTTCTTCGCGAGCGAACCGGTTCCTGAAACCCCAGGTTATGGTTCAAACCCTGGTTCACTTGAACAAAAAAACTAGTTTATTGATTATTTGTTTAAAGAATATTAAATTAAAAATCTGTTATTTTTATTATATTCTTCAGTTAAATTTATATAATTACAAGGCAACATGATCCAGTTTATAGAAGGAGTTTTGGTGATTATAACACGAATCAATTTACCATAATAATTGGAGAGTTGACTTTGAAGGGACACCGCGTCTGCTGTATAAAATGCGCACTAACAAACATTAATTTTGAGAAAAAAAGTTTAATCATTTGGATGTGCTGCTTAATCGTGTAACTTGTCATGGTGATTTTTTATTGATATTATTATATTTTTATATCTGAAACATATGAAGTGCTTGTTCGCAAATCTAGGCGTCTAGTTAGAATATTGCTAATAAAAACACTTTGTTTAATGTCTACAAGTACCGGATTTGAATAAACAGCTCCCCGGTTGTTTTTCAGATTGTAAAACAGCTCAGTAAATTAACGTCGAAAGTACGCGGGGAACTTTTAAATTATTCGCAGGTCGAAGTAGGCAAAAGCAAAAATATTTTAAAGACGGCCTAAAAGCAGGCATCAAATATTTTCAGTATATCCACCAAGATGAGTATTTGTTTGGAGATATATTTGGGCATCTTTAACTTCATATGGAACTGGTTGCCCAAGGGCATCGCAACTACCGAAGTTCCCGCGTCTGTTTTAGCTATTAAACTTTCATCCATATTAGTGAGCTTTTCCCGAGCTTTCCCCAAAGTGTCTTGTTAATGAATTCATGTTACAGTAACGGCCTCAGCTCTAGCGCTTTGCCGTATATCTGGTACCCTATTTAAGCTTTCTCCTGTAGGTGATACCTAAATATTTCAGCAATGATTGCACACTATAAGAAATTAATAGCAACGTTCTGCTGCATTGTTATAAGCCTGGACTCCACTGTTCATTATATCTAAGCCATCAAAATCATTTTTGAAATTCCTTCATCTGTTTTATCGTTACTTTCAACATAATTTGGACTTTGGAATTTTAGGCCCGGAGTTTCGACGTAGATGAAGTAACATAGAAAGGCAATTTGAGACGCCACTTACCTTTTCACTTCAAATTAGTCAGCTGTTCGATGTCAGTTTTTCTCTCTGAGTTCGTTTTTGACATTGGCTCTAGTGGTACCTACATATCTGATAGGATTTCATTGTATAGTAATACTTTAAAAAAAATGATCCTTATCAATTAATCGAAATACCATTTTGAATCTCTGAACCTTTGTACCATTAACGATGCATTGCATCAGACACTTAGCTAGGGATGGGGCTCTGGCCCTACCAATATTTAAACCAGGGCTGCAAACCCAAATTATTTTTTCGGATGTCCAGTTCGCGGGTTCAAACGAAAATTTACCAATGGTTAAGGTTCAGAGATTTAAGTTTCAAGGTTTTTGGTTCGAACCTTGGTGCGTCCGAAAATTTTTCAAATTTGTAAAAATGAGTAAAATTACAGATTTTCTGAATTTTTGTATACTCGAACATACGAGTTCAATTAGTTTCAGATAAATTTTATAAGTTTTATTTCTTAGAGCAATTTTTGGTCTATACTACTTCTCTTATCAATAAAATGAACGCTTAACTTAGACTTGTAACTTTTTTGAACCGAACCTAAAGTTTTGGTTCGGAACAGGTTCAGGTTCAACTATATTTTTCAAAAGAGGTTTGGTTCAAGGTTCGGTTCACAGGATAAAATGATAACGGTTGGTACAAAACCGGTTTGCAGCCCTGCTTTAAACTATCTTGGCTTGCTGAGTTTTTTTCCCCCATTGAATCAGTTAGGTTGTAGATACAAGAAGGCTGCTTAATTTTATTGTTTCAACACGAATCAAAATTTAAAAAATTTTAGTTTTTACTGTCAAAATTAGGTTCACCCGAGAAAACATCTAGGTACGGGCCTGCCTTGCATTAACCGTTTCGTGACCTTCGTTACCTCAAATTTTAATTCGATAAATGGGTGGCCTGCGTATTTTGTTTAGGAGAGCTTTTTGATACAATTATAAAATTACAATTATCTTTCAAAGTACTTTTTCTAGTCATTTCAAGGCCGAGTTGTTTTATTTTTTATAATAACAAGAAGATCATGTTGCTTGTTTAGCTATTTTAAGTACCTCCCAAGCTTCTCTTCAGCAAACTTAATCCTTTTTTTAAAAATATCTTAATCAAACGCGACCTATGATTGAACCGAACCAATCCGTTTTAGTTTTGAGGATTTCAGATCGGTACAGCATTTTCAAAACAGATACTAGTTCGGTTCGTGCTTTAGTTCGGTTAAGAACAGGTTTGAATGTAATTATTCTGTAGTTTGATATAGGGATGTGACACGAAAATCATTAGAGATTTTCGAATATTTGTTTGCATTTCAAAATAAAATTGTATAACTTTACTTGTCACTTACATACAGGTATTTCATCGGTTGCTGTATCTGGTGGTGAATATTTAGTGAATTAAAACTGACTGCTCAAAGCCTATTCGATTTAACTCGTACGTATTTCGCTTCATTTTTAATAGTAACCTTATACATTATTGTCACTTATCTTATAAAATACAATGTTAATGTTTATACGAAAATCACTAGAGATTTCTGTGTCACTCTTGATCATTTATGTTTTTCCTAGCGTTTCTATCCATGTTGGCGTTACCCCGGCAGTTGGGCGGGAGGGTGCTTTGCCTTGTGGCGTGAAACAAGCTTTGGCTTTGATTCGGTTAAGCCACATGTACTTACTGCTTATTATAAGGCAACATCCAACGAAATACAGGTATGAATTGAGAAAATTCTGGCCTGTTTGACTCCTCTTCTTGAGCTATAGTTTAGAACCGTAGCTTAGAAAAATTTGGTGAACGTACTTATGTGAAAGAAATATCCATTCAATAGTAAAACCATTAACAAAACTTGTTTTTTTTTGTATAATTGAAGAATTGATTTATTGCTTAAACATTATCAATAATATCACTTAAGTGCTAAACAATTTCAATTTCTGTTTTAAAATATACACATAGTACAACTCTAGATACATGATACATGATAAATCCCTTAGATATCCTGAAACACATACACAATTCTCAGATGCAGATATACATATAAATATTTGCCTATATAAGCGCACTCAAAGGATCTATGTAGTGGAGTCTACACAGAACTCAGTGCGTATTAAGTGGGGGGGTGGTGGGTGAGGTGAGGTGTTTGTTACATTTAGAGCTAACTAGATACTACGAAATCCAACATCTATATAAAGTATATGGAACAATGCATATATATATATATATATAGATAAATAAATCGAGAGACTTAAATTCGCTTTGTAGAATCACAAACACATACTAAGGGGGGGGTCTATTGCACAGGTTGAAACCTTTCGTTCAGCGGTCAATCTACAAAAGACCATTCAAAGCGCGCACAGCGCTGCCCAAAGCCGTGCAGCTCAACTCCGGTGAGGCGGAGGAGCGCGTGGGTGAGTGGTTATTAGCAGCGGCTGCCGCTGCCACAATTTGCAGTCAATCAATGAGCAGATCACTGGACGTGGAAGTTAAGGTGGTGTTGGTGGTGGTCGACGTGTCCGCATAGTAACGCTGTCAGAATACCTTGGCTATGAAGGGCACATTCTCCAAAGCGGCGGCGGACAAACGTTGTTGTTGCTGTTGCTGCTGCTGTTGCTGTTGCTGATGTTGTTGCTGTTGTAGAAAGGCGCTGGCTGTGGCTCCCGCATATTCACCATGCAAACCCCCGCTGGGTACTTGTAAATGATGAAATCCTGGCGTTGAAACTGTTGACTGATATGGCTGACTACGTGCCCAGGCGGGATTACTGGCCTCACCGCTGGATAAGGGCGGAGTGGTCACATTTATGGGTGGCGACAGGCTGCCTGAAGAGGAATCCGGCGTCAGCTGACTGGCCTGACTATAGCTAGACAATGGTTCTCTTCTAGTATACTCTCTTCTGCGCTCATATGTGGAGGGCAACTCATCATCCAGTAAATCTCCGCCCAGTTCATGCAATTTACGCATATGTTTCTTCAAATCAAAATTACGACAAAAACCCTTGGCGCACACCCTACACGTATACGGTTTCTTATCATTATGCGTATGCATATGGAAGGTAAGATTATAGATTTGATGGAAGGCCTTATTGCAGATATTACACTTGTAGGCCTTTTCACCGCTATGCGTTAGCTTGTGATTCTTATAGTTGCCCTTCTGATGGAAACCCTTGCCACAGTATTCACACACAAATGGCTTATAGCCGGCATGGATACGTGCATGGGTATTCAAGGTGGAGGAGCGATTGAAAGCCTTGCCGCAGGTCTGACATTTATGTGGTTTCTCCGAGGTATGTATGATCTTATGGCGACACAAGGTGGAGGCCTGACGAAAACCCTTGCCACACACTTTGCACACAAAGGGACGTGCTCCAGTATGAACGGGCATATGACGGGTGAGATTGTAGTGGGCATTGAAAACCTTGCCACATTCCAGGCAGGAGAAGGTCTTGGGTTTGCCACCATTGGCTGAACCCGGACTGCTGTCCTCCAGAGAGCCTTGCGGTGAGGGGGAACGCGAACGTGGATGAGCACTGGGTGTAGCTACTGCTGGGATTGATGCTGCTGGTAATGGTGGAGGCGGTGTTACCACTCCTGACTCTAGTGGTGCACGCTTACGCTTTAAACTAGGCAGCGTTTGGGTGGAGCCAGCCTGAGCTTGTGTGGGCGACTTTTCCAAATTTTGTTGCAAAACCGTAGGCTGAGTTTGGGCTAAGGCGGCGGCCAAAGGATGTCCCAAATTACGTCTTAAATTTTGCGTATGATGTAAACTGGCATTTAGAGAGGCCGTAAAGCTACTCAAATGAGCCGCACTGGCCAGAGTTTGCTGTTGAGCCGTCAAGGCTGCATATTGGGCCGCAGCTGCCGCGCACATTAGCTGATTGGGTGCATAGTAAAGCAAAGGATATTGAGAGAGCAGCTCCTGATGGCGGGAGCTAACAAATTGTTGCACCGCCGTGGCCGAGGCAGCGCTGGAAGTGGAACCCGGCACATATTTCTTGAAAGCCGAATCATAATTTATGGCAGCAGGACTCTGCTCCAGGCTGGTGACCTCTATGGGACTGCAAGAGCGTTCTGAGTCCGCCTCTATATCTGCATCTTCTTCTTCCTCCTCTTCTTCTTCGGGCTGTGTGAGCGGTAAGACGGCCACTGGCTTGGGTTTATGTTGATCTGGTTCCATGATTTTGGCTATGGAAAACTTGAGTGGGCATGAACGCTTGGATTCATTATTCGTGGACTGTTCACTCGCTGCGGTTTCCATAATGGGACTTTTGGAAGGCGGCATCATTGCTATAACACCCGCTGGACTACACGGTTGCATGCCACGCGGACTCTGTAAGTAGAAAAACAACAATAAAATTCTATTGTTAGTATTGTTGGCTGTATGCAAAATAAGCAACGGGTTATCAATTAGTTAGTCATTCGAGTTGCACTAATGTGACCTAAATACAAAAACAAACGCAGGCAGGGGCGTGCTCCCAACGGCAGGACACTTCTTTTTTGCCCAACCAGTCAGCGGGTTGCAATTAAAACAAAACCACAGAAATCGATTTCAATTTATTTAACCCGTGCTTTGCCATACACTCGACTAAGCCCAAACAATTAAAGCCCAAAATCCGTTGGCTAACTCTTTTCTTTCTAGCATATTGCCAAAAGTTTTTTGGCGCGGGTCTGGCCTTTATTTGCACATCATTAAATCGCAAAGTCTCCATCTTCCCTTGTTTCCTCAAGTGTTCCTAATGTGCGACATCCGCTTTGGATTTGTTCCCTGTTCCCTGTTCCTGCTTCTTGCAAGGCGGCGATGCATGCTCTGCCGTTTTTAATTAACTTGATTTGACGCCTCAGTAAGTAGCTCACATGCGTGTGAGTGAGTGAGTGAGTAGTTTCTGCGGTATACCAAGTGCTCTTTAATTTTATTAACTCTCACTTTGAGAAACAAGCTGCTTAAAAAAAAAAAGAAGGGGGGCTGAACAATTTTACACGCTGGCCCTGGGTCAGAATACAGTATTCAAGTGGAACTAGGGCTTGAGGGTTAGTTAAGAGAAATATTCTTTCAATTATGTGGGTGTTCTAGTGGCCACTTGAAAGTTTTGGGTAAAGTGCTGGCTTAATGGAAGACAAGCTTATTACAATAGTTGGTTGGAAATTGAAGGAAAGGCATTTATATATTTTACAGAATTTACTCTACTTAAAACATCCACTTGAAAAAAACAGAAAAATTATTTTATAAGTTCGATTCAGAATTTTCGAATTAATCTTTAATGTTAATTTGAAAAGTGTGTTTATTATTTTCTTTTATAAAATTCCAAAATATTTTTGATACCGTCATGAGAAATCTTATAATCAAGTTTCCATATTTTAACTGTTTCGGAACTGTCTTTGAACCGAAAAAATATTTAAGTCTATAAAACACACCAATATACCAAATAATCATCCATAGCTTAAATTCTTTGAGATCTGTTTTTTTAAGCTGATTTGGAAACGGTCTTAAATTTGTAAAATTCTTAACTATGTTTATTATGGTAGGCCAAGTCTTTCAATTGTCGTGTATGTATTGGTTTTCAATGGCCGTTGTGCTTCATCCAAAATGAAAATATTTAACTTTTAAATTTTTCTCCTACGCGCTTCTTTCGCATGTCGCGCCTTCTTCGAAAAGCCTGCGTGTACATTTATTTATTTCACATTAAAAATTCTTAAACCCATTTCAAAATCGTTATAATTTCTGAGATATGGTTTTGAATCACTTTTCAACCATTTTAAATTGGCTCGAAACCGATTTGGAATTGAAAATATATTTAATCCCATGTTACAACAAATTTTTATATCACTGAAGCTTAAATCATTTCGGAGATATATAGCGAAAGCACCTAAAATATTTGAGCTCCTTAACCAGCCATGACACCGATTTCATAGCTTCAATAAATTAAGATATATCGTTCCAATCTCATTCCTCGTTTATACACATAAAATGTATTATGATAAATGCCCTTCAAAGTATGCTATGTCCATGATTCAAGTAATTACGGAACATTTTTGTTCTATATTTTAGTTTACTAGTTTATTTTGTATAACTATATCTGCTCTGACATTATGAACAAATGCGCAGAGTAAACTATATATAACGCTTCCTTACCGACTCGTTCAAATAAATAATTATTAAAGCAAATAAAGTTTGCATACTTTTAAGGGCATTTATCATGAATAATTTTGTGTGTATAAAGGTTGTAACAAATAATTTCTACGATATCATAGTCCATAAAATTTTAGGTTTTTTTGTTGCTATCTAATTTCTTAAATATGGTTCCGAACCACTTTTAATTTCGTTCAAACTGGATCAACCCCGGGTCTGATCCGAGAATATATATATAACCCCATATTACTAACCCAAACACCAAATTTTCATATCTGAGCATAAATAATTTCGGAAATTTGTAGCTGAACCACTTTTGAACCAGTTCAATTTGGTTCTGAATCGGCTTATCATATTTATAATAATCAAATTCCAAAATGGTGAAATATCTAGCTCCTTGTAAACAACCTACACACTAAATTTTAAGTTCATAGCATAAATAGTTCAGAACAGTATTTAAAGTGCTTTCGAACTGGTGACTGGACATGACTCTCTTCTGATCGACAAGAACATACTGTAAGCGAAATTAAGATAGGTTCAGCGGTTTAGACCAGCGATGGACACGAAGTGGCTCTTCCGCTCCTTGTGGAATTAAGCGTATTTTTTTGTTACTACGCTCTTTTGTAATGTTTTGGTAGAAAAAATTCATTTAATATTTGGTAAGTTCTGTGCCATTTAACTAAATTTTAAATTTGAAATGAAAAAACTGAATGTAATCTAGCCAAATTTTTGCATAAAAAAAAGGATAAACTCAAAATAAAAGGCCAAATAGAAAGAACTTAATCTATTGTACAAGAAATAATGCCAGCATTGCATTGGAATGCATTAAAGTTTCAAGATTTAGTTTTCACAATGATATACAAAACTTTGAAAAAGAAAATTCTTTTAAATACCCTCTATAGTCTTTTTAACAAGCCCTTGTACACAAGTAACTGCTGAAAAACTATTTTCTGGTCTATAAAGTAAACATATAGAATCCACTAAGAAAGAGATTAAATGCATTAACTTGGAACGAAATTATGATACTATTGTATTAAATTATATGTACCTTATATTCTTTTGACTTAAACAAAATGTTCAAAACAAAACATAAATGAAAATTTGAAAGTTGTGCTGTATATGAACAGTTACTTTTCGATTCCCTAATAGTTTTTGGTACAACAAAATTATCATAAGTCAAGATAAGTTATGGTCTAAGAGACTCAAGTCGGGTGATATGGATCGCACAAATTAAGATGGAAAAAGTCAATTACAAATTTTTAACAATCACTTTTAAACGTCGTAGAAAAGAACATACTATTAGGTTTGCAACCAGTTTAATGGCAAAAAAAATATGAGAATTAATTTAATTAAATTAATTGAATTATAACACTGCAGGTTCATTAAGTTGTACACCTAAGGCGGCATATATTTTACTCAAGCAGGCCTGTTCCTGTTTTCAACTACGATTAAATCATGCGGAATCGGAATTGGCAAATGTTCTTTTAATTAAAAATTCGATTGTGTGATTCGCCGAATAAGTTCAAATTTTAATTAAACTTTATTCGACTGCCTTGATGGTAAAATATTTGAAGCGATTTCTCTAATTGTATCTTGACAATAAGAAGCTTTACCAATTCTAAACGATCGATTTCGGAAAAAAGAACGGGCCTAAATATTTTTTCGATATAAGCCCGAGTTGGAAGCAGAACTAATGTCTCTTAAATCGACCTAAGCTTTACGTAAGGTTCCTCCAGCTTTATCCAAAATTTTCTTATCATAATTACAGTAATTGATAACAAACTGTGATTGAAACCCAACTTAATAGTTTTGAATAAACTTTCAAAGATTTAAAGACCCACATCAATTCATTATTAAGTAAAATACGTTTTTTTAAGCAAAGTTAATTTAAGTAATTATTATCAAAGCCGAATATCATAATAATGGATGAAATGGTATTGATCATTGAACTTTCAAGAGGTCATTAGCCTGACACAAGAATAGTCTCAACAATAACAAAGTTTAAGCTCGAAAATGAATGAAAAATTAAAACAAATCAAAGAATAGTACACAATATCTAATCACCGATTCAATTCATACTGATTTATATAGTCTAGTTAATATTTTAAAGGTTTGATAGAGCCGCAACCATGGTTTCAGTATTTCAAAAAACTGAAAACTTTAGATCGAACTTGCTTAAAAAATATTCTTTCCCGACGGAAATTTTAAAATTAACTTAAGTTTGTTTTCATCAAAATAAACACCCATTTAATACGTACAAAGTAAACCATATTTAGGACCGGCCTATGTGTATCCAACTTTACGGCTAGGCAGCTCCAATGTTTCACAAAATACAGCACAAACAATATAGTTTATTGTTAAATTTTTGCTTTGTCAGTTGAGTTATCAAAGATCAAGTTTTTTTTTGGTTTAGTTCACTTGTTAACGTTTGTTTTGAGTTTGTTTCGTAAAAATGACGCACAAGGACTTGTTAACTTGTTTTTTTTTCTCCAAACGACGCGCTACGTTCAGCACAGGATCAGCGACCGAAGCGGAATGATGGCAAACACAGCTCGGTGCAGGCCTTAAGAAATATGAAAAGGACCTCGAGTGGCAGGAGTGACTGGCAGTGAGGGTAGTGCAAAATCAACCCCTAAATGCGTGTAAGAGAAAGGGAGAGAGATGGTCTAACAGAGACGGAGAGAGAGAGAGAGACAGACAGGCAAAAGGACTGCGCCGAAACTTCATCATCATGTTGAGATTGGATGGGACGTTGACGTTGACGTCGACAGCGACTGCATTATGAATGAAACACAAAATGTCGAATTGGAATACCAACGAAGAGTCCGCCCCTAAAATATTTATATATGTATGTAAAGGCGAAAGGGACAGACAAACAGAGAGAGTGAGAGAGAGAGGCAATCTCTTACCAAGTGGCCACCCAAAAAAAACTTAAGCCATATTCTGTTCACACTTGATTTGTGTCTGTGTGCTCCACCACTCTAGAGGGGATTTAGGATGAGACACCAAAAAATGGCAGCCAGCTCCTCTCGAAAGAGTTGACTTTTTCACTAGTCCCACAGTCTCCCCCCCAACCACTTTATAGCAACCATCCCATCCCTATTCCTCTGCTCCTTTTGTTGTGCGTTTCAATTGTCGTTTGGCATTTTCATTTTATCAGCGTCTTTGTTTGCTCACCTTTAGCCCGTCGTTTCACTCGCCTTTTTTTATTCTTCGCTTAACTTGTGGCCCCTCCACTCCCTCATCCACTAGGCAAACATAATCTCATATTCATTCTGATGATATCTCGGCTACACGGCTTCCTACGGTTTATTTACTTGGCGTCGTCGAAGGAACGGATTTTGCCAAGCGGCGACTCCTGCTGCTGTTGCTGCAGTTGAGCAGTTGAGTCTTTTAAACCACAAAAGCACAACACTCTCTTAAGGGAGAGGCGGAGGGCCAACCGGATATTGCCGCTAGTTTAGATGCATTATAATTTTTAACGTTGCACGATAAATAAGCAAAGACTCTTTCGACTTCTATTTGAACTATTTGGTAAGAAATCGATAGGTAAATAATGTTTATTGATTGCAAATTGTTGGCAATTGATAGAAAGATGGTGAAGATAGACTTAAGAGGTAGTCTTGCTCTTGTCAAGTCAACGAACTATAATGGAAAACTGGTTTTATATCACAGCAAAAATATTGTCAGTGAGTTTCAAAAAAGCTTGACTGACCAGCCAAGGACTCATTCAGTTATTTAAATTATATGGCATGTAAATTAATGGTCACCTCTTTGATGAACAATATTTTAATGATGAACTAACGTGCTCTTCCACTGCCTGACAAAACTGCCTGATGATCTATAAAGGTTGGTCACCCTTTACATTGTATCAAAATCTACAAATTTTTTTATCGCCATTTCTTTTGTTGCAACATTTTAATATTTCTCAAAATCCTTAAACAAAATATTCAAAGCGATAAACCCAGAAGTTGGCAAGGCTTTGAAATATTCATTTCGACACATATCCTCGCAAAGTCAGCAAGAAAATGGGCAAGAACAAGCTGAAGAAGAAGTCCATGGTTAAGCTTTTCCTCAAGAGCTTGAACTACAATCATTTGATGCTCACACGCCATACAGATTCCCACATCAGTTTTGAATCGAAGAACCTGAATCTCACCGTTTCTAGACGCGCGACAAGGTCGAATCTGTGTACAAGGAGGTCAATGGTTATTCTACAAGTTGCGTTTCTTTGCGAAATCTGGAGAAAATTCATAGATTGTCGTCGTCAATTTTTTAAGTTTAAATAAATAAATCAAGAAATTCGGATACAAAGTGGCCGAAAATATTTATGTTCTTGATCAAGACGTCGAGCTAAGTTGATTGAGCATTGCTCGTCCATCAAAATAGTCTCTCAGTTTTATGAATATTATAAATGATTTCAACAAAATTTGATCGAAATCGGGATACTATATCTTAAGCTGTCAAAGGACCAGTATTGCCAATTTAGCCATTTTCTAGACAGATCTAACTATTTTGCCAGGTCGAAACACGGAAGCTATTCAGTTATGCCGGAGCCAGCATATCTAGTAATTTAAAAAAAATTTATTTGCCATTTTTTAAGCATATTGGATTAAATTTTTCCGTTATCAATAGTTGGCAACACTGCATAGGAACAACGGGTTGGAAAATTGGTCATAGTGAGACAAATTTTCTTGTATTTCTTAACAACTTTCGTACTGAGCAATTATGAATACTATATGCTTTTAAATAGTTCGGCAAAATTCGGTCAAAATATATCTATATCCTTTAGCCTCAATAGAGCCGATCACTCACAAAATAGGTTTTAGTTAAAAAACTTAATAAAAATTAAAAGCAAACAATCAGATTTTTAAATATTTTGAATTTATTAAAAATTTTACATCAATGATTTAAAGCAGCGGTGGGCACGAAATTTAATTTTGAGAGCAGTACAACAACAACAGTATGTGGTTTGTTCAAGTTCAAGTCTTATAGCTCTCGGAGCAATAAGAGCAGTTGGGTGCAAGGGCTTGCCCACCGCTGTTTCAAAGGATTGAAAATAGATGGCAACAGTGGTGCCAAATTGCAAGTACAAAGAAGAAAAGTGCAACAGAATAAGAGAGAGCTTGATCTATCAACTTTAACCTGTGAGTACTGATTCAGACGTTTTAAAAGGAGCCTGAAGGAAGGCCACTAACCTTTGTGGACGTCAAATTTGAGGCAACTTTGTACAAAGACCCGCGCCAAACCCAACAAGAACTTTCTACAGGCAGTAACTTATACGATTAAAGTGAGTGATTACGGAATAACGGCCTGAGTGGGCAACCAGATTAGAGTAATTGATCTTTCACCATTATAATACTCGGCCGAATGTCGCAAAAGTAGTAATAACTCATTTCGATGGTACCGGGTGGGAAGTTCTAACCCACCCGCCTTATAGCCCAGACCTTGCACCAAACAGACTACCATTAAGGTCGATGCAGAACGATTCCCTTTATTTGAAGGTACACAAATTTGGCTTGATACTTTCTTTATCTCACAAAATGATAAGTTTTATTGGGACGGGATCCATGCATTGCCAAAAAATTGAGAAAAAGTCATAGCAAGCATTTGGTGGTACTTTCAATAAACTGAATTGTACCAATTTTGCAAAATAAAATTCCAAAATAAAAAAAAAACAATTTTTAAACTTTTTTTAGAAAACCAATATTAATAAAAAAATAGAAATTGGACTTATTTTTTGTCCCTCAAAACCAATGTAACTTTTGATTTTAACATAACATTTTTTACAAACAAAAAAGGTCTGAGCTAAGTTCTAGCTGGGAAATTTTAGTTATTTTATGGAGGTTCCAGAAACTTTATCGACCACCTTTTTTATTGCATCTACTTTACTTCTTAAATGTTTTACGCTAAGTAAAACCTTCATCAAAGCAATATAACTTAAAAGGATACAAGACAACATTCAGCCGAAACAGTACCTTTACGATGATGTGGTTCTTTTTGGTTCCAAAAATATCAATTCTCGATTATAGGCATCCCTGAATATATTAAAACAAATCTTTATATGAGATATTTATAAGGATTATTCCATTTCTGACGGATTAGGCTGATTTCGGGGGGTTTTCTACCTTTAAAATTTTTTTTTCGATTTTTTTGTTTTCCATTATTATTATAGCTTGGACTTTCCCCTTTGATTTCCTTCCAACTATTTTCTAAAATTCGAATTAGTTAAGCAGATATAGCCATTTTAGTGGAGCAATGTTCTTGCTAAACCAGGTATTTTATACAATACTGAAACTGTTCTCAAATCAGTATTAATAGCAGTATCCGCTTGTAGTCTTTTGCACCAAATGCTCTTTTGTGTCTAGCTTGTCTAAAATGTTTATAATCAAACTGAAATCAAAAAAGGTTATTTTTCTACACAACTGTAATCTGCATATTTAGTATCCAATCAAGACCAGCTACACAGAAAAACCCTTTAAAATTGCATTTTCTATGCCACCAACTCTCCAAAGCTGACCCTCAGCTCATGCACTTAAAAAAGTCTAAAAAAAAAACCAAACACAAAAGCACCGCAACCATTTTGCAAACTCATTAAAAATTAAAAAAAAACGCAGCTCAAAAAAGAACATAAAAGCTGCAAAAAATAACAGCAGCAAAGGACATGCTTGGCTCTCTCTTTCACTCGACCCATTTGCATCTCTCGCTCTAACCGGCCATTGCATTTGCACTTTAGCACACTTTTGATATTTTATTTTTGCACATTTTGCAGTAATTTCAAGTTTTCTGTTTTTGTGCCTTCGTCCGCCTGCCTGCCGCAGGATGCTGGAGGCTGCTGCTCTGCATTTGCAGTTAGCATACTCTGCCCGCCCATTTCGCTCAGTGCGGCATCTCTGTTGCGCAGTGAGTGTGTGTGCTCGGGCATGTTTGCACGGCCTTTGAATGGAAACTAACAGAGAGATGAAAAGGATGCTGCAAATGGAGGGGGCTAGTAGGGGTCCACAGGAGGGTCAGACGGTAGCTTTTTTGCAGTTGGCAGTTGTCGTTTTTGTTGATTTTATGCTTGCTGAATGTCCAGTTTGTTGTTGTTGTTGTGAATGTTTTTGCTGGATGGACTCGTCATTTGTTTTTTTTTTTCAGTTATTTATTTATTTAACTAAAATGCAGATTGCACATTTTTGCATGATGCTGGGGCATTTTGCAGCATTAGATGATGACTATGATAATGAACTTGATCATGATGTTGTTTATGATGAGTGACAAGTGTTTACACAGCACTTGGACACATATGATGACCATGAGTGGGGTGAGAGGTTGGATTCTAGTAATAAAAATGTTACTTTAAACTGACCTTTTGGACACATAATTGTACAAACTAAATATTCAGAAGAATACTTAATTCAAGATCAAACGGTGTATATACTTTATTCAAGTGTCTCATACAAAATATTTAAACTTGAACCGATTTGAAATATTTTAAGTACATTTGGGACTATTTCAAGATTTTTCAAACTTTCTTTTAAAGTCAAAATAGTCTTGAATCAATCCCGAATTACAAGACAAGAAATTGCATTCTACAAATAAGTACAAAAGATTGATCAGTATTATTTTTACCAAACAAATGTTATTTATTCTTCCAAATCATGTTATCTGCTGATAAAATTCCTGAAGTAGTACCCCTTGGAGACAATACACGTTTGCCAACTTTTTTTTCAATCCATACCAACTAATCACCTTTCAGTATTGCCCATAGAATGCGCTGAATTTTAGTCATCTGGGGGCCAAAATATTATAAATATTTTTAAATTCTGATTTATAAATAAATAATGATGACTAATCCTTTTGCAATGGCAACATCATGGACTAGATCCCTACCGCAACATTATATACCACTAATGACCACTCCAGTGGCTCGCAAGCCTTAAAGCGACAACTGCGACACCGTCAGTGGCCACATGTAGAAAGTCTGCTGTAGAAAGTCAAAAAAATCGAATTTATTTTTATTGCTTCAATCAATTCTAAAAGAGGTCTTCTACCTTTGCACAGAGCTTAGTCTTTTTGAACAAAAATTCTGTAGAGAAAACCACAAGAGTTTTTTCAATTTCTTTTTATGTTTTGAGTTATTTATTAATTATATAAAGAAATAAAAAAAATATTTTGGAATTGGAGGGCTGTTCAAAAAGTTATCGACTTGCCAATAAAGGTCTCCCAAAAAAGGTGTAGGGTTCCAGGACTCCAGGTGATGGAAAATTAAAACGGCAAATGAGGCTATGATCAGAATTGATGTTATTTTGGCCCGTACCTCATTCATATTTTTCCATATTTTTTTAAAAATTGGCGGCAATTGTTAAAGTTATTTTTTTGTAGTTTAGTGTAAAAAAATAGTTAAAAAAGGTTTCCCCTCTTGATTTCCCCCCTTAATGTAGCTTTCGTATTATTTTTTTTTAGCCTCACTCTGTTCGACTTGGAATTCCTTTATCAGCAATCAACATAAAAAATTTTGCACTTAGAAAAATTTTGCAATTCCTACAAATTAGATATTGAGCAGGATCCATAAATAACGATAATCTTGTATTTTTTTATTAAATAAATTATGCTCTTCTAATAACATTATAAGAGTGAAAAAATACCCCAATAAAATCCCAAAGGACTTATCTATGAACTTTCACCATGATTAAAACAATTTTAAAATATTTTTAAACTCTCAAAAATTATGATAAATTTCTAACTTTATTAGAAACTCAAAAAAAACGAGACTTGAAGTTGAAGTCGGCCCTACTCGACTTCGATATACCTCAGTTTCTCAGGGTAAGGTTGCCACAATTTGTGGGAGCTATGAGCTATTTTTCAAATTGCGTTTTTGGTAACTCTTCTATCGTGTCATCTAAACGAAAAATGATGTATGGCAGATCGATAGGTAATGATGAATAAAAATATATGTCTAGAAGGTTTGAACAATCTATGTTCAAAATTGTGGGAGATATGAGGTTTTTTCATATTGCGGGGGCGGGAGGGGGCGTGGCATAAATTTGAAACAAACGATTGATCTACGTGCAAAAGATACAAGTCTACACTGAAAAATGGTAGCTCTAGCTCTTATAGTTCCTGAGATCTAGATGTTCATACAGACAGACAGACAGACGGACAGACGGACAGACAGACAGACGGACAGACGGACATGTCTAAGATCGACTCGGCTATTGATGCTGATCAAGAATATATATACTTTATGGGGTCGGAGCTCTTCTACGTAACGGGTATAAAAAACGAACGAAAAAAGATTTCAAAAAAGTTTTTTAAAGATTTAAAAAATAAAACTGAAGAAATATCGATTATTTATTGATCCAAAAAACTATTTACTGTACGACCTCCAGTTGCCATCTTAATTTGTTTATTTAATTGAATCCTTTAAAACCAAAAAACGATGAGTAAACATTAGCAATTAATCTGTCCTTCTGGTCTCACAAAAATGATATATATATTGCCACATAAATCGATTGCTTCTTGGCTTAACAAAATCAGATATTGTTAATAACGGTGAACTACTTGTGGCATTGATTAACTTAAATTCAACTTTTGATCTTATTTCTATTGGACACAGTAGTACTTTTCAAATTAATTCCGAAATATTCATGGAAATGTGAATTAAGTCTAAGATTTTTTTTTTTTATTATTCCCAAACTGAGAATAAGAAAAAATAAAAGAAAAATTAGTTGGAAATTTTATGAGCAGATTTGGGGATTTTGGGATTGTAAATCAACTTTGTATTTAATCAAGAATTGTGTGCTTGAAATGTGAACCCGATTTCTTAAGAATTTTAGATTCGAGCACATTTGTTCGAGTTTTAGTAATTTTAAAGAAGGTTTTTGATTTCAAAAATAACTCATTCCTTTTTTTATGGTACCCTCAAAACCGAAACTGACCTGAATTTGTAAGTACAAACCGATATAAATTAAATACTGTTCGTACTAAAACTATGTCAGTCATTTATCTATCTGAGTATACACATTCAACCATCTACTTCCTACTCTTCCATACATACATGCGAGCTAATTTGTGGGTGTTATGAGGAATTAACCTCTTAATGAACTAATTTACTCAAGATTAAGATGGCAAACAAAGGAGGCGGCCACAGCTAATTGTGTATGTAGGCAAAAATCTATCAAAAAAGAAGAGCGAAAGAGAGACAAGGTGGAACAGACACGCCAAGTTTGTAGGTAGATACAAAGATAAGATCCCAACAAATTTGCCAGGCGGTTAATCTATTTAAACGCGCCAAATACGCGCGACACAATGGGAAAATCGTACATAGAAAGAAGTAGAAAATCGCATGGTCGAGTGCACAGATTTAGGGATAGAACGGATCAAAGGAGGGAAATATAGACGAAATCTGTCTATGGCCAGTAGCCCAAACAATAACCTTAAACTCATCTAATTGCGCGCGTATGAGTAGTAGGGCGAGAACCTGCCGCGCATGCGCAAAAGCCGAAACATCCCTTAATCTGTGTCGGTAATCGCCGCTGTCCAACGACAAAAGGAGCGGGCGAATTCTTTTTGAACTTTTACTTGAGCGAAAAGAAGGTTAGCAAAATATTATTATAAACCTACAGAACCCACATAAATATGTATGTGTGTGTGTGTGTGTTTACTCTTGAATGAACTGCAAACATTTCAATTTGACAATCGTAATGGAAGCAGCAAGCAGGCTAATATAGGCGATTTGCAGGATTACATCAATTGTGAAATTGGTCAAACACCGCAATTGTTTCATTTGCAAATCGGATATTAGTTGCCCTAGACACACACCCACGCACACACTCACACACTTACACCATGCAGCTGTTAAGTTTCCCTTAGAGTTCTCTAGGCTTTGTCCCATATATTTGGTCAGGGAGAGCCTCTCATCGCTGGCCTTTGTGCTTGTGTTTTGGGTCAGCGGTTCACCTAGTTACATATGCCTGCATTTCAAATATGTATCTCATGGATACTCTTGTACAATGCCTTGTAATCGCCCTGGCTTACCGCAGATTATGCAAGAAAAAAGAAATGTATATATATTATGTAGCTGTTCTCTGGGAACTTTTTCTTAGGAAATGTGAGTTCATCCAGCTCGAGCTGAGGTGTAAATCTTCAATTTTAAGGTTAATTTTTTTTTGGATTTGGTTGGTGGGTAGGTGCGAGCCGTGAACTATTTTATTGGTTTAGTAGAGCAGTCAGAGGCGGTGGGCAAGTAGCTGACAGGTTGGATGATGATCAAGATGAAGCTTAGTCCAAAGACTTGTATTGGATAATGCAGGAGAGTGTGTTAAACATAAATGGCCATATGTAAAGATGAGCGGTAGGTAGAAAAATGGTAACTTAATTCGGTACACAGCTTCATATAAATCAATTAGAAAATATACTTTAAGTATCCAGTTTTAGACGACTCGAGATCATATAAGTTATGTTTGTTTATAACTTTAAAACAAGGCACACACAATACCACAAAGGAGCACTCAGAAAAACCTCGTTTGGGAAATACAATCCTTTGTACAAACCGATGACAAATATTCCTCATATTCTGGCCTGACAGAATACAGAATATAGACCTACTAAAACAGACCGAATAGGCAGAATGAAGTGAAGAAGTAAAATTAAAGCAACATTGCATGAAAGGCAATGAAATGGAACCCACTGGACGGAGTTTGTCGTGCACCGGGCACACACAAATAAACCAGAAGAAAGACTGCCAATAAAGAAGAGGAAAGGCTGGAGAGAAATTAAAGCTATGGCTAACTACAGCTGATTCCCAATGTCCCATATGGGATTAAGGTAAAGAAGAAGAATCCGAGGACTTATTGAACCAAGACTATAGATCTGAGGTGCCCAACGCCTATACTCGTAGGGCTCTTTTGCTGTTGATTAGCTCGTCGCTAATGCAGAGTTTGTCAACCATAGCTCCTAACGGAAGAACACATTCGATAATACACACAGACACGAGCCGTGCGCATGCCGAGCCCTTTGGCAAGAAATCAAAGAAAAACAGTCGCTGACCAGCGTTCAATGAAGTAGGTCAGAGCCGCTTTGCGTTGCATTATATTCGCACACTAACACTCTCTCACTTTAACGCTGCGCTATAGTTAAGAGATTACAAAGTCACTGTCAGAGCTCGCGGCATACGCGACAGCCATAAGCAAAATTAAGAACGTATCTTGTATATCTTATATCTCTCTCCTTTGGCTATGGCTGTCCGAACACAAAAACCAGTTTATTTGGCGAATTCAAGTTAGCATAAATTTAGTTATTGTTTATGAATAATTTCGATTGAAAAATAAAGATATTCTTCTTATGCATTGGTGTATGCTCTCTCATATGCTTTAAGTGGGCACCCCTGGTATAGATCAAGGCTGCAAACCATTAAAATTCTGCAAAAGGTTCGTTGCGAAGGTTCGAACACACCGTAAAGTCGAAGGTTTGATTTGCTGACCGGTTCCCAAGCTAGTCAAACCTAAGTTTTTGGTTGGAGCCTTGGTTCATGGCTGCTCGATTAATAAAACATTTTTTCTATAGTTTTGGTAAACATGAACAGAATATTACAAAGCTTTTCTTATTCCTCAGTTAATAGTTGAATGGACAATTTTCACTATTGTTATCCTTCTTTAAGCCGTGAGGGCTTCCAAAATTGTGTGTTCTTCAAAATTGGAAGGTACATTCAGAAAAATGTAGAGCGAATAACTTGACCATGAACGCTCAAGGAAAAACTAATTCGTTCCTGAATATATTTTTAAAAATTTAGAACTTGAAATAAAGCTAAAATCGTTTAATGGGGAGGAGAAGTAACTTAACGGAGATAGCCAGCAAAGTTAGAGAGTAGATGTGCGCGCGTCAGCGATTTTTCCTTCACGAAATAAAAATCTTCAGACGCACGATTCATGACCACAATTTTTTTAGCGTTTTGCCGTAAGGCACGATTAAAGAAGGGGTCACAAACAATCACGCACGATCAACCACCCCCGAATTTTCGAGTGGAGAGACCTTAATTCTATCATGAGTTTCATGGCCACATTGCGCTTCTTGTATGTAGCAGCTACACACCGAAAAAATATCAAGAATTCCGTACTTAATCAGAGGAAATTCAAGTTCAAACGATCTCAAAAGCTGACTAAGTTCGGAATTTTCAAATCTGAGAACAAAATACTCATGTCAAGTACGTGCTTGATTAGAAAGTCCATTTAACTTGCAATAAAATGATTTCTATGACATTATTATTATTATATCACCTATATTTTAAAATGGAAGACCGATTTTTGATTGTTTCAAGTAAAAATAATAAAAATGTATTTAAATTTTAAAAACAAATCGGTCTAAATTTAATCATGGAAATACTTAAATTTATAATGACATTTTTTCTGGATGTACCAGATGCGGATTCACGAAATCAAAAAGCAAATCAGTTTTTGGAATAATATTGTTAATCAAATATAATAGAAAAAAATTTCGTGAATACTGCCCGACGTATATTCGCGATGATTAACTTTAACACGCACGAATCACGCACGTATCACGGATGCACAAGCACGAAAGTCTGTGTGATTTCAAGATCACGTCGTCTCATGACGTGACACACCATTAAATTCACGTCACGCACGCATTAGAGAGAGTATTCGGGATACAAAATTTATAGTTGGAGCAAGAAATTTACTCTTGAATCGAGAATTTGCATTCTTACCGTACTTTTAATATCGAACATTCTTGATCCAAGTATGAAACTCTCTATTTTCTCACTGAGTGTAGCCTCTACCCTTTATGTACATCCGACGATTCCTTCTCAAACTCTGAAACATCATTAAAATTGGATAATTTTTGAATTATCTGTCTATTTTTAATTACAGTTTTTCTCTAAACATCCTATTTCTCTTAAATAAAATGTTGATTAAACCAAATATCGATTTCTGACATTCTTCAACCCAATCACAATAATCTCTCATACTACTCAGCAGCTTTAATTTCTCATTAGTAAACATCTCCTTCAGTTTCACACAGCGAATCCACTTAACATACTCCCATCCCAAGTACTGCAAATGCGGCTTCACACTCAATTTCGCTAATAAATATGTTGTTTGCCAATGCAGCAGAAAAACTCCCCAATCTTTAGACCAAATGTCAACCGTTTAATTTCCCTTACCTAAGCCACAATTTCCGGAAACACCTACCAAAAATGAAAAAAAAAAACACGCTACGCCCCCCCACACATCAAATCAAGAATTTTTGCTGTCAAAACGCTGGCAAAACCAAAATGTGACAGCGGAGGACAGGGGAAAATGCCAGCATACGCATCGAAAGCCAATTAGGAAAAAATAAATCACGCGTCACATGCGAAAACTCTTGCTCGGGGGGGAGGGAGAGGAATATATCGTATAGACAGACATGCAGGCACTTCAAAAGCCCGAACAGACAAAGAAGCCTTACACACACACACACCACACACATACATAGACAGGGACAGTCACCCTCAGATTTCAGTTGAAGAAGCTAAACAAGTGCCAAAAGCTGATTTCAGTGTAATTACAATTCACACTCGGAGCACAGCATCTGGAAGGGAAAAATCCTGTAAATGTGTTCTTTTTGTTTGGTAGCACTTAAGCGACGCCCCCCAACCACCGCAGACTTTACTGCGGCTGCTGCTGATGATGAGTAGGCAAAGGAAAACCCACAAAACAGACACACCTACCTAGCCAAAGGGGGGGTGGGGGTAGGCCAGAAACTCTTTCAGACATTCACTTGGGTGGGTGGTTGGGTTGAACGCGTGCCAGGCCTACCACTAAATAAACAAAGAGCAAGCCTTGAGTTTTGGCTTTGGAATCGGGCGAGGGGCAGCAATAGAAATGTCACAAACAAACCGATTAAACAAGTACTTTTCAAACAAACACCCACAAAACGACACCAAAACCACCCACCCACCACCCACCCATCAAAAAATCAAACAATAACCAAAAAGTTTCCAAGGGTGACCATACCACGGGTGCTGCGATGGAAACAACCCTTTTGCTAAGAAATCATAGTAATTTTGTTCCACCATAAGTTTTTATGACATCCTCCTTTTTTTTTATTAGTAGGTCACGCGCCCAAAATCAATTCTCATCTCATCTTTTGGGCATTAAGCTGCCAACGAATATGTTAATGCCGCTTAAGCCTATTAGTGTCAATTAAAAAATTATTCCATTTCCATTGCCCAGGATTTGTGCAAATTTCGAAAAAGTTTAGCCCAGCTGAAGATGTCAAATGCATGTTCGAAATTTTAAGTTTGTGATGCGATTAGTCGGTCAACTGGTTTGGGCAACATTTAATTTGGTCAATAAGGTGGGAAAATTTGTTGACAAAGTGGAACAACCCATAGATTAGCATAGCATTACCACAATATATATTTTCCTTGGAAACCCTTTAAAGCTTAGAAAGAACTTATCCAGGGAGATAATTACAGTATCAGACCGAGACCGTAAATAACGATTATTCTTTATTTCTTCAAAAAAAAAAAAATCATTCACTTATAATCACTCTATGAGGGTGAGAAATACACCCACCTGGCTTTCTGCCATTTGCACCATGATTTACAAATCTTCGACTTTTTTTGATAACTAAAAAAACTTATTCAAAAATAACGATTACTTTTTTAACATTATTTAAAAACTTAAGAAATAACGATTCTTTTTGAGCATATAAATAAAAGTCTCAAATAAGAGTTATTTAAGGATTTTAAAATAAAACTCAAGATATACCGATTATTTATGGATCAACAAAATAAAAATCAGAAATAGAGTTATTTAAGGATTTTTAAATATAACACATGAAATAACTATTATTTTTTAACATTAAAATAAAAATCACAAATAAGAGTTATTAAATGATTTTTATATTAAGCTTACAAAAAATTCTCCATCGAACGCTTATTTTATGATTAAAAAAAAAAATACTGAATGAATAAAAATTTATCCCCTTGAAGAAATTGCCCTTATTATACTCAGATAAATTCAGTTATCAAAAATGATTTTTATGTGTTCACAGAGCCAGAGTGTTTTTTTTCAAAATAAAAATCATTTTCAAATAATGGGGATATATGTATTTAAGTAAAGTCACTTTATAAATTAAAAGCAAATAATCTTTAAATCAAATCATTAGTGCGTATTTGCTTACGCGGAAGGCAGGTTCGTTTAAATTGTAATACTAAATTTAAAAAAATATTTTACGTGCAAAATTTGTTTTTTAAATGTTGGCTTGGGTAGTTCCTCTACCTTCAGTTTAAACCCTAATGCAGCAATGCCCACATATATCCACATATATTAAAAATCATTTTAAAACTTTTATTTTAGATTTTAATTTTTTTTCAAAATAAAAATAATTATTTTTTTTCAGATTTATTTAAAAATCATTAAATAACTTTTATATTAGATTTTTATTTTTTTACTCAAAAAATAATCGGTTTTTTGTAAGCTTAATATAAAAATCAATAAATATCTCTTATTTGTGATTGTTATTTTAATGCTCAAATAATAATAGTTATTTCATGTGTTATATTTAAAAATCGTTAAATAACTCTTATTTATAAATAATCGGTAAATCTTGAATTTTATTTTAAAATCACAAAATAACTCTTATTTGAGATTTTTAATTATATGCTCAAAAAATAATCGTTATTTCCTAAGTTTTCAAATATTGGTCTATATTAATCGTTATTTCATGAGCAAATGGAAAAAATCAAGAAATAAGTATTATCAAGCGATTTATACTATATATGATGATAAATTACATAAAGTTAAAGTCTTTAAGATTAAACAAGAAACTAAGCTAACTTCGCCTATACAGAAACTAGTGAGTATGCCATTACAAATACCCCAAAAGTTTGAATTTGAATTATCCGATCTTTCTAAAAATTTCACAGGTTATAGATTTTGAGCATAAGAAGAGCTCGATATCTCAAAAATTATGCTTTCTTCTGCCTGTTACATACATGGGCATGAACTTATACATTTTATTCTACGAGAAACTGGTATAAATATGATATAGAATTAAGGAAGTTATGATGCATTATAGTCTACTAATAAGGATCTAAGAAACTGCAAGGAACACAATATTCAAGACTCTTAGGCAGTGGTGCCCAAAAAAAGCATAAGGAAGAGCAGACACCACTACATGTAAATAATTTGATTTTTTTCACGCTTTCGCGTATGCCGCGAGCTCTGTCTGTATCTTCGTATGCTCGCGCTATGGCGGCGTATAAGGCAACAAAACAAGAGAGGTGAGAGTATATGTCTTAGGCACCCCCTGCTCTAAGACGAAGATATTCCTAAAGTAAGTACATGTACATTTTCATATCTATTCTTATCCAACATTTATCTAAATATGGAATAATCTCAATAATTTAACTTCTTGGTGGTCCTTTTTAAATATTTGCATATATTCCACAACAATTTTACATCAACTTCTTTTATGATTTTTTGAAGCGCAAACCGCAGCTGCTGGTCAGCCACCTAGTTAACCGCAATTAGCCAGATTTATGAGATAAAATTAAAAATGGGAATTGCACAATGATTTGGGTGCAGAATGTGGCCAGCTGAAAATTCCTTACCCACGATCCGCTCAAAGGATTTACACTAATTTCCCGCACCGCACACAATTATAATTTGGGTCTATTAAATGTCCGAACAACACCAAAGCGTTCTGCCGCACAATACTCGTAGGATTTGTTTGGTGAGTATTTCCCTGTTTCCCTTTCCCCTAATAACCCATCAAAATATAGTTGAAACATGTCAAAATACTGTCAATACATATCCTCAAAACTCAATGCACTTGTAAACAATTGTTCGTTCACTTTGAAAGGAACCGCCAATCCGTCGGCTACCTAAATGTGGGTGCTCTCTATTTGTAAGGATTGAAGCAGGTTCTGGGCATTTTCCAAAAAAAAAAAGGATTAGGCTTGTAATTTACCATGCTTAGTTGCTTAATTGTGCTTAAATGTATGCATAGCTTATAAAATATTTGGTTAAAATATTTTGGTTAAATTATGAAAGGGTAGAAACACTTGTTTTGCTGCAGGCTGAAGCGGATGAAACGGATATAAATGCCTGAGAATGTGTGAAGATGCTGAGAAAAATAACAAATTATTTGCCCTGCGGAAATATAATGAGTTAAGACGGAATGGAAAAATGTGTGTGAAAAAGATATTCGATAAATCCAAATTAAAAATTTATAATTTGAAATTGTTCCTTCTACATACATATAGAGGGGTGAGAAATAAAACATTGCAAAAGATAGGGTTAGTTTGTAAAGATTTTGAGAGAATTACTTTGGACGTTCGATTACCACGGAATTTCTTTCGTAATTGAAGGGTATTTAAGTTGAATTGAAAGTTGAAGTTAAAGAGATAAGATTTTGTAATATTGTAAAACATTTTATGCTGCATAATAGACTTAACTTAATATCTTGTTTTTGAAGTAACTTAATGTTACAATCCAATGGGATATCTTACGGAAAAATGCGTCTAATAAAGTTGTGCGGAATTTCGCGAACTAGTTCAAATGAACTAGTCATTTAAATGAATTAATGAATTAGGTCTCACTGTTTGAGATATTGTTCATTTTTTTTTAACTATTCACTTGTTGACCTATAGCTCAGTTTTTTTTATCTATGGTTCATTTTGTGAACTAAAAAACCACCCCCAATTTTTTTCGTCGAAAATGAACTAAAGATAAAAATGAAATATAGTTCAAAAATGAAAAAAAAACCTATAGCTAAAAATTAACTATAAGTTAAAAAATGAACTATGGATCAAAAGTGAATAGTGAATCAGTGATGGGCACTTACTTATACATTATCACTTGCTTATAGTAAACGACCTGATTGATGGTCGATCCTTACGACTCGTAAGTCGTAAATTTTTGTATTCAACTTTTCGGACATTATGCGACGTCGACCCTCTTGCCTTGACCCGCGGATTGAGACGGAGTCAACAGTTTTTTCTCTGACAAGCTGCAAGGCGTGAAATCGGCAATTATTCGTCTAGCAAGCGTGTGAGTAACCCAAGTGGCTGGTGAATTCTGCTATAGAATATCGTTGAACTTTGTCGAACTAAATGGAGACTAGGTAAAAATTGAAAAAAAATTTTCTTAAATTTTTAGCGTCTTTCTTCTTGGGTCGACTAATTAGGGGTCAAATCTCTTAAGATAGGCGTGGCTGACTGATGGGAATTGCTTAGATATAGAAAGAGTAAGAAGAGAAGAAAAATATCGTGTTATAGGAAATAAATTAAATACTAAGGAATCAAAAAATTAAGCCCAAAAAGCAAAACTATTAGACGGATATTGACCGTCACTCGATAAAATAAATGCTTTAATCAGTTGAGAATTGTAATGGCAGTTTGTTGTACGAACAATTTGTATATTCAGTTGCCAACCTTAACGTACTGTAAGTCTATTTAAAGAAAATGTTCTTCATGCTTTAATAAACAATTTTCGAAATTTTTTTTTTTCAAATTCTATTTATAAAGTTTTTGTTAATAACTTATGTAATATAATAACTATTAATATAATTTTTCTCTCTACATTTAATTCACCCTTAAATCATATTTAAAAAAATATGTTAAAATTTTTTGTAACTCGTTTTCCTTTAAGCCAAAATTATCTCGTTACCCTTTTTTCCCATCGCGTTGGCCCTTTTTTCCTTTCCATGGTCCTACAAACATTGAACTAACGTGTCAACAAAAATTTCTTTCTCCCACGTTTTAAATGTGAACAAATAATGAAAACACTTCCAAAAGCTGATTAGCATAAGGATATGAAATTTGCTGTGTGATGTCGGCGGCGCGCGCGCACACTCATTGAGAGATGTGTTCAGTGGAAAAACTGTGCCGTGTGCCATAGGACATGGGCGCTTCCTGTCATAAAAAGCAACAACAGGAACACAGACACTTCCGTGTGACAAACACAAACGCCTGTCGCAAGGGTTGAGCCCCTTGACAACCTGCACATAAACAGGAGGAGGGCAAGTCAAATGGTCCAAGCCCAAAACGCGTGTCAACGTTTTGGTTGAGGCGCCGAAGGAAATTATTAACTGGCTCACCCTGTCACTGTGGTTAAGCGCATTATGCAACATTATGACATCTATTTTGGAGTAAACACGCGACTGGGCGCCCTAAAACGGGCAATACAATTATAATTGCAACAAATTGAACGACGCTATTGGCACGCGTCGTCCTATTAGCTCATCTTCCGGTAGCCCAGAGTCATCTGCAGAGGCGTGGGGCGTTTTTTTTTTTGGTAGTTTGTTGTTTGTTTTGTTTGGGAGGCACTTGTGTTGCCTGGCGTGCTTTTTCTTGTATTCATTGGTTAGTATTTGCTTTACTTCCTCTTTAGTTGATTTATTGGCTTTTTGCCTATTTCCGGTGCTGTCTGTTTCCATATCAGTGGGTGCGTTTCTTTGCCAGACACTTAATGACAATTCCGTTTAAGTAGTTATTATTAGCGGGTTTTTTTTGTGTGTTGGTGACATAAGTGAATGACTTTTTGACACCCAGAAATTGTTGATAAGAGTGAGTAATGGGAAGATGATTAGATAACGATTCATATTTACGTTTAATAGATTTGTTCTATCTAAAATATATGTCACGCTAAGAGCAACAGGGCCCTTATTTCATCGAGAAAAAAGGAGAATGTAACTTAAAGTAGGCCGTATCCGGCTTTGATATACTCGTTAGGAAAGGAAAAGGATTATTTAAAACCTTTCATGTAATCACAAAATGTTAATATTAACTTTATAAAAAATGCATAGTATTTACATTAATTGTAAACATCAAAAATAAGTTGGGGTACATTTGTACCCCAAGAAACATTCAACGCAAGATTTAAAAATATTCAAACATATTTTTAGTATTTAAACATATGATGAGTCAGAATTTGTTATGTCAATCCTTAAATAAAAATACGGAAATGTTCGTTTTGCGTCTTTGGGGTACAATTTTACCCCAGCGACTAATGTACTGTTAGAACTTATGCGCTGTCTGCAATCTACTCTAATCTATTTTGTTATTGTTGTTAATAATTAAGGAAATTTTTATGGCAATGTAAACATCAACATTTAGTTGGGGTACATTTGTACCCCAAGAGACTTTCAACGCAATATTAAGAATATTGAAGATTTTAGAATATTTAAACATATGATGAGTCAGAATTTGTTATGTCAATCCTTAAATAAAAATACGGAAATGTTCGTTTTGCGTCTATGGGGTACAATTTTACCCCGATGATGGTTAATGCCAGCGACTAATGTACTGTTAAGAACTTATGCTGCTGTCTGCAAATCTACTCTAATCTATTTTGTTATTGTTGTTAATAATTAGGGAAATTTTTATGGCAATGTAAACATCAACATTAAGTTGGGGTACATTTGTACCCCAAGAGACTTTCAACGCAGGATTTAAGAATATTTAAGATTTTAGAATATTTAAAAATATGATGAGTCAGAATTTGTTATGTCAATCCTCAAATAAAAGTGCGGAAATGTTTGTTTTGCGTCTATGGGGTACAATTTTACCCCGGTATAAGATGTTAGTGTCTGAAAATCTACTCTAATCTATTTTGTTGTTGTTGTTAATAATTAGGGAAATTTTTATGGCAATGTAAACATCAACATTAAGTTGGGGTACATTTGTACCCCAAGAAACTTTCAACGCAAGATTTAAGAATATTCAAACATTAACAAAATAGTTAAACAAAATTACAAACCCACTTAAAAATCCATTTAAATTTGATGATATGTACTGGGGTAAGAATGTACCCCAAAGACGGTAAATGTTTGTTTTGACCAGGGACATTTCTAGGATTAAGTTTCTATTCGCTATCTTATTATGATGTTCAATTTCAAAATCAATTTAAGGCGAAGTGCAACATTTAAAAGTTATATACAAACTTTGGCAGGTACAGAGAACTTTCTCACTTGTATTTTTTTTTATTTGCCAGCGCTATCGCCAATCCCTTTAACTGTCAGTGTATTGAGACAACATTTTTCATCTTCCTTTAATTCCAATAAAGTTTAGGTCCCCCTTGATCGCAATTAACCACATCTGCTTGGTACAGTTGCCTCCTATCCATCTGCAATGCTATTTTGCTTGCTTATTAAATCCAGTTTTCTTACAAATCAAATTGGGTTGGTTACCCCGTAAGCACTTTATTAAACATCGCCTTCGTAGATGGCCAGCTGCTCCTCAATCACAATGCAATTCCAACCAGATCAGATGACTGCATAGCTGCCTACTGCAAAATGTTTTGCAGCAGGCGCTACGCCCCATAGATAACGCCTACTTGAGAAGAGAACTTCTCGTGCTCAACCCTCACCAAGACGTCGGCACGCGCTTACCAAGGACACAGATTTTGCACATGTTCCATCAGCGTGGCATGTTAATTGCTACATATGCGACACACATCAAGCCCACGCCCCCCAAAAAAGGAAAAATAATAATAATGTGAAGGGAGCAACCCTCCAAGACGTCGGCGGAGGCGCTGATCCTTCCGGTGGCATTAAGACAGGAAGCAATGTGCGGCATTGAACAATTGTTTTGCCGAGATTTCGCTCAGCAGCTGCTGAAATTTCTTCAAGTGGGCAAAGGATAACCAAGCGACGATGATCGTGAAACCGGTTGCGTCTTTTGGGCGTACCTCAACATTATCCTTGGGCTGACATTTGATTTCTTTGCTTTTCAATTTCGCTTTCGGCGGTAGCGGAAATGCTTTTTCTTTCCTTCAGCCACTCGCATTTTTCTACGGTTGTTGACACGCGATCCTCGTCCGAGGACACTTGGTTTTCGATTTTTTTTTTCTTCTTATCCTGTTTGCGTACTGGCGCGTGTGCCTGCTTCCGGTTAATTATATTTACGTAAATTGTCAAAAAATGTGCAAACCGCCTGCAATGAAAGCGAAATTTGTATGCTTTAAATTAAATGCATATGTTCTACGCTTTATCCTTTGTATCCTCCCATTTAGGCTGTCAGTCAGCGATTTTGGCCTTTGTGCTTTGCTCTCTTTGGGTCTTTGTACTAGCGACCAACAACAACAACTGCTCATTAATTGTCGGTTCTGTGCGCTTTTCTTTTATTCCCCCACACACACACATGATGATGATTTTCGTTTTATAATTTGGCTCGTGCCAGCCCTCAGCATCCTTCAGTTGTAATATGAGCAGAAGACAGGATGTCAGTTGGTTGTGAAGACAAGGTTGAGTTCAAGGTGATGCTTCTGAGTATGACTTGAGCCAAGTGTCAATCAATTGCGGGAAAAATACAATATTATAGAAAGTGCAAGCTATAATTAAGAAACTCATTTCATTATCTTGCTCAGGCGCACGATATCAGTAAATATTTTATTTAATAAATAAAAGTGTTGAAAAACGTATATTATATACGTAGGTTGCTATATATATTTCTGGCCTAATAATGAAAACGCGAATATTTATGATCAAAAATGGTTTTATTGTTTTTCAAAGTATTCTCCAGCAAGATTTATACACTTTTGCATGCGCTCAAACCAATTGTCGAAGCACTTTTTCCACTCCGATTGAGACACCGCCAAAACATGGTTTTTGAATTCTTTAACAGCATCTTCTGGCGACGAAAATCGTTGACCACGCATTTTTTTCCTTGATGTGCGGGAATAAAAAGAAGACATTGGGTGCCAAGTCAGGGCTGTACGGCGAATGACCCATCAATTCGACGTTTTGGGCGGTCAAAAAGGCGCTGGTGTGAGCTGATGTATGAGAGATCGCATTGTCATGGTGCACAATGATCTGTCTTCTCTTGTTCGTTTTTCGAATTTCTCCAAAAACTTCAGGCAAACAAATTGTGGTGTACCACTCAGAATTGACCGTCCTACGTTGCTCAAGCGAATGAAAAAACAGGCGACCATTTGCTTCGAAGTGCTTCTTCCACGAACGACTTGCGGTGGATTTGGCTCGTCTTCGAAGACCCACACGGTCGATTGCTGTTTTGTTTCGGGCTCATAAGCATGGATCCATAATTCGTCCCCTGTGGCGATCTTATAAACGTCCTTTGAAACACCGCGATTATATTTTTTCAAAATTTCTTTGCACCAATCCACACGAGCCTTTTTTTGAGCGATTTTTGACAATTGTGCGGGATCCAACGAAAACAAACCTTTTTTACGACCAGGTGTTCATGCAATATCGAATGTATGCTGGTGGAAGAAATGCCCAAGGATGCCTCTATCTCACGATATGTCACATGATGATCTTGCATTATCAGTTCACTCAGGGCATCAATGTTTTCTGGCACAACGACTGTTTTTGGACGACCTTTGTCTTCAAGCGAGCGTCGCCCGCGATTGAATTCATTAAACCAATTTTTCACAGTGCTATAGGATGGTGCTTCACTGCCATACAAAGATTTAAGTTCATCGTTGCACTCTTGTCGTAATAATCCACGTCGAAAGTTGTGAAAAATGATTGCACGAAAATTTTCACGAGTTAATTCCATTTTTCTGCCGAGGTAAGTTTTTGATTAATCGTTAATCGATATCAAACGTGGTCACACATGAAAGAGTTGTATGGAGCGTTTATCGATAAAAGTCCAAACTTTTTTTGGGAAAAGGCCAATTGGTTCTAAAATGGCTAGAAGTGACCTAGGCCAGAAACTTAAATAGCAACCCACGTAATATTGGCTCGTGAATAAAATTGAACTAAAGCGAAAGATACATCATTTTATCATTTTGCTTTTTATGTCTATAAAACGAGTACTTGTGATTCACCCTTAAATTTCTGATATATTAAAAAAAAATTAATTGTTAATAAAACAATTTTTTTGTACAACCCTTGCGGGGATCGAACCCGCGACCTTTGGATTAGAAGTCCAACGCGCTATCCGCTGCGCCAAAGGGTCTTATCATCTATAGCCAGCTTAACACACAAACTATAACATTTCTGTACATTAAAAAAAAAAACGTTAAGAATATATCCGAAAATATGAGAGCAGTGTACATACAAAAAAAAACCCATGTCTCACACATATTTTCGAGTTGAATAAACAAAACATTCTGACAAAAAAAGAAACAACTATTTAAATGTTTGTCCACACGTACAAGTACGAGTATTTCATTATTTATAGACCTCAACGGTATGCTTGGCTGCACACAGAAGTCTTAGATACAGATATAAAAGTATCTTCAAGTTGAATAGCTGCATTAATTTAGTCTGTCGCACAACTTGTCGTCGTCTTTTGGGTTAATCGATAGATCTTGGGCAGAGATTTCAGTCAAGGGGTTTCAAAAGCAACTCCCCCCTTTCCTTCCTTTTTTTTGGGTTGGTATTTTAACGGGGCATTCAAGTGCTCAATTTTGCCTACGTCCTGGGTTCTCTTTTTTTTAAACTTATCATCCTGCTGAGATCTTCATGCGCTTTTAGCTAATTCTCGTCAGCTAAGTTGGTGAGGGTTGTTTGCATTTACGTGACTGCCCGCCATTACTCACCGACTTTGCTTTGTTGCTACTTTCGGTTTGTTAACAAATTAATCAAATTGAACCGCCAGACACCAAAACACCGCCTTAATAGAGTAATCGTTGAAATGTGAAACATACCAAGTCCAAATTCTTATCATCCGTTTATCTTCTGCGCTTTCGTTTTCGACCATTGAAAGTGTCCCCTTTTTTTGGAATTTCTTTTTTTTTTTTGCTTGAGGGGGGAGTTTTCTCACATTTTACTACGTGATTTATCTACACCTTCCGACAGTTTTATATGCCAACACACCGGGATCCTCGGGGCCAGGTTGCGACTAGATTATGCAAACATTTTTTCGTACGCAAATCGCACACTCGAAACGGATATTAAATTTTATTGCTCACGTTACCATGACTTTTTGGGGTTTGAGCTGGAGTTGGTGCTATTGTTATTGTGTTCATTGAGCTCTGAAGTAGACCCTGGTCAATTAGCTTGGACTAATGGGAATGCTAAGTATGCGCATTTTCAAACTGATGTGGGCAGGTGGGTTTTGGAATGGAAAGTGAAAAGAAAGCAAAAAGGAATGAGTGAGGGAGGGGAAGATTGAAAGGTGAGACGAGAGGGAGTTTATTGATGACTTTGATAGAATGAAAGTGTAAGGATATTAAGGCTAATTTTTATATTCTTTAATTGATCCCACTTTCTACATCATAAGTTGATAGCTTATCAATTGTGGATATTGGTAAGCATTATAAATTATGATGGAGCTGGGGGGTAGTGGCATTATTTTGGAAAACTAAAATTTTTATATCTTTTAACTGGAAGCTGCGGAAACCCCAAACCAGCTGATAAACTTGTGTATACAAAATAGTTGTAGCTGTCAGGTAGCCTGGGTTTCGACCCCGCTTGGGAAATAAAAAAAAATTTGTTTTTAAACTGGACTATTAATTTCGAAGCTGCGTTTTTATGTGATTATGCATGCTGCATGTTTTCGCATCATCGACAATTCAGAGTGTACCGAATCGATAACAATCTACGAAATATATGAATGCTGCGGCGCAGCTAGAATGATGAAATTCTTGCGTCACCCATCCAATGCATTTCGTAAGTCGAAAACTCTCGCAACTTCGTCTTTTGCCTTTTTTTGTCGGAGCTGCGGCCAGTCTGTATAAGATAAATATCGATTAAACCGGCCCACAAACTAAACAACTATTGGCCTTGCCAATATGAATTGAAAAACGAGAGCGTAAGTAGAAGTCGGCCCTGCTCGACTTCGATATACCCGTTACTCAGGGTAAGGTTGCCCAAATTGTGGGAGATATGAGGAATTTTTCATATTGCGGGGGCGGTAACTCTTCAATCGTTCATCTGGTCGAAAAATGATGTATGGCGGATCGACAGGTAATGATGATTAAAATATATGTCTAGAAGGTTCGAACAATCAATTTTTAAAATTGTGGGAGATATGAGGTTTTTTCATATTGCGGGGGCGGGAGGGGGCGTGGCAAAAATTTGAAACAAACTTGATCTGCGTGCAGAAGATACAAGTCTACACTGAAAAAATGGTAGCTCTAGCTCTTATAGTTCCTGAGATCTAGGTGTTCGTACAGACGGACGGACAGACGGACAGACAGACAGACAGACGGACAGACGGACATGTCTATATCGACTCGGCTATTGATGCTGATCAAGAATATATATACTTTATGGGGTCGGAGATGCTTATTTTGCATACATTTGCACGAACTTAGTATACCCTTTTTACTCTACGAGTAACGGGTATAATAAATTACACACTGCAACAAAATAAAACATTTTTTAAGTTGTGGTAATTTTCGTCTGCTTACCACGAATCTGATTTGCAAAAAGCTCAAAAGTGCATATTTTGACCATTTTAGACATGTTTTGTGGGCAACCAATAAATTTTAATTGTCTTTTCTTCGATTTATCGTAAAGTACTTTTCTTTAGCTTTAAAATAAATTTTCCCACATTCAAACAATTGTATTCAAAATGGTATATCTTCGTTGAAAAAAATCGCAGAATTCTTTGAGATATTTTGTTTTAAAGTTAAAGAATATTTCTTTCAAAAATATCAAGGGGATTAAAACAAAGAAATAGGTTGACCACAAAATATGCCTTAAAATGTTAAAAAAAAATAAAATTTTCCCATTGAAAACTTAAATTACCAAAAATCTTGACGTGATGGATCATTTTGCCAAACAGATTCATGGTTAAAACACGAAAATCATTTAGATTCACCACCACTTCTTCTATTAACTGGACCATGTTGCCGAGTGTTTAAGCTCACTGATTCAGAAACTGGGTTCGGTTTAGCTTCTAACGTATTTCTTTCCAAGATATGGTGGAGAGACGAATTTGTGGTATTTTGTGGCTAGTTATAAATTTCTGGATTTACTGGGAGGTCTATGCAACAGAACACATATGAATGCATCGTTTAAAAAATCAAAAAAAAAATTGAAGGCTAACATCGGTTACGCCGATGTTTTAAATACCTTTGCAGTTTTTGAAAGGCGCTACCATTGATAACAAAAAAGTTTTTCTCACTAGAATTAGTTTTTAGACCGATCGTTCCTATGGCAGCTATATGCTGTAGTCATCTGATTTCGATAAATTTTTCCAGAATTGTGTGGAAGTATATGAAACTGATATATACCACAATTGGTGACGCTACCTTGGAAAACAAACAAGTTTTTCCCACTAGAACTGATTTTTGGACCGACCGTTTCTATGGCAGCTATATGCTATAGTCATCCGATTTTGATACATTTTTTCAGAATTATGTGGAATCATATAAAATAATATATACAACGATTTGAGACGCTACGATGGAAAACAAAAAAGTTTTCCCCACTAGAACTAGTTTTTGGACCGACTGTTTATATGACAGCTATATGCTATAGTCATCCGATTTTTATAAATTTTTCCAGAATTGTGTGGAAGTATATATATATATAAAAACAAAAAGTTTTTCTCATTAGAACTAGTTTTAGGACCGATCATTCCTATGGCAGGTATATGATATAGTCATCCGATCCGGCCGATTCCGACAAATGTGCAGCGTAAATTCTAAATATTCAAAAATATTCTGGGGCACTTTTTCCAGGATTTAGTTGGCTATGCCTTTTGAATTACCCACAAGTCATATGATTTGTCAATGTTAGCCTACTTTATCGACTATGTGGTATGAATTAGGTAAAATCATTTGTAATTCTCAAGTTGGAATTCCGAACATTGTGGATATAAATAGGAAAAATGGCGTTGTTTAATGAAGCCTCACCGGTGAGAGATGGGGTTGTTCGAAAACCGTATGTAATTCTAATCAAATGCCGTATCGCAATTACTCCAAACTGTCGTGAGTGTTTATTTTTTGCATCTCTCTCATGCCTCAAAATGACATTCCTACCGCCGACCTAGTGGCATCTATTTGGCTTGTTACATTTGCATAACTTTTATATATCCAATATACCGAAAGTTCAGACTAATATTAATGAATAAATATTTCATATATAAAAATCATATTTTTACATTATTTTTTTAATTGGGGGTGACCCAGAAATCTCTGTAAAATTTATTAAAAAATCTGTTTGACTTTATATGTAAAGTAACCGGTTACTAGATAAAAATAACTCCTTCAATTTCATTTAGATTAATTTACTATATAATGTAGCAGCTAAGAAAATAATAAACATTAACCACTTCTTGTCAAAACCAACCCGCAGTAATCCCACATTATTTTCAAAAACCCACCCACCACCCACTTTCAACCTCATTAAGCTAAGCAAACACCGCCAAAACAACATACACAAAATGTTATTCAAAAAGTAATTTTCAATTAAAAATAACTGACAAACGGCAAATAACTTAACGCCCTCTCGTACTCAAAATAATACTTAATAAACTAAGTATTTGCTTAAAGCAAACACAGCATCTATAAGATACATAAAAATCTCAATGCCGCAATCCCAAACACAAATACAACAATTGATTCGAGTATATTTCGCAATCGGGGAGATCAAGCGTAAATTGCAACAGCTGTCAAGTATTTAGCTACACGGCGGTTTTCCATGAAGTACCAAACTAACAGTAACAGCCTATTAAACTGTTTGCATGCCCAAGTGCAAATATTGACAAAAAGATGCAGAGCAGAAGAGGGTTGTTCCACCTCTGCCGGCAAAATAGATTATATAGATACCGTTTATACCGTTATAGCAAAAAGTAGCAATTTGTTGTCGCTTGTCAAATGATCAGCGCCGTCTCTCTGCACCGCCATTTTGTTTAGGCTTTTTTCGTTGTTGTTGTTGTTGTTGCTGCCTTCAAATGTGCAATCCCCCTAGTCGTTGTCTGTCTGCAATTTGCAATTTGCCAACTAGTTTCTGTTGTCGAGTTTCTGGAAAATAAATTCCCATTTACTTTGGCGTAATTTGCCGACAGTCATTGCCAGCCCCCAAGTGCACTATAATTTACTTTTCATCAAGAACTCAATCCGCGCACTACAAGTGCCTTACTCTGTTCACTGACTCTTCCTAGTCGGCGAGACTTTGCATGTTGGTAATCACTTTTTAAATGATTTCCATGCCAAGTCTTTGTAGGTTTGGTTTTTTAAAGAACACATGAAATATTTTTGTTGCTAGAATGAAGTTTGCTCTACCTCTCTCTTATGAATTTGAAACGTCAAAATGGTTGACATAATTCTGTCACTGATAATAAACGATGGACTATTGAAAGTGTCATATAAGTTGAATCAGTTAAAAGCATATTGACTGAATATGTGGATTTTCCAAAGACCAAAAACAAACGTTTTCAGAAGACATCTTTGATGGATTAAGGGCATTAAGTTGGACTTTTTGCACTATTTCGTTACTTTAAATCAGCGGTGGGCAAGCCCTTGATCCTATAGCTCCGAAATGTTTTTTTGGCAACTGTCGCCACTCAGTCGATTCGGAAAGAATATCAAAAACAAAATGCATGCAATTCTGGCGCCAGATCGCAACAAGCAGACGGCAGCAAAAACAAAAATACAGGCAGTGTGCGCGACCGATACTTGAGCAAGCAGACGGCGGCTGTAAATGTCCAGCGCTACTTAAGGTAAATTTTGGATCCGTCAGAAAACCAAGAAACAGTCGAATTAGTGGAGAAGGCTAAGATGTGTCAGGCGGTCAACAAGAAGAATTTCTTGAACTGCGCCCAAAATTGTTTATCTATCTATCATATTATTTAGGTTTTTCTTTCTGAGACTTTATTTTATTCAAAACTTATTGAAAAGTCTTTTAGCTTTACGCATATTTAAGAGGGAATTACATAAAATTAATCAATTTTGTATTACTAAGGGCCGATTTCTAATCTTCTAGATAGGTGCTATGTGTCAGATAAACGTAAAACTCACTCTGTTATTTGTAACTTTATGTGACAGATAATGTTATGTATCAGATGAGAAATCGTCCCTAAATAGTTTAAAAATCGTCATATGGGTCCATCCATGTGGTCTTAAGTTTTTTGCAGGGCTACAAACCTCCGAAATTTTGAAAGAGGTTCGGTTTGGGTGAACCAGTAAGGAATCAAACTCCGAACTTAGTCAGCTTTTGAGATTGTTTGTGCTTGAATAATTATATACACAGCTAGTCTCTCAGTTTTAAAGCTATCGAGCTATCATTTTGCACAGAGTCTTATTTTAACTACACGCTGCTAAAATGTCGGAATCAGACGGATCGGATGACTATATCTTATAATAGTCGGTCGGAAAATAGGTCTTAGTGAGAAAAACTGTGTTGTTTTAAATGATAGGGTTCTTAAACTCAGTAAATATAAATATAGTATCCAAACAAACAGTTCTCCAACTTGGTCAAAATCAGATGACCATATCTTATAGCTGTCATAGGAACGATCGGTCGAAAAATAGATCTTAGTAATAAAAACCTTTTTGCTTTCAATGATAGGGTTCCTAAACTCAAGAATTATGAATATTAAATGCTCTCACACAGTTCCGCAACATTTGGTCAAAATCGGATGACCATATCTTATAGCTGCCATAGAACCGACTCGTCAGAACATGGATCTTAATAAGAAAAACTTTTTGTTTTCTATGATAACGTTCTTTAACCCAAGCACTATGAATTTTAAATGCTTTCAAACAGTTCTACATAATTTGGTTAAGATCGGATGACTATATTCTATAGCTGCCATAGGACCGATCGGTCGGAAAATGTGTATATTAATTTTGCCCAGAAGTTTGTAACGCATAGAAATATTCATTTCCGACCACATAAACTATATATATTCTTGATCAGGACGACGAGCTGAGTTCATTTCCGCTTGTCCGTCCGTCCGTCTGTCTGTCCGTCTGTCTGTTTCTACGCGAACTAGTCTCTCAGTTTTAAAGCTATCGAGCTGAAATTTTGCACAAAGTCGGAACCGGCCGGATCGGATGACTATATCATATAGCTGCCATAGGAACGATCGATCTAAGAACTAGTTCTAGTTAGAAAAACTTTTTTGTTTTCCATCGTAGAGTCACTAATCTTAGTGTATGTTAGTTTTATATGCTTTCACATACATCTGGAAAAATTGATCAAAATCGGATGAACATATCATATAGCTGCCATATAAACGGTCGGTCAAAAAACTAGTCTTAGTGAGAAAAACTTTTTAGTTTCCCCTCGTAGCTTCACCAATCATGGTATATATTAGTTTTATATGCTTTCACGTAATTCTGAAAAAATTTATCAAAATCGGATGACTATGGCATATAGCTGCCATATAAACGGTCGGTCAAAAAACTACTTCTAGTGAGAAAAACTTTTTTGTTTTCTATCGTAGCGTCCCCAATCTTGGTATATATTAGTTTTAAATGCGTTTACATAGTTTTGAAAAAATTTATCAGAATCGGATGACTATTGCATATAGCTAGACCGATCGTTCGGAAAAATGTGTTTTACTAAGAAAAGTTTTTTTTTTATGGTATCAAATATTTATTATCAATGATTTAAAAATTTTAAATATCTGATATCTATATCAAATATATAATTTATCGGTTAAATCAGCTGGAGTAAAGTTTTTCAAGTGTATTAAAACTTCGACTTCGAAGTTAGCTTTGCCTTCTCGTTTTTATTGTAGCAGTATTACATTTAGAAGTCAACAATCAAATTCTTAATGATTTTGAATTTATAAATATCCAACATATATATCCTATAAATATTCTATAATAATGAAATAATAATGAAACTGATCTAGATGATGGATATTTACTTTATAATAGTTTTGTACAATGGAAAATATCGATATCTGCCCCTAAGCAAAACATCAACTTCTATGTTTAGTTTAATGCGCGTTTGATGAAATATTTGCTTGCTACTTTGATAGCAGATTTATTCAAATGTGTTAAATACTTGTTTGACCCCCTGTCAATGAATCTCTTTACAACTCGTCACCAACCTATGGTACCAAAACCCAAGTCAAAGTCGTGTAACCCTTTTCTACATTTATAAAAGGTAACCCACTGTGCACAGTTCAGGCAGTGCTTGCCGAACTAACAATTTTCGCCACAGGCCAAAAAAAAAAAACTGTATCCCTAACAAGATGTAGTATTTTATTTTTTGTTATTCCTGCGATTTGCTGTTGTAGCAAAGGAGCAATGCACGAAAAAGTGGCAAATAATGCAAATGTCTGACATGCAAGTGGCTTGGGAAACGCCTTAACAACCTTTATAGCACATTTATATACATGTGTATATGTTTATATTAAGCATACGCCTAGCTGGCCAGGCTAAAAAATTTCACCAAAATCGAAGCAGCTGCAAACGAAGCACCGACAAAAGCGCACATGGATAAACGGAGTAACTGCAATTAGGCGTAATAAACAAAAAGTTACACGAATCGCAGAACAACAAGGAGTTTATTGTGCCGGGCAGGAACAGGAGGAGGGAGGTAGTCACAGAGAGTGAGAGTAGTGGGGTGGTAGAAAACGCATACTTAATTGCTGGTTTTTCAAACGAACGAACCCTGAAACGAACCTTTTTTTGCGCACTTGAATCACAGCCAACGCGAACGCGTTTTTAAGGGTAAGTTCATACGGGATCAGCAGGGAAAAAAATGGCTACACATGGCGATCTCAGTGCATAAATTGCAACAAATCGTCTAGTGCCCTCAGCAAAGCATCGGCCCAGCATCCCATCATGAGCAACCCCTTTGTAGCACCCAGTCAAAAAAAAAAAATTGTGTAAAAAAACAGAGCAACTATCGCCGTAGCTTGCAAATGGTTGACGTCTCTTTTTTTTTGTTTGACACGATTACATGAGCAACCGAGCAGCCTTTAACAGTCCAAAGAATTTGTATCTAATAAACTTCCATATGCGCTAGGCTTATTAGGCATAAATGTTTGATTGAGTTCGTTTTTTTTTTTTTTTTTTGTTACCAGATGATGAGGGTGCCCAGAGCTATGAGCAAAGTTAGATGGTAGCTGCTGGTTGGTGGTGGTTGATTTTCAAAATTGTTACAAGTTGATTATGCTCATTTTTACAGTTGCTGTGTTTTTTTCATTTTGTACATACAGACTCATCAAGTGCAGCTTAAGTGATTAGAATTTTTTGTTGGGGGTTGGAGAATTTATTAAATATGGATATGTTCCCATCAAACATGTGAAATGTAAAAGATACTTTGGATTAGCTGAAAAGATTGGGAAGTGAGCGAAGGACAGAAAAGATTAGAAGTAAAACATATTATTTAATTTTAGACTTTGTCCTGTTAATTAAATTTTTTAAGAATTACAAACATTTTAATGTGAGTTTTTTCAACATCTACACATAATCAACAAGGCATACAATCCGCACGCGAAAAGAGCAAGTTGTCCGTACAGCGATTTCACTCCGTTCATAAGTTAAGCCCGAGTGCATTCGTATTTTCACTCTTACTGACCTAGAATTCCCAAGCAATTTTAGCAGTTGTTGGCATGAGGGTTGACCAATGACTATTGACTTCCCTTCTTTGTGGTGTTGAGTGTGCTTCTATTTTTAAATAAGTTATTAAAAATTATAACTTATAAGCCCTTGAGCCGGCTTAAACTTGATAGACTAATACTACATTTATGCACAAAGAAAAAATCATGATGTTTGCCCTCAAAAGTATGCTATGTTTGTGAACATCTCTATATATAAAAAGAGTTTGTCCTGACTGATTGGCAATCAACGCAGAGCCTGAACGGTAAAAGATAGAAAGCTGAAATTTTCACAGAAGTTTCATATGAGTTGAAAGTGAGCACTAAGGAGGGTTTTGAAAATTCCACCCTAAGGGTGGAAAACTCCCGGAAAAGCTACTATGGGGAAAATTTTGATTTTCATCCGATTGACTTGAAATTTGGTTTGTAAGTAAAGTAAGCGAAATAATTGGACACCTGTTTCCCAGATTTCGGAAAATCCGCCCACAAGGAAAATGACCGGAAAATTCTTCATGGAAAAAACTATTTTCCATCCGAATGACTTCAAACTCGGTTTGTGAGGATGGTAAGCAGAACAATAAAACTTGAGATTTTCCGATGTTGGAAAATCCACCCGAAAAGTCGAGAAATTCCCGGAAAATTCCATATGGAAAAAACTATTTTTCATCCGATTGGCTTCAAACTCGGTTTGTGAGGATAGTAAGCAGAATAATTAGACTTGAGATTTACAAATGTTGGAAAATCCGCCCGAAAAGTCGGGAAATTTCCGGAAAATTCCATTTGGAAAATACTATTTTTCTTTCGATTGGCTTCAAACTCGGTTTGTAAGGATAATATGCTAAGTAATTGGACATGAGATATTCAAATGTTGGAAAATCCGCCCACAAAGAAAATACCCGGAAAATTCTATATTTAAAACTATTTTTGATCCGATTGACTTCAAACTCGGTTTGTAAGGATAGAATGCAAAATAATTATCCATAAGATTTTCCGATGTTGGAAAATGCGCCCAAAAAGTCGGGAAATTCCCGGAAAATTCCATATGGAAAAAACTGTTTTTTATCCGATTGGCTTCAAACTCGGTTTGTAAGGATAGTATGCTAAATAATTAGGCATGTGATTTTTCGATTATGGAAAATCCATCCACAAGGAAAATAGCCGGAAAATTCTATATGGAAAACACTATTTTTCATCCGATTGACTTAAAACTCGGTTTGTAGCGATAATATACAAAATAAGTTGACATGAGATTTTCCGATGTTGGAAAATTCGACCCAAGAGTGGGGAAATGCCTGGAAAATTCTATATGGTAAAACCTATTTTTAATCCGATTGGCTTCAAAATGCGTTTGTGAACACATTATAGAAAATAATTAGACATTTGATTTCTCGGTGGTGGAATTTCCGCCCACAGGCAAGAATAATGGTGACAAAGTGACAATGGCTATTTGTGAGCCGATCTGAATAAAATTCGTTTTGTAAGCTCTAGGGTCAGAATAAATGGAAACACTTGTTTTTTTATTTCGGGAAGTTCACTCCAAAGGTCGGATTATGGGTGCGGGGGTGGGTTTTTAGCCGATATGTATTAAATTTTCAGCGTTTGTACGCTTAATGGGCCAACTAGGTGGAAAATAATTTTCTCATTTCTGATGGTCGGAAAATGGGGGCGGGGGTGGGATCATTGCCAAACATTTTTTTATCATTTTGGCGGCTTTACTGATGGTGGCGAAGCGAAGCGCGCCGGGTTATATGCTAGTAAATAATAAAGGAAAATATTTATTTATTAGTAGCCTATTCACTTATAATATTTTTATACCTCCAACAAATTGAGTGAATGCATAATGGGTTTTAAGATGCTGCCATAACTGACCTTAAATTATCTCGCTCAAAAAATAATAATTGAAGATAATAAAGTTTACATACTTTTTAGGGCAAAAATCATTATTCTTTTAAACGTTGTATAAACTCTATATAAAATAATTTCTTTATGCCAAACATGAACAAAAATTTTCCAACTTGACCATAAATTAAAGAAAATTAAACCAAAATTTTGCTAAAAAGAGCTCGAAATGATCTTTAAATATAATCAAAATGTTATTTAAATATTGACAAGAATTATCCTGCAAAATTATGTTTATAAATTTTTATCAAATTATTTTAAAAATTAACCAAAACAAAATCAGCGAAATTCAAATTTTCAGTTGATCGGTACGGCCAAAACTATATTTTTTTTATGTTGAAAATTTCTTAAGCTTTTTTTGTAAACAATTGATAATATTCCATACATGTCTATAATTTTCTAAGAACCAGATTACGATAAATATGGTGACCCATTTTATATCAGGCCTGTTCCCGTTTCCGATGTCGATCAAATTATGCGGAATTGGAATTGGTAAGGTTCCCGTTTTCAGAAACCGATTGTCTTATTCGGAAAATAACATAAAATTCCCATTTATCTAACATCGACTGTTTTAATAAAAAAATTATATACCGAATTGTCTTATCGTTTCTTGAAAATAATAACCTTCATCTATTCTAAGAAATAATATAAGAGAAATAATATTATACATATGTCGAAATTTAGGATTTGATGGTAGAAACGCATTACAGCACTTTATTGAAGTATTGTTGTAATTTGCAGAAGGATTTTCAGTTTCTAAAAATTAGCAGTTGAGCATCGCATTGAATGTGCATTTATGGTAAAGCCGTCTCGTATTGAATTCAAGTTATTATAATCACATTCATACGTTAATACAAGAAAATTTATAAGCATTTTTACCAAAATATTGTTTTAGATTAGAATTTTTTTTTAAATGTATAACAAAAATTCACTTCGAACCGAAAATTTTTGATTATTTTTGCAACGGTTCTAGTTCAGGTTCGGGCTGTAAAAATAATTCTGCTACAATTCTGGTTAAGCTCAGACCCCCCTCAAAAAAATCAGAGATCTGATTTCGGAGCGGTTCGACTCCGAAACATTTAGCAGCTGGTTTTAAACGATCTAAAAAGCGCTTAGACGCTTACGACCTTATTAATTAAATAATTATATACCAAACCACGACCTTAAAAATAATATATAAAACTAGCATATAACCCGGCGCGCTTCGCTTCGCCACCGTCAATAAAGCCGCCAAAATGATGAAAAAAACGTTTGGCAATGACTCCACCCCCGCCCCCATTTTCCGACCATCAGAAATCAGCAAATTATTTTCCACCTAGTTGGCCCATTAAGCGTACAAACGCTGAAACCAACCCCGGCACCCATTATCCGACCCGAGGGTGGGTATGCGCAAAGCTAAAAAACTTTATCCTATTTAATTGGCCCATAGAGCTTTCAAACCAAATTTAATACATACCGGCTAAAAACCCACCCCGCACCCATATTCCGACCTTTGCTAAACTTCCCGAAATAAAAACACGTGTTTCCATTTATTCTGACCCTAGATCTTACAAACGAATTTTATTCAGATCGGCTCACAAATAGCCATTGTCACTGAACCGAAATACGCCCACCATTATTCTTGCCTGTGGGCAGAAATTCTACCACTGAGAAATCAAATGTATAATTATTTTATATAATGTGTTTACAAACCCATTTTGAAGCCAATCGGATTAAAAATAGGTTTTACCATATATAACTTTCCAGGCATTTCCACTCTTGGGTCGAATTTTCCAACATCGGAAAATCTCATGTCAACTTATTTTGTATACTATCGCTACAAACCGAGTTTGAAGTCAATCGGATGAAAAATAGTGTTTTCCATAAAGAATTTTCCGGCCATTTTCCATGTGGGTGGATTTTCCATAATCGAAAATCACATGTCTAATTATTTAGTCTTATCTTTACAAACCGAGTTTGAAGCAATCGGATGAAAAATAGTTTTTTCCATATAGAATTTTCCGGGAATTTCCCGGACTTTTCGGACAGATTTTCCATCATCGGAAAATCTTATGTCTAATTATTTTGCATACTATCCTTACAAACCGAGTTTGAAGTCAATCGGATCAAAAATAGTTTTTCATATAGAATTTTCCTGGTATTTTCTTTGTGGGCAGATTTTCCAACATCTAAAAATCTCATGTCCAATTACTTAGCATACCATCCCTCCAAAACCGAGTTTGAAGCCAATCGGATGAAAAATAGTTTTTTCCATTTAGAATTTTCCGGGAATTTCCCGACTTTTCGGGACAGATTTTCCATCATCGGAAAAATCTCAAGTCTAATTATTCTGCTTACCATACTCAAAATCGAGTTTTAGTCAATCGGATGAAAAATAGTTTTTTCCATCAAGAATTTTCCGGCCACACAAATCTACCTCAATACACTCCACATGCAAATTGTTAACCAGTTAATTTTCAACGTTGTAAAGTCACAATCTACCTACACTCCACATGAAAGTGTTAAAACCTTAAAATTTTTATTTTAGAGAATAAATTTTTTTTAAATTTTTTGCTCAAAAACATATTTAAAATAATAATAAAAAAAATATTTAAATTATTTTTTAGTAAAGTAAACCCAGAAGAATGACTTATTTTCACTTCTTTAAAATGTTGTATAAATAAAAAAAAACAAATTTAAATCTTAAAAAAATACATAAATCAGCGGTGAAGCGCACTTCAAATGACAACAATAGCAAATATTTACATTAGGCTAGCGCTTGAGTTAAAAAAAATCCTTTTGCATCCGTTTAAAGGGGAAAGGGTAACGAAAACGCAGACCGAAATCAAACTTCTCTCACCCGCAAAAATCTTTTGTTTGCAAAATATGCAACTTCAAAACAATTACCTTCGGCCAGGCTTGGCAAAGTACTTCAAGATTCGAGAATCAGGATTCAGGATATACTCGTAGTCGTACTCGTACCGCATGCGCAAAACTGCGCAAATAAACAATTAAAATGTCACAATGATTGCCGGGGTACCCGTGTCAGGAAATCAAAAAACCACGAAGAAAAATAAATCGCTGAATGTGTTGTTGTGAACCCCCAAAGGACTAGCGAGTCCTGCATATTGTATTTATTCAAAAGCGCATTTTACAACCACGTGGCGAGCCAAGACATCATCTTACCCCACGGGCAATGTGCGCACTCAGGCGAACTGAACCAACAGGCCAGACAGCAGCGAGGGCGAGGATAAAGACGCAGCGAGTCCTGTGAAGGCGTTGCACAAACAACAACAGAAATCCCAATTAAAAATTGAAAAGCGCGCGCGAAAAAACGAAAGTTAAACAGGCAAAAAAAAAAAAGAAGTAAAACGATGTTAAGTTGTGGCCACCATGCTGGGCCAAACAACTTGCAGACGAAATCCTTCCTACACGCTGAGCCTTGTCTGTGACATTAACAATTGATAGACGACAGTTGACGACTGAACTTTGACAGATTGTCGTGCTCAGTTGGCAGCTTCTAAGGACACTTTCCATTTCATTTCATTTCACACACTTGAAGGCAAGCCTACGCTTGATCCTGTGGCAATGCTTGGGGGCAATTTCTTATCCTTTTGGGTTTTTCTTTTTTGGGGCAAGCCAAGTGCCTGGGCATTTTACAGTTCTTAGTTAGTTCTAGTATTGTGGTTTGCTCTAAGGAAAGCATGGGGGAATTTATAATGATTTTAGGGTAAGTAATGTGAGTGTAAATAAGCGTTTAGGGAAGTCCATCATGTTCTATGAAAGTGCAAACACCAACTTTTTTTTAAGCAAAAGAAATCATTGTTCAGACAACAAGAAAATCATCCTTAAAGATTACTGATGCCAATTTCTAACAACAACACACAGGAAATTGTTGTTGCTTTTGACTTTTTTATAGGCAAAGAAACCGAAAAAAAAAGTAAATTGTTTGTGTATCAGGCAGAGGTAAAATATTTTGCCATTTGAAAATCATTTATTTATCGTAATTTCGTGCTTACCGTGCCCATATTCCGAAAACTGCTGCATTGCAGAATGATTTAGGGTAGGGTCTATGAAAAACAGTGTGAAGAAATTATTCTCAGTGGAGTTGTGTCTAGTATAGAATCAGTTACTGGGAGAAAACATGAACCCATCTTTCAGGACGATTCTGCACCTTGTTATCGGTCGCGCTCTGTAGGTAATTCTTTGTTTTTATGTATTTTCCAGAGAATCAAACCGAATCATATTTTGGTTCAGGTACATCAAAGCGTATGTTTTGCCTGAAGGTTCAGTTTAGGTTCAAGATTATATCGGTATTCGATCCGTATACCGTTACGTACCTCATGTCTTGCACAATTTTTGAGTTCGATTGTTAGGACCTCCTAGAGATTTATAGTACTCATCATTATCTATCTTCCACCATACATCGTTTCCCGATCAGATGAACCATAGTCATGTTATAAGCAAAACAAATAGTTACGCTGGGCAGCACCGGTCACAACCGTGTTGGGTAGCACTTTTATAGTTTGTGTGGCGCCACACTTAAACCTTATTTGTTATATACAAACTTTGACAGGTACAGAGTATATTTTAGTCGGGCTTCACTTTATTTTGTTTGTTAGATTGATAACAAATAAGTTTTTCTCACTAGAACTAGTTTTTAGACAGATCGTTCTTATGGCAGCTATATGCTATAGTGATCCGATTTTTAGAGAATTCTGTGGATGCATATAAAACGAATATATACCACGATTGGTGACGCTACGATGGAAAACAAAAATTTTTTCTCACTAGAACTAGTTTTTGGACCGATCGTTCCTGTATGACCACCATTTAAATTCAATTTCATAATTTTGTAAGCGTTATATGCCGAAGAAATCCCTGATTAAGCAATAATACTAAAAAAAAAAGAAAAATACTCAGAACCGAAACTGAATCTGATGATTCGTTTCTTTTTGGTCTTTTAGGTTCTGAAAACATCGGTTCAAGAACACCGGTTCTCGAAATATGCGAAACGGGGTTTGGATTTGAGTTTTAATCGGTTCTTAACGGTATATGGTTCCGGTTCTGATCGTTAGGTTAGGGTCGATTTTTGATCTTCTAATTGCACTTCGATTCCTAAGGCCGTAAGGAGAAAAACGTTCAAGTTGGTCAAAACATTTTTAATAAAAAAACTATCTAAGTGTAATAAAATCATCATGTGACGTCCCAAAGATATTAAAATATTTCTGACCTGCCTGAAGATCAGGTCTGGTTCGAACCCGGAACTCCGACCAAAACTTTCGGTTCGGTTAAAAAAAAGTTACAAGTCTAAGTTAAGCGGGCATTTTATTGATAAGAGAAGTAGTCTATACTACTTGGTCTATACCAAAAGTTGCTCAAATCAATAATACTTATAAAATTTAATTGAAATTAATTGAACTCGTATGTTTGAATAAACAAAAATTCTGAAAATCTGTTATTTTATGAATATTTTTAACAATAGAATTACTCTTCTTTACAAATTAGAAAAACTTGGGACGAAACAAGGTTTGAACCAAAACCTTATCACAAAAACCTTGAACTTTTAATTTCTGAACCTTAACCACTGGCAAATTTTGGTTCGATACAGAGAACCCTACCTTCAAAAAAATATTTTGGGTTGGCCCCCTGAAAAAAAAATTCAAATTTGGGCCCGCGTGAGTCCCGTTCCGCGCCCATCTCTAGTATAAGATGGAGCTCAAGTCCCAAGATTTCGAATTTAGGGATCTACTTCAGTCCCGCAACATGGCGCAGAAGCCTGGAAAAAGATTCTTCGGAGAATTTAAAGCGGATTCCGCTCCCAAATGAATCACGAGCGTATAAAATTACAACGGCTACGCTGGATGGTACATATCACCAGTATGGACGAGGAAGCTCCAATAAAAACGGTGTACAATTGCGGCAGGACATTGCCCTACTAACATAGGCCGAGACCGACAATCGGTTGTAATATTAATATATCGGGTCAAAGAAGATAAAGACTTTTTTATTTTTCATCGGATTTATAAAATTTCACTATAGTAAATCGATTTTTAGAGACACTTCGGCATTATTATTAAACAAGTGTGAATTTTGAGTTTTGTTAATTTGAAAGACAACAACACATTGTTAGCTGTTTTCTTGAAATTACTTGAAATTTAGGAGCACAAGAAACCTCTAAAATAATTGATGCTATTATTTTTTTAACGATCTAGAGACAGAGAAGTTGTTTCGCGTTCAATATCTCAGCATTGTTCTAAAGAGGGATTTCTAGTCTAAAATGTTTGAAAGATAAACATTAAAATATTCATTTTTTCTTTAAAACAACAAATAGGGTATGTTCCTTTACGATTTTTGAGAAATTCGGTAAGCAGAACTGTTCTACTGGATCCAAAGAATCTCTTGATATTTTTATAGTCCTCCCATGGGAAATAATTTCTAAATTTGATTTGCATTCTTCAATAAACTATATTTTGGAATTAAAGTACACAATCTCTTACCATTTGACAAGGTAAATGAATATTTGGATTTAGATATGGTAAAAATACTGTGGTATGGTACAAGGTACACAAAATTTGTATCTAGGTATGTAGCTATAGGAACAAATACCTCGGTACTTCCTTACACAAAAAATAACAGAGTAAATTGTAAATTAATATGACACATACAAACTATCTATAAAATGCTAAATTTACCCTTTAAATATATCTCAATTAAAGTGGCTAAGAAATCGAGCTAATATAGTCAAAATGAGTTTTGAATTTTTAAATATTTCTAATTAATAAAGTGTAAACAGAAAATCTCACCTCAGCTTTTGTTGGAACTCTCCCGACGCTTTTAATAATTTTCCCGTACCTTCTTGTCTTCTGTGTGTGTGTGGTTTCCCTCGACCAAACAAAATTATATCCGTTTCGTATTTTTGTTTTTTTTTATGTTTTTTGATGTCTTGAGTTAATATTTAAATTTAATTTCTTTTGCCGTTTCTTAAGAAAACTTCAAAGTGTTTTTTGGGTTGAACTAATCACCTGCAGGTTGTATTTGTTGTTTGTTTTTTGTTAGAAATACACACGTTTCATTTGCACCGCAAGGAACCGCAAAAGGACGTAAATTACAACCGCGCGTTCAAGACGTCAATTTCGAAATGCAAATATTTGATTTATGAATGCCAAAGTAAATTAAGGCAAAAAAATATAATAACACATCCTGCGAGAGAGTGAGTAGCAGCAGGGATACGCAAGCGCTCTCTTTGGCCGCCTACACGGTGAAACTTTTGTCGATGTTCGATGTACGCGAATAGTTGCCGACGGCAAAGTCAAGCAGACTTAAATGCGCGTTCTCTTTCTGGCTCTCGTGCGACTACCGAACAACTACCGTTATGTGGCTCAATCGAGCAAAAGGCAACACATAAAACATCATTATCATTTTATACATGAACGTCATTAGGCGCCCCCTGTTTTCGTCTCGCTCTTGCACCCATAGAAGTACAAAATTTGTTGTCCATGGGGTGTTTTCCTACGGAAGAGCAATATGTCAAAGTGTGCGTTGTGTGTGTGTGTGTGCTATTAACGCCATCATGCTCGTCATCTGCTGCTGCTGCTTCTTTTGGGTTAGGCAGCTGTCGTCGTTCATTGCTGACTGTCCTTTTCCTATATTTTCTTTCCCCTATATTCTCTCCCTCCCCTCCCACTCCCCAATTTCTGCTGGGTGAGTACATATTTGTACTGCAATTTGGCATCGTCGCGCGCTGCTCTTGTGATTTGCCTCTTTTTGCGTTCTCATTTACACAGGTGAGTTTTTGGGTGCCCCCTGGTTTCTCCTTTCTCCCTGCCGCTCCCGCTGTGCGCCATTATGAAAACGCTCTATGGAATCAGTAGTTTTTGGGCCTGTGAAATATGTTCACAATGACTTTTTCTCCCGATGCCATGCCAACCATGTGTGTGTGTGTGTGTGAGTGCATGTATTTTGTAATGGAGATGCTTTCAGAATCTATACAAAAGGAGAGAGGAGAGGGCAAAGGCAAAACGATTGAGCACCCTGGGAGATTTTTTAATCAAATAATTACTGTAATTAGATGCAAGGCAATGTCAAAGTTGAAAAATTTCCCAGGCGGTACTGAACTATGGAGGATTGACGTGTAAAGAATTCATAAATGAGCACAGTTTTTTAAGAGCCGGGAAGCTGAAGAGAAACTACGTGGTATATTTTTATATTTAAACTTATATCCAGTTTATACAAAAATTCAAAAAAAAATATTTACTCAAGAAAAATCATTCTAAATGCCCTTATAAGTAGGCAAGCTTTTTTCTGTAACAGCAAAAAAAATTGAGCTTACGAAATGTGATTTTTATACCCGTTACTCGTAGAATAAAAAGGCTTAGATAAGTTCTTGCAAATATAATAGGCAAAAGGAAGCAACTTTAACCGCATAAAGTAGATAAATTCTTGATCAGCATCAATAGACGAGTTGATCCGTCCGTCTATCTGTCTGTATGAAAACCTAGATCTCAGAGATCCTAAGAGCTGGGGCAACCACTGTTCCAGTCTAGACTAGCATTATCTGCACGCTGATCAAGTTTGTTCCAAATGTTTGCCACGCTCCCTCCGGCAATAGAAAATTTTTAATAACTTCTACAATTTTACTGAAATCAAACTCTATTTGCATTGATATGATGAAATCTCTAGAAGTTCTGGAACACCGACGGAACACCAAAATCACTAGACATTTTTTGGACACCGCTGATTATAGATAGCCAGATAATAAACGTCTTTTTTTTTTTTTTTTTTTTTTCTTAAATATAACTGATTTCCGATCTAAAATTAATGGATGTAATGAACTACAAAATTTTTTCTTAGATAGCCGTAAAAATTTTTCTAAAGACAAACTCGCCTTAGGAGCCCCTCGAAATTTATTAATCTTATAAAAGCAGACAAATATTTCTTAATAATGGTTTGAAATAATTCGCTCTAACATCTACCGTATCTCTGTTAAAAATAGAGATCTTAAGCGATTTGGGTAGATTTGAACGCATAATATAATACTACGGTCCAATATAGCTCAGAATACGCTGGTAAAATACTCAATACTTAGCTCTAAAAAACACAAAAACAGATTAAAAAATCTGCCCTAGCTTTACCTTACATTCCATTTTTCAAAATATTAAAAGAGACTTTTTTTATTAAAATCAAGAAACTTCATTTTTAAAATTTATATGATCGTTTTTTTAACGTTTCTATATTTAAGGGAGAATGTTTTTAAGACTTAGAAATTCTTTGTATTCAATATGAGGGTTTTAATTTACCAAAGAAAAGTTTTTCAGCATTTTTTGAAATTTTTTTTCTATCAGGCCTGTTCCGGTTTTCACAAAAGTGAATTCGAATGTGGCACATGATCACTTTTCTAATAAACGATCAAGGTAAACGGTATCTTACCTAAAATTTTTAATTACTTTTTGGCAACTCATTTTAAATTCATCAAGTGATTTATTTTCTACAATGAAATCCGAACAGGCCTTTATATTTAAAAAATTTTGTTTTTTTTGCTATAAGAGCGAATTTCATAAATGTAAGACTGAATGTCTATATTGCTATTTTACCAGTGGAAATACATTTTTGAAATAATCATAAGTCAGTAAGATAAATAAAAAGAAACCGAAACAGCACCAGTATTAGCGTTTCGGAATAGTTCCTTTTTTTTTGTTTCCTATTATAACGGTTAACGGTTTTCGGTTCTCAAAAAAATGCAAATATCGGTTCCGGTTTTGATACCGGTATGTGGCTTGAAACGGTTCATTTCCGCTTACGGGTTTATTCCAGTTTTAAACAGATTTGCCAAATTTGGTCGGAATCGGGAGGCTATATTATCGGTCTGAAAATGTATCTTACTGAGAAATCTTGTTTTTGGTGGCAGCGTGCTTAAAATTTAAAGTCAACGATCATATTCTTAATGTTTTTGAATATTTAAATATTATATATATATGATATATGATATAGATGTTTATCATATGTATATTCCATTGGTAAAATAAGGAACGATCTTTAGCTTTACCTTCTCCTTAAACAAAGATTTACCATTTTGAATACATGTGTTCGAGTTGACAAAATGTTCTAGTACCCATAAGTATGCAAAGGGTTTTTGAGAATTTTTATGACATTGCTTACTGTACTGCTTTTTGTATTGCATATTTTTAGACACAAAAAAAATCACGGAATTGTTTGGGATAATTTGATCATAGATATGAAATAGTACAAAATAATGATTTCAAGTTAAGTCCAATCAAAATTGAAGTTGCTTTCTTTTTACGAGCAGCCTTCTTCTTCTATAACAACCACTAGAAATGGGTTTAATGAGCTCAAATGTCCGTTTTTGGTGAGCATAGGCCAGAATGCCCTAAAGACGTGGTCACCTAGGAAATCGTCGAAGAAAAATTTCATGATATGATCCGAAATTAAGGAATTTTCCAGTTATTTCTTACAGAAAATCCATTTTTTTAAGGTTCGGGAATTCAGGAATTTTCGCAGGATTTCCGAACCGATCGTATCTCTAGTATGAACCTGTTTAAGCGAAATACCAATGAATTAAAGCGTCGAGTCGTTAGAGCTTAAGAAACCTGGATACATTAATATACGGCAGAGACAAAGGATCATTAATAGCAAAGGAGTTTTCTGGAAATATTTTCTAAAGAAATAATTGTTATGGAGTATGGGAAAATTACAGTTTGGTATTGGACAAATTTGATACCCCCTTATATACTACGTTTATACACACAAAATTTATCAGGGTAAATGCACCAAAAAGTATGCAAACATTATAATAAATATAATAATATAAAAGAAAAAATTTCCATAATAATTTCTATTCATGGACATAGCATACTTTAATGGGCATTTATGTGTATAAACGAGGTAATAGACACTACAAAAATTGTTTCATTCACAAGATTTGGACATGCATCGAACATTTGAATTCTCTGAAGTATCTTATATTCTAACGTTTTCTAATTCCAATTTCATAAATTCATATTAAATTTGTTAAACTTTGTTAATTAATCAAAGAGCATTGTTTCAACAGAATTTTTAAGCATTTTAATAACCTTTTCCCTCTTTATTGACATTTCCATTTCCACAACTCGCAAAAAAGTTCCATCAGTTGGCATTCATTTTGTCTGTCATTTGAGTTATTTAATAATAATGACAACCTTTCCAGCAGCAGCAACAGCAGCAGCAGCAGCCGCTTTTCATGAAAAGCTCAAGAAATCAACTTTTTGCATTTCCACACCTCAAGTGTCTCCAACAATAAAAAGCAACGAACGAAACGCCGAGTGTGAGGCCAGATGAAGATGAAGGAGACGCCGGAGAGCATTCATTACAGCAATTGAAATGGACAAAAGCCAAATTCAAGGCAGAAAGACGAAAGACGACGACGAATTGTGCAAGCAAGTTGAAAAGGGATAATAAAATGTTTGCATATAAAATATTAAATAAAAAGACGGAGAAATGGTAGTAGGAGTGCCGAAGTAGGCACAACTTTTTTTTACATAGCCTCCACGCAACAAAATGAGCGAGCAAAATGACAGAGCACCAAAAAGCGTCAGGGTCCGGGGTCCAGGCAAAAAGCTCAACGCCTAAGTAAATAAAACGTGGCTTCATGTACAACAACTAAATGATGAGCACAAAGCAAATGGTGGGCGTGTTGCTTTAGGAGAAACCAGAAAATGGTAGCGCATGCGTCTCAAAATATGAAAATATAAAGAGCACCCATTTTTATATGCCCAAGCGGTGGGTGTGTCTTAACTCTCGCTCACACACACACGCACACACACAGAACCGGTCCCTTTCGCCAGCCACTTGATTAGCCTCGACATTTTGTTACTGTTACTCTCCCTCTCACTTACTCTCTCTTTGGCATGCAAAAATGAAATTCAACAGGCAAGCAAAACTCACCCGCATACCTTTTTGCCCTCTCACTCGCTCTTGCAGCATACGAGATTACAGGCCAGATCTTTTGCATCGGCATTTAACCACTTTAAGCTGAACTTTACATTTCACAAAAAAAAAACGGGCTTTTACTTTCGCTTTCAAACAAAAAATTAACAAAACAAACAATGAAATCTTCGTGGCTTTGGTTTAACCTCAACATGTTTTTTTTTAAATCTTGCTTTAAACTCAAACAGTAGGTCACCGCTAGCAACCACATTAACCAACTATTTTCTCTTTACTTAGAAAGACATTTTTTGGAAGAAATATCTTAACCGATATTAATTAATCAAATAAGCCAAGTACCAGTTGGTCAGACTAAGGATAACATATAATAAAGCAGCTGACGCTGGTGAGCAACCTGCAAAACGGAGTCTTGTCTTTTATCCAGGAACTAATTCCGAAAGGAATTTTAGTTCCGGTTTCAACCTCAAGTCGCTGGTGTGAGCTGATGTATGAGAGATCGCATTGTCATGGTGCACAATGATCTGTCTTCTCTTGTTCGTTTTTCGAATTTCTCCGAAGACTTCAGGCAAACAAATTGTGGTGTACCACTCAGAATTGACCGTCCTACGTTGCTCAAGCGAAACAGTCGCCACATGACCAGTTTTACCGAAGAATTAGGCGACCATTTGCTTCGAAGTGCTTCTTCCACGAACGACTTTCGTTGGATTTGGCTCGTCTTCGAAGACCCACACGGTCGATTGCTGTTTTGTTTCGGGCTCATAAGCATAGATCCATGATTCGTCACCTAGGACGATCTTATAAACGTCTTTTGAAACAGCGCGATTATATTTTTTCAAAATTTCTTTGCACCAATCCACACGAGTCTTTTTTTTGAGAACAAACCTTTTTTTACGCCCAGGTGTTTATGCAATATCGAATGTATGCTGGTGGAAGAAATGCCCAAGGATGCCTCTATCTCACGGTATGTCACATGACGATCTTGCATTATCAGTTCACGCACGACATCAATGTTTTCTGGCACAACGACTGTTTTTGGACGACCTTCTCGACCTTCGTCTTCATTAAACCAATTTTTCACAGTGCTATAGGATGGTGCTTCATCGCCATACAAAGATTTAAGTTCATCGTTGCACTCTTGTCGTGATAATCCACGTCGAAAGTTGTGAAAAATGATTGCACGAACATTTTCACGAGTTAATTCCATTTTTCTGCCGAGGTAAGTTTTTGATTAATCGTTAATCGATATCAAACGTGGTCACACATGAAAGAGTTGTATGGAGCTTTTATCGATAAAAGTCCAAATTTTTTTTTTGAAAAGGCCAATTGGTCCTAAAATGGCTAGAAGTGACCTAGGCCAGAAACTTAAATAGCCACCCACGTACACGCTTGTTGCCTAAGACGCTACTTATATTTTTGTACGGGGTTGAGTTGAGTGTATGTTTTGAAAAAAACCCGATTTATAAACACTTAGTCCTGATTTGAAAACTTCATATTTTTCACTTTGTAACAGAAACGGAACCAAATAACGATTCGGCTTGACTTTCTGTATCAGGCATATAATACAGGATCAGTAAGGAATTCAAGGACAGTGTTCTCTCGCGAAGAACGAAGACATTTACAGCAGCGAATGGATCGGTATTGGGCGTTTTCTAAAGAAGAATTATATGGGTGATATATGGTCGCGTAAAAGTTGGCTATGGCTTCCACTCTGGAATGAATCATAGCCCAGCGCATATAAGTACAGCCTTTATGTTTTGATTCCTGGATGCAGAAATCTGCCATTGTTATTCTACGTTAAAAATATTTAACTTATGGTTTTTATAGGCAGAAGTTTAAGAATAATTAAGTATTGCAGTTCATATAAGAGTTTATTCCTTATATGGATCTTTTCACTTTCACCGTGTAATTCCTCAAATTTGATGTCAATTTACATATTTCATCCCTTAGTAATAATTTGTCAATATTTAATCAGAGTTTTCTATCAGACAAACACTTATTTCATAGCATATTTCATATTATTTTTATTTTTTTGTTGGGAAAATTCGTATTTTGGCAGCATTCAATTTTTGTGTAATTTGAAACAATCACAGTCCATCACTCGCTCACTCCAGCACTTCAGAGTTCAGCATATTGGAAAAGCGCACAGTTTTCAAGTGCCTCCCCGCTCGCAAATGGAATGTGTGTGTGTGTGTGTGTGCGTTCATTAGGTTCGCACCAGTGCATCGCGATTGTGTATGATGGCACACGTTTCTTACCTGTCTGCTGTCGAAATTCGGTTAACAAAAGAAACGGGCAACTAAAAATAATAAAAAAAGATAACTAAAAGAGATGCCAAAACAAAACAAAATTCGCTATTTATTTGTGTGTTTTCATGTGTTAAGAATTAAGAGTGACTATATTGTTGTAACTATATAAATATATGGTATAAACTCGCTTTGTAACGAACACAGTATTCTTTGTGAGACATTTTTAATAAAAAAAAACTAACGTTTGAAGTGGCCCAAAATTTTCGTTGGTTTTCAATTGTTTTTTTGGGTGAAAATAAAAATGTAAATTCAGAAAACAAAATGTTATGAATATAAGTTCTTAAAATCCACAACTTCTTTTGTTATAAATTATTTGAAATGTTTTGGTTTTGTAATACTTTTTCAAATAATTTAATCTGTATAGGGATTCCTAAAACTGTCTGCTTGTTTCATGGTCACACTGGTCTTTTTGTAAGGAGCGATTTCGTATGTTTCACGAAATCAAAAGCAAATCAGTTTTAGGAATCCCACTATTATTTTTAAGTGGTTTGGAGCTTTGATCTATATTGTGGCTATACAACCAAATATCAATATCGATATGATAATTTTTAATATCGTTATAAATATCGATAAAGTTATTTTTCAATTAATCAGCATTCCTAGCTTTAACTGGGAACCTAATGTCTGTTTTCCCTCGAATTCTGGTAATCTCTTTATGTAGCCTGAGCTTCTTAAATGTTTTGTGCATTGTACGTAAACTTCGAAAACAGAATATATTGTATTCTTAAATTCTTACTTCCTAGTGAGAGAAAGGTAACCTGATATATTAATGTACTAATCACAAAATTAGACACAATAAAAACAAAAATGATCTGCTTAACCCAAAATTACATTGACATGATTGGAACATGAACAAGTTTGTTTCAAAATTTTGTAACGCTCCCGTAATAAAAAAAATAGATAGAAAAAAATTAAATAACTCCTACAATAAAGAAACTAACATAGAGAGCCACTCTGAAACGACGCTCTATTTTGAGTGATGTTAAGGGATAATTATCATGTAGATACTTCTGTTAACTTATAATTATCATAGGAAAATACTGTGGTTAGAGCGAGTCAGATATAACTCAGAGAGCGAAACTGACAGCGAACAGCTGACTAATTTGGAAAGTTAAGGTAAGCGGCGTCTAAATCTGTTTCTTTATGCTCCTACTATTTTACTGATATTATGCCTAAATTTAACATAACCACGTAGATTACATTTAAAATGATCAACTTTATGGCGTCAGTTTACAAATTGCGAAATATCTATATATCTCTGTTAACTTAACATACTGTTAAGTTACCAAAAAGTTTAATTAATACTTTTCCCCTGAGGAACTGGTATTTCTAAGTCGGACACGGACCTTTTTAACGTACGGTCCTGATATTTCATATCAGCTGTTTTCTGCCGCTGTTGGAGTCTTCGGTTATAAAATTCAAAAATGCCGGGTTGTGCCGCTCGCTATGTTAACGGTACTTATTCAACATTTACATACTTTATTTTAACGGTAACATTGTTAAAATTTTCTGTATTTTTCGCTTTAACACGTGCGGTCACACTGAATGACAAGCGATACTTTGGAACTATCGCTACAGTCACATCACTAATTCTGAAATGTGTGGCAAGCTAGCGACGGTCGGTAAGAGACGGAGCGGTGCAATTTGGAACAAAAAATACTTTTATTTTTTTTTTTACAATTTTCGCAGGTACAAAATTTATCCAGTAAAAAAATCTTCTATTTTTTTTAAATACTCTTGAATATGTGTTCTATAGGCCAGTATTCCGTGCAATGCTGCACGACTTCGGAGAGCGAAGATATTTAAAAAAGTTAGTTAACTTTATATTTTTGATTAAATTTGTTTGGAGATTTTTAAGGTGGGCCCACTAAAAATAAAAATGTGGGGACAATTTTCATAAATTTTTTTTGCAAAATACTTTTGAATATGTCTTCTATACGCCAGAATACCGTGCATAGCTGCACGACCTCTGACATCGAAGTTTTTTTTTTTAAAAGTTGGACATATTTCTTTAAAATTGATTTTCTCAAAAACTGTGGTGTTCATTTTTATAATATTTTTTTTTCCAAAATACTCTTAAATATACCTTCTTTATGACAGTATACCGTGCATAGCTGCATGGTCTCTGAAAAGGCTGATATTCAGCCATATGTCAGTAGTAATTTTTTTACTTAATATTTTTAGTACCTGCGATGTTTAAATCTACCCACGCTTCAATGAAAACAATATATTATGTTTTTCTTAACAATTTCCAATTTAGTTTGTTTTAATTGGTTGAGTATTTGCTGAAAAAATTGAAAAATAAAAATAAATATGTTTTGTTCCAAATTCCATCGTTCCGATTCGTCGCTAACCAACCGCCGCTACCTTGACTTACATCGCTAACTTGACACATATAATTTCTGAAAGACACGTAAATCAACAGCAGGCAACGAATTTTTACAAATCATTTAAAAAAATTCACTCACAGTTTGCCCTCAGGCATACAATTTCAAAACCCACCCACTTTCTCTCTAAGACCAACCAACGTCATCGATATGGCGGACGCTGGACAATGGTATAACTCCCTGCCGCGCTTCACCCGCTACTGGCTGACGGCCACGGTGGGGCTGAGTTTGCTCTGTCGCTTCGGTTTGCTGCCCATGGAATACATGTACTTGTCCCGTGAGCTGGTCTTCACCCGTCTACAGTTGTGGCGATGTGTCACCTCGTTGTTTGTGTTCCCGTTGAGTGGGGCCACAGGATTCCATTTCTTGATCAATTGTTACTTCATCACACAGTACAGTGCCAGATTAGAGAAGGATCAATATGCGCGCAGTCCAGCGGATTATATGTATCTACTTATCATTACCGCGGTGCTGGCCAATCTGGGTGGCATGTTGTTCAATGTGTACTTTTTGATGGACATGCTGGTGGTGGCCATTACCTATATATGGTGTCAGCTGAACAAGGAGGTGATTGTAAGCTTTTGGTTTGGCAGTCGCTTCAAGGCCATGTATTTGCCTTGGGTGCTGGCCGGCATTGAGTTGATATTCCATGGCTCGTTGGCCTCGCTGGTGGGCATTTTCAATGGACATGTTTACTATTTTCTCAAATTCCAATATCCACAAGAGCTGGGCGGCAATGCCTTTCTGGAGACACCGCAATTTCTGTGAGTAGCAACTTTTCTTTTTTATTTGAAGATTTTTAAATTGATTTTATTTTCTTCTGCTTAGTAAACGTTTTGCACCCGATGTTTCTGGTGGTATTAGCGGCTTTGGCGTTCCACCCGAAAGTAGAGCACCCCCACCTCGTCAGGCCCCCAACAATCCCTGGGGACGTGGCATGACCTTAGGACGCAATTGATGGCCCCAATCCCCTCAAATCTCTAGTCTAGTTTTATATATATATTTCTATATTTTTCACACTTTTTTTCGGTACTGAATTTTTGTAACAAAACCTTCAAACTTGGATCCTAACTTATCATATTCGCAATTGTTTAAACTTTAAATCGTTAGCAACAGCAGCATTAAGTTAACATGTTAAGTAATTGGGACTGTATTGTGCATACATTGAAATTATATATATATATATATACACAGTGTGTATATCTACAAAAAAAATATACACGGAAGGAAAAGACATCAGAGGAAGAGACTAATTAATTATATATCAAGCGTTGCACCAGGGAAAGGTACTGGACCACAGATTCAAAGTAGGGAACGCTTGCTCCTAGAAATCACACAGAAGCTAAATTCATCGACCTTTGTAATTATAACCATTGGATAGCCCATCTGGGCATAAGAGAGGGGTGAGTTTCAGTTTATAGTAGCTCCAAATATTAATAACCGATTTCCTATTTATTCCTTTTTCAGTCAAATGTTCGACTTTGCCCTCTTCCTTGATATTTGAGGCCCTTTCTTCCTCAGAATTCTCACCCAATGTCATGCAGTTGATTCAAGTAAACACGGTGAATCCATATGGCACATTCCGCGACAGCATGGTGCCCCATCTGGAGATGCTACTGCGTGATTGTCTCTCCCAACAGGTGGCCGAGAGAGATGGTGCCAGTTTCTGCTACTAGGCCAGCTCAAGTGAAGGCAACCGACTTTTCACTTGTCTAATGCATTTCCAAGGAGGCATTTCACGATCCTGCAACGGATCAATGTAGCTTAGCATTCCTTAAGATATTCAGTCTTAATATCAAAGAGAAGCCTTCGAGGTGCGTCCCCGTCAAAAAGATGGTGTGAGCCCATCCATCATCGACGCAGCGCTCTCTTGCGTCTCACAAGTACGAGAACCTTTGACTGCCAGGAAGTCTACCCAAAATTCCATGCTCAACAGCTGAATGAATATTGCGCACGAATAGCTCAACTGCGTCATCGATGTCGGTCGACGAGTTTACCAGTTGCTCTATTCTGGGACGTGATAGCACTGACCCGACTGGGCCGTAGTCTCGGTATAAGCTGCCGCTCGAATATCTATCAGCCAAGGCATATGATCCAAGGCAAGTTACAGCAGTCCAGAGAAGATTGCAAAGTCTAAGGCTAATGACGACCATAATAGGAAATAGACCTAATCGGGAAATAGCCACAACAACAAACAAAAACATTACCTCCAAATTTTTATTGGAGACAAAAGAGAAACTGACTCTATCCCCTGTGTTCTACAATTCGCTTTTTACCCGAAAAACGACCCAAATCATATGGGAATACGGTCGTTTTTGGGGTCGAAAGCGATTTGTAGAACACTTGGGTATATAACCATCCTACCTTATTTCTGAGAAGTGGCTCTGAATAACTTTTGACCGTTTATTTCAAGTGGTTCGATACTGGTCTTGAACCACGCACTTCGAATTTTAAGATCACAATTCAATTAATATTGCTCTAAACCACTATTGAACCAGTTCAGCGGGTTCGAAACCAAAGAAATGTTCCAACTATATAACTAACCACCGCACCAAATTTCAAGTATCATCATATCATAGCTTTAATCATTTCTGAGATATAACTGTGAAACACCGCTTTTGAACTGGGTTAAACCGCTTTCGAAACTGATCACAGACTTGTGAAATTGCCTTAGACTCTTTTCTGATCGACCTGAACATACTGTCAACAATAGTATAGATCGGTTCAGTGATTTAAACATCTATAAGAAACATACATACATACGCAGAAAAACAAAATCCGAGATATTTTGATGAACATCAATCCTAAACGTTATCAGAAGTAGGTAGATCACTGAATTTCTCAAACCAAGTACGTAAGGTTTTTATTTGAGTACGAATTTAAAAATCCCGAAATACTTGATCTTGGTTTTCAAGTAGGATCCAAACTTAAAACAAGCATTTTCGGATTGACAAAAGTATTCTTTTGTACTTGAAACTTCAATCAGAAGTTCGGGATAAAATCAATTTTGGTCATTGAAAATGGTTATAGAAGAAATATGTTTGGCGGATAAAATAATTCATGCTTGGACTCCAATCAAGCTAGAAAGGAAGTTTCTGGAGAAGGAACACTCGCTCTCCGAAATAATCGACGCTTGTTTGGTGGACGATAAACAGTTAAAGATATTAAGCACTAAAACGTGCGAAAATACAATTAATAAGATTGGCTTCAAATTTATAAATAGGCTAGTTTCCAAAAACGAATGTGGGCGGTGCAGAAGCCGATCAAATGCGTTCAGCTCGCGATATCAAGTGCAATAAATGTTCCAGATTTGGTCATTATGCTGTAAAATGTAGAACCAAACATTTTTTTACGACAAACAGTTTGGGAATAAAACGACGACGGGTTAACGAAGAGGCTATAAAGGGATATCAAAATTGTTAGGAATTAACTTTGTTTTTAAACAAACCCCCACATGAGAAAGATGTACTAGGTAATTTCACCAGGGTGTCAAACCGGAACCCGAACCGGAACCGTATACCGAAAAGAACCGATTGAAACTCAGAACCAGAACCGGAACCGCTATTATTTATTTTTTGCGTACCGGTATTTCGGAACCTTTATTTTGGAACCGAAATGACCGAAAAGAACCGAAACATTGTACCGGTACAGTTTCGGTTCTGAGTTTTTTTTTGTTATTTCATTTTTATTACTTCAATAAGGGATTTCTTCAGGGTAAAACGCAGGGTTAACGTAAGCAAAAACTTACAAATGTAAAGTTAAGGGACCATCTGGTATATACTGAAATTTTCAATAAAAATAACAATTTCATGTTATTTCGTTGCTTCTATTTTGGTTCAATAAATTCCAAATATTATTAATTTATTCTTAATTTTTGCATTTACAAAGGAAATGAATTACTAATTGGCCCAAATGGACTTAACCTAAAAGCAGGGTTAAATTGTGATCGGTAACGTTATCTGAAAACAGTGTATTTAACATTTCATCAGATATCAAAAGATCTTCTTGCTCTTCTATTATTAGGACATTTTTTTCTGAGGTAAAGTTAATTATTTTCAATTTTCCTTCTTTATAACTACTTTTTGTTGTGTAGGTTTCTACCATTTCTATTATATCTTCGGATTAAAGGATTTTTAAATTATACCGGTACATACCGGTACGTACCGGTATACCGAAATAAAAACCAAGGTACCGGTACGGAACCGAATACCGAAATAAACTAAAACCGAAACAGAACCTTTTACCGAAACATTAGTTTCGGTACGTACCGGAACCGGAACCGAAATTCGATTCGGTTTGATTCCCTGAATTTCACTGATTCAGTCGAAAAGGGAAACAATACTATTAAGAAAAACCAAGGAAAGGAACTCCTTATATTCCCACACAAGCTAACACCAGTGATATGATACTAAACAATATGAGATAATCGAGATATAATAATATTTTTAAAGTGGTTGGAGATGACAAGATACTGATAAAAAACGTATGTCATTTGAAAACGGTTCCTGTCGTTTCCTCCTGTCAAGCAGGGGGCCTTGATGTGTAAACTGTCAGACCCAATTTCTTCAAAATTAAGCCCAGACAAACTTTTCCGATAGATCCATGAGCTAGAATTTGCCCAATTTGACCACAAATTAACACTTCTGTACAAGTTTTAGCTTTAAAGCTTACCGTTTAGGCTGTGCGTAGGTGGCCAATCAGTCAGTCAGTCAATAAGGACTAAAGCTTAATAGCTTATTCGCCAATTTTACACTAAAGCAAGACCAAGCCGTTTACATATTATAAATGATGAATGAGATAGTGCTTACTTCTGGTAAACCGCTCTAGTCTAAGTTGTTAAGACTTTGTTGTTTTTACATTTAAATTTATTTCATTTAAAATTTCTATGCTAAAATTTTTACAGCGACACGCATTGTTCAACAATATTTTTTTTTTGTATTACATTATTTTTATTTTACTCTCAGGGTTTTTTGTTATTAATTTTGTTTTGTTTTTGTTTCTTCTATTGGAAAAACCTTTTCCCATTTTGCATTCGATTTACAATTGTTTTGTTTTTGTTTTGGTCTAAAAGTGACAACATTGTTAAGATTTTAGATATACAAAATCGACGCATAAAATACTTAAGACCTAGAAATAGTTATTGAGTAATTATGCGTGTGTATGGGTGTGTATGAGTGAGTGTGTGTGTGTGAGTTAAATTTGTTTTTAAGTTTTTTAAACAAGTGTGTGTGTGTTCTGTCCTGGCAACTCTTATTTCAACTAAATCTATACATATTACATAGAAATATTATTATATTTACGATATATTGTTTGCATTTTGAAATTCATCTGATATTTACACGTTCTTTGTTTTTTTTTTTGTTGTTTTTAAGGGGGGTTAGAAAACTAGAAAACTATAATCTCATAAAATTAAAATGTTTGTTTATGTTGAATATTAAAAACAATTTCTTTTCGTTGACTTAATGAATAAAAATTAAAAGCGAAATGTGGGGAGGAGGGGGGAGGGAGGATGATATTTTTCGTTTTTTAAATATATATTTATATATATACAAAGCTATACAAAATTAAGGTAAATCTCTGAACGAGCGAGTTAATAGTACCCTATATACAGGAAAAGTTAGGAAGGATTCAACAGGGAACTGCAATTAGGGGGGGGAGGGGGATGGGGGTACAGTCACAGTGTCATCTGTTAAGTGTTGCCTTAAATGATACAAAATTCAACCGCAAAATGTTCACAATATCTTCGATTTTCTTCCAAATTTCTTTACCAAATGTAAACCCTTCATTTTATAGAACTTAAACTTAGCTAAGATGTTAACTTAGGTTTTCCACTGTGAGTACCCTTAACTTGCTAAATGTTTTGGCAACATAACTATTGCAAACAATGGATTTAAAGCTCCACAAATTGTTTTGTTTTTTTTTTATTTTAATGATAATGTTGCACTTTGCTCTCAAAAAAAACTGACCTCGACATTGAGACTAAACTAAGCTAATTCTAATTTAAACCGGGCTCATTGCGTGTGTGTGTGTGTGTACTTAACATAGTGCTTGCTCTTGCTGTGCGTGCTCACTCGAATCACTGGAGAAGAAGAAGAATCCTTCTCTAGTCTAAACATTTGTTTTACTACAATGAAAAGCAATGAAAAACTATTCCTTTAAACAAACAGAATTCTACAATGTTGTGGCTCCTGCTCCCAGGGGCTGATCTTGATGTTTCTTCTGCTGCTGTTGTGGATGAGCTGGTACAATAGAAGCCTTTAGGGATGTGGTTGTCGTTGTGGTTGCCGTTAATTCTGGTGATAGACTGCTGCTGCTATCAATTTCAATGGGATGCTCCAATTCCATATCCACATACTCAATGGCATTGTCATCATCATCTGGATGGAGTTCAATAACTGAAAATAGATATAAAGGATTTTTCAAGTTTCAGTCAGGCGGGTTTTGAAAATTCCACCCTGTGGAAACTCCCGGAGCTACTTGAATTTTGTTTTCAGTTACTTATGGTGCAAATTTACACTTTTCGATTTTGGAAATCCGATGGCGAATGAACTTTTTTATCGACTACTTCAACTATTTAATTTAAGCAGTAGCTTGGTTTTCTTGAACGCCCGAAGTCGAAATTCCAAAAACTTTCTTTTAACTTTTTGTTTGCAGTTTTAAATGTTAAATCCCCAAAAAAATCCGATCTGAAACAATTTTTATGATTGACTTCAAACTGGTTTGATATATCAAATATTAGACATAAGATTTTCTGATTTCGGAAAATCCGCCCGAAAGTCGGAAAATTCCTTGAAATTTTTTTCGGCTCGTTTTATTTTATATTTTATTTTTTGTTGGTGAATCTCAATTTCTCTATTTTTTTATTGCTTCTTTTTTAAATTTTTATTGTTAATCCCCTCTTAAACCTTCATGTTCTCACTTTTAATTATTAAATATAGGATTTCAAGTTGAATTCGCACAATCATTCCTGTAAACCTTTTTTAATCCGTTGCTTCTTTTAACACATATAAATTTCTTTGTTTTTTTTTTTTCTCTGCTTTTTTATTTCGTTCACTCTCATTGTGGGTGTACCTTGTTTAATTTGTTTAGCCTGGCCTTAAATGGTAAAGTTTTTAGCTTTGGCATACTCACCCCAGGTCATATGGGGGTTTTCAGTTTTAGCTTATGCCAACTAGTGAAATATACTCTTTCTGTTGGTGGGCGGGTGTCTTGCCAGTTTCTTCTCGCGGTTTATATGGTGAGACCGTTATATGCTAATATTTATATAGAATAAGATTTATTTTTAGTGAGACCCTGTTTTTTTTTTGGTTCAGGATCGCGGAGCTGGTTTAGAAGGTCGCTGAACCTAGTAGAAGTGGTGACCAACGCCTATAATCGCTGGGCTCTTTTTTTTTTGCTTAGCTCGCGAGTAAAGTGCAAGCATACGAGTTCATTGTCAGAGCTCGCGGAATACGCTAAAGCAAAAACAGCAACATATATTGGTTTCCCCTCTATCTTCCTTTCGTTGAGATAAATGGGGTACATCGAGTCGCAGAACTAGATTTTGGTTTTCTCGAGAATCTTCTAGTTTTAATAAAGTCCATTTAAAGAACGCTCTGAAAAATTAAGCTATGACTATATTTGATCTGATAATCTGATACAACCTTGTAATATTGACGCTTTAATTTAGTAAAAAATCAAAAACAAGGAATCATTTAACTGATCATTTGATTTCCGAAAACTTCATGAAAATGTTTTACCTAACGCAATAATCAATGAATTTGCAGAAATCAACCAGTGGCTTCTGAGACATGCATGTCAGATTTCTTAAGTCTGACTCGTGGTGTTCCTCAAGGTACAATCCTTGTGCCTCTACTCTTCTCTTTGTCTATCAATGACCTTCCTGATTGTCTGCTAGGCTGTGATGTCCATGTAAATCGACCGGTTTGTGAAATTGAATGTATTATAATTTGTAATAGGGAACTTATGAAAATTAGTAATTGGTTTAAAGCGAATGGATTGGGGCTTATATATATTTTCTATATATATTTTCTTAATATATTTCTATAAAGAAATATAAATTTCTTATAAAAACTTATTCCTCTCGATCTCAGGCTTCTTGTAGCTAAGACATGTCTTATTCCAGCAGTGATGCGAACAGCATGCAAAGGCTGAGGGTGACATTCAACTCGATCGCAAGATAGGTGTTTGATCTTGGAAGGATCCTAGATAAGTGGATCAACCTTCGCACCCTTATATTATTTCATTTGATTCTGACGACTATTGGGAACGGAACGCATGTTAAATCTAGTTTAATTGAATACCTTAAAAGACCAATATGGGATTTAAAAAAATAATAATAATAATGCTAATACATAGCATTACGTGGGTTGCTATTTAAGTTTCTGGCCTAGGTCACTTCTAGCCATTTTAGAACCAATTGGCCTTTTCCCAAAAAAAGTTTGGACTTTTATCGATAAACGCTCCATACAACTCTTTCATGTGTGACCACGTTTGATATCGATTAACGATTAATCAAAAACTAACCTCGGCAGAAAAATGGAATTAACTCGTCAAAATTTTCGTGCAATCATTTTTCACAACTTTCGCGACAAGAGTGGAACGATGCACTTAAATCTTTGTATGGCGATGAAGCACTATCCTAAAGCACTGTGCGACGCTCGCTCGAAGACGAAGGTCGTGAAGGTCGTCCAAAAACACTCGTTGTGCCAGAAAACATTGATGTCGTGCGTGAACTGTTAATGCAAGATCGTCATGTGACATACCGTGAGATAGACGCATCCTTGGGCATTTCTTCCACCAGCATACATTCGATATTGCATGAACACCTGGGCGTAAAAAAGGTTTGTTCTCGTTGGATCCCGCACAATTTGACAATCGCTCAAAAAAAGGCTCGTGTGGATTGGTGCAAAGAAATTTTGAAAAATATAATCGCGTTGTTTCAAAAGACGTTTATAAGATCGTCACTGGTAACGAATCATGGATCTATGCTTATGAGACCGAAACAAAACAGCAATCGACCGTGCGGGTCTTCGAAGACGAGCCAAATCCAACGAAAGTCGTTCGAGGAAGAAGCACTTCGAAGCAAATGGTCGCCTGTTTCTTCGGTAAAACTGGTCATGTGGCGACTGTTCCGCTTGAGCAACATAGGACGGTCAATTCTGAGTGGTACACCACAATTTGTTTGCCTGAAGTCTTCGAAGAAATTCGAAAAACGAACAGAAGAAGACAGATCATTGTGCACCATGACAATGCGAGCTCACACCAGCCAACCCAGCCTTTTTTGACCGCCCAAAACGTCGAATTGAGGGGTCATCCGCCGTACAGCCCTGACTTAGCACCCAATGACTCTTTTTATGCGTGGTCAACGATTTTCGTGGCCAGAAGATGCTGTTGAAGAGTTCAAAAACCATGTTTTGGAGGTGTCTCAATCGGAGTGGAAAAAGTGCTTCGACAATTGGTTTGAGCGTATGCAAAAGTGTATAAATCTTGCTGGAGAATACTTTGAAAATCAATAAAACCATTTTTGAACATAAATATTCGCGTTTTCATTATTAGGCCAGAAATATATATAGCAACCTACGTATACGGAAAATCCACCCTTAAGTTCGAAAAGTCAAAAGAAATTTTATTTCGAGGTTGATTTCTGAAATGGTAAATCAATTAGTCTACTTACTGCGACTATGAAGCTGCTCCGAGTCCGGCTCCTCTTCCTCCTCTTCAATAATGACATCCTCGAGCGTTTGTTTGGAAGCATTTGTTGTTGTTGTTGTTATTGCAGTTGTGTTGGTATTAGTGGCTGCCTTTGAAGCCTGATCCAATTCCATTTCCCAATCGGTGGCATTGAAGACCACCAAGGGTGTGGATTTACCACCAACTGGCTTGGGTTCGGTCGGTGTGCCATTGTCGGCCACAATGATGGGCATATTGATAATATCAATGGGCGTATCCTCGGTTATCAGCTGATTGGGTTTGGCTTTTGTGGTGGAAATGGAGGTGGTGGTGGTGGTAGTGCCGGCCGCCGCCGCCGGGGATGGGGAGGAGGCAGCGCCTATAACTAAAACATTGGGTTTACTCTGCTCGCCACTCAATTTGGGCTTGCTGCTGCTGCTGGCGGTGGTGCTCAAGGTGACGGCACGCATGCCACTGGCGGCGCTGGCGGGAAGAAATACCAAATTATTCTTACCACCGCCGGCAGTGGCAAAGGTTAAGGTGGTGGGTTTGGTAATCTTGGCACTGGAGCTGGAGCTGACCGTAATGGTATTGGTGGAGCTGGTGGTGATGGTGGAGGAGGAGGAGTGGTGGTTGCTGCTGCTGCCGCTGCTGCTGCTACTGGAGATCACTTGTGAGGGCGTAAGAATTTGCATTTTCTGTATGGTTATTCTGGGTTGCGGTGAGGTGGGTGATGTCGCCGCAGTGCCGGCCGCTCCACTGGCATTGACATTGTTCAGTTTGTGTATAATGCTGCCAGCTGGCAGTTTTCCAGGTTGCAGGAACACCTTGCCATTGGGTGAACATATTTTGATGTTTCTTAAGGCACTGCTGGGTACCTGTTTGATGCTACCAGTGGCTGTTCCTCCACTTGCGGTGGTCAATTTGATATTACCCAATATCTGGGGTGCGGCATTGGAGACACCTGCTCCCGTCTTGGTTAGTATATTTCCCGCCTGCTGCTTGGCACGAAATAGAGGCGTGGCTGTGGTTGTGGACGTGGCCAGGGGTGTGATTAGGGTATTATTTAAACTGCTGGCTGGAATATTCTTGATAATATTCACTGTGGAGGCACTGCTTAGTGGAGTACTGACTCCTCTCTGCTCCTTGAGATTGCTTGGAGGGATGCCAGCCTGAGCAGATTGAGTGGCCGAGACATCTGTATAGGGTAGAAGACGCACCGCTGAACTGGTCAAGGTTTTGGTTTTCAGTTCACTTCCTACTCCCCCTCCTCCCTCTATAAGTTGAATCTTCTTGGGCGTCAACTTAGTGCCCGCTGGTAATATGGGCGTACTGGGACGCAACTTCCCGCCCAGAGTTGGTGCCGGTATTTGCTGTACACTTATAATTTGTGGTGCCAGTGGCAGATTAGCCGTAGATATGTTCGATCCAGCTGTTGGAGTGACTGTAGCTGCCGGTTGTCGCTCCTCGACAATATATTTCTTGACAGGCGTGGCCAATTGTGGCTGTTTTTCCTTGAAAACTATGGGTGAATTGGCAAATCCTCGGTTGGGTGAGCTTACTCCCTCTGCGGTGGGACCATAGACCATTCTGGTGGCTGGCGGCAAGGGTTTTAGCTTGCTCAAAAAATTCGACGTAGCTGTCGTGGAGTTCGATGAGGCCTCCACCGTTTTCAGCGCCTCATCCAGTATGTATTCCACATGCGGCTGCACCACCAAATGATTGGGTATGGTGGTGGCCTCTAATGGTGGTGCTGCAGGCATTAATACTTTTTTCTGCTGTTGCTGCAGTTGCTTTTGTGCTCTTCGTCCACTTTTGGCTGGCGCCGCTATGCGTTTAGCTGGACCCGTTACCGCACCCAATCCTCCAGTTCCTGTTGCTGTTTTTTCACTGTGATTTGCCAAAGTATTGGCCAAATTCTTCTTACTGCTGCTGGCCAAACGTTGTTTGTGTTTCTGTTGCTGCTGAAAGAAATATCTTTGCTGGAGTGTCCTGGGACTGGGACGTTGCTCAGCGGGCATTGCATCTAGTTCCTCATTGGTTATAACCTGACCCTGGGACTGTTGCACCATTTGTAGCTGCTGTTGCTGCAGCTGCTGTTTGTCGTGCTGCAAGTGTCGCTTCTTGGGCTTGGCTTCACCGCCGCCACCTTCGTTCTCCTTTCGTTTTTGTGTGGCCTTTTTCACCTCATTGGGCACATCGGGCACTTTGAACTGTGGAAAAGGAATAAAAGGGAAATTGGGAATTAGAATAAAATATTTTATAAGAAGTGAATCTAAATATGTTCTTTCTTTTAGGGTTACAATTAAAAAACTATTGTAAATGAGTAGTGAAAGAGAATCAAAAATAGCACAAAAGGTATTGACAGACAACAACATTAATGTTATCGCTATTTTATTTATCTGTTTTTGGGCTAATGCATAATAGGGTTGGGTAAAGGCTGTTCATTTCACTGAATATGTTCACTTGATTCTTTTTTCAAACTGAGTCAAGAAGTCCCGCGGGAATCCCGAATCCCCAATCTTTAAATTTATTTTTAGAAGGAAATCCCATGGAAATTTTTAAATTCATTAATAGGTTCGCGCTTGAGCGTATTTTCTTAGGCAACGCGCACGCTTCACGAAATGAAATTCTCTTTATGCGCGATTAACGCACGATTCATACACGATTTAAAAAATTTCGTGAATACTGCATGACTTTCATGCACGATGTTTGACTCTTGTACACACGGAACATTGTTGCCACACTACGAAAATATGAGTTTTCTCATGATCCAGACTTAAAAGACTGTGACACGTTCAAATTCACTTAACGCGTGCACGTCAAGTTCATATCTCACCGATATTGAAAAAGGTAAAAAAAAAAAACTACGTTTGAAGAAAGTCTAGTATTAGGATTCTCAGCCACCAGAACATCGAAGAAAACAAAATGCTGGATATTCAAGAAAAGTAAATGCCTAACGATTCCCTAACCAACAAGAACTCTTACCAATATCTTTACAAACGCAAAATAAAAAGGAGGAAAGTACATCCCTGACATAAGTTAGAATGAGTTTGACAGAATTCAAAAATCGCAATTTCCAAGGAAAGAAATACAGACGAAAACAGATATATTTTGAAAATACACGACAATTTCAAAAGATGGTCAAACAAAGTGTTGTGGAAACACTGCAACCCGTCAGCTAGATGTTCTTTAGAAGGTATTTTGAAAACTCTAAAACGTTATAAGTTATAACTTAGAACGATGCAAGGCTTTTCGTATAGCTGAGTTTTTAATCAAATTTCCCTAATTTACAAACAACCTAATCAGTGTTTTCACGATAAAGTTTGCATTTTGAAGCTTACTTCGATTTTGTTATATTTCAACTCGCTATCGATGCGTCGAAAAACTCCTCGATACTAGTCAAGATACGGTCACTCTTTTCGTTTCTTATGGGAAACAACAACACACACTCTCTTCTTCTATCCACATGTTTCTTATGGAAAACAATCCGCACCTTCCGTTTAAAGGCCTATTCTCAGATGTGCTGAAAATTTATGATTGATTTTTAATCAATAAACATCCACATAAACGTTTAGTGTGACCATATATCTGCCAAAAATGCCAAATAAATAAACGGTCACACTTGTGGTCAGCTGTTTTCTATATACAATAACGAAAAACACATTTGTTTGTTTTAATATCAACAAAATGATGTAACAGAAACTGGGATTTACTGATAATAAAATTCCGAGGTACCAATTAGCACTAACACATTGACACCCGCTTCATTCATTCACCACAAAAAAAGGCAACATGCTTTACTATGATTTAATTATGATTCAAATAGTTGAACAATATTATACTACCCATGGTATAATAAAATAAGGGAGAGTTTAAAAAAATGCACGATACGAGCGAAGTACCAATAAGCACTAACACATTGACAGCCATTCAGATTGACAGCTTTTCGCTACTTCATTGGTACCCCAAAAAGAGGCATGCTTTACTGACCTCACCTTATATAATTACACCATGGCGTACCCGTGCTGCCACTTGTGACCGTACCACAACCATTTGCAAAAAAAAACACTCGGTGTATAGTTTCTCTAGCACCAATATTTCTCTCATCGCCTTAAATCAAGCTGTTGTCGTAGTGCCATAAAGCAACATCTGCCTAGTTTCAGCTGGTTTTGAAAAATTTTGCTGCGATATACATACATTGAGCTATTAAAATTGGTACTTATCGATAAACTATTTTGGGAATGACATTGGATACGTTCAGCAGAACAGTTTGATCCCTAACCTGAATATGCCCGAATTAATTCACGTAAAATTAACAAAATATAAAGGAGTTAGCAATATTTATTAGGATGCTTTTAGACTAAAACTTATTCTTTTGAATTCGATCTTCAAACGGTTTTTTAAGTTTCATTTGATACATTGCATTAATTTATCGAGATTGTAGTTTTCTGGTAATGGATGTTTTAAAAAGGCATTTTTGTGTTTTTGCGTGATCATATGGTCACACTAGGAGGATTCAGGCTAATCAATGGTTTATTTTTGGGAATTTTTTAAAGACTATTTATTATTTCATATGTTAATTGATCTTAAACTTTAAAATGTAATTTTTGATGCATTTTTGAAAGCTGATCCGTGATCAAGTTTCTTTGATAAATGCGCCCATTGATTATTTCGATTGATTGATGTCAATAACAGCAGTACGAAATGAAGCGTATTTAATTTTTTTTAAGGAGTTTAACGTTTTGCAGGCATTTTAATGGTAGTTATAAATGACTTTGTTTAAATATTAAAAGTGCATTGTACACCATTTTAATGAAACATTCCTAATCCAAAAATGGTAGCAACTCGTGTAAATCCTAAATTTTACATTTAACGTATATTTTTTACGCGTTTTCTACATTCATTCTACATGGAGTGTATGTGTGTGTGTATGTACACAGCTGTGTGCCTTAACAGTGTCATGTTAACATTTGAATGTTAACATTTAACTGCTGCTGCTGCTAATTGGCATTAACAGTGTTTTTATTATTAATTGGATTTGAATGGCAGAAAATAAAAGGTTGAATAATTTTTGTTATTTTTTTTTTTATAAACAAAACTTGAATTTAGCACAAGGGGGTACCAAATGCGTTGAGGTTATTGGGGTCAATTGTGCCATGCTCGTTTCTGGCCATTCCAATTGGACATTATTCTGCATTCCGTTCTTTTTCAAGTTTTTGAGGACACTTTGAAAAGTTCGTCCATAGTAGCAACTGCCTACACTCGTTTTGGAGATCAAATGCAAAAGCATACCCACCCAGCGCAGACTGTACTTTCACTGCCCACGCACACATACACACACACACACACACACACATGGCTATGTACAAATGTATGTATATATAAGGGGATCCCTTGAGAAATGAGTGGGGGGGATTGGGGATTATATAATCTGCTCACCGGCTCTTCCATGACCACAGTCGGCTCTTGAGCTTTGCCATGCCCGTACTTGAATCTCATGATGTTGGCCTGGTCCATTAGGGTTTCACTCAGATTGGCGCCCGTTTCGGCGGGCAAAGCCAATTTGGCATTTTCCGCAAATGCTTTGGCGGCCAAATCGTTGGCCACAATATTAAGAGCCGTTTGTGGACTAATCCTAGGCAGCAGCGGATACGGGCGACGACCTTCACGTGACCATTCGTGCCAGGTGTTCGGACCACAGACGCTGCAAACGGAACAAGAGATTTCAATACACACACACACACACATTCCTGGTGCTCCAAAACTCACTTTTCGGCTATGGTGCACAGCTGCTCATCATTGGCCGCCCTACGCACCTCCGCCCGATGACGCTCCTGCGTAATGTGAAAGTGTTGCCGCAATTCATCCAGCAGCTTGGCCTTTGGTTCGCTCAGTGAGCCTTGGGCGCGAAAAACACTGATTATATGCGAATACGACTCCAACTCTGCAGAATAAGAGGGGGAAACGATTAACCCAGAACCCTAAGCCGTGGTGGCTCTGCCAACTGTATGCGACTCCTGGCCATCGTTCGATAGGGGGGGACAACCTACCAAGTCGACGCAGCATGCCTCGGCACTCGTCCCGCGACATCTCCAACGTTTGCGGCCACATTCTGCTGGTTAGTGTCCACTCCGTACGCTTAATGCACTCCAAGCCGTTGACAAGCAACGAAATTGCGTTTAATTTCTCAAAGGTTTTTGCGCAAATTTCGAGTGCAAAAAATTAAAACAAACTTCTCTTCGGGGGCAGCGTTTCTAATATCTCTGCTTTGGCCATTCACCGTTTAACGCAGGCGATGCCTTGGCAAGAAGAAGCAACTGACGCTAAGCAACACTGGCATGCAATTAGTGATGGCACGTGAGTGCAGCAGGGTATGCGATAGGTTAGAGAATATATTCAATATTTAATTTAATTGTGGTGAAAATATTTAAAATATAAAAGATTGTATTTTGCCATAATAATATTTAGATTAAAAATTCTATTTAATTTTGTAAAAGTTGTTGGTGTATTTCCGTTCAAGGCACGAAATAGTAAACACGATAGTTAGTATCGGACATCGGATTACAAAATGGCCTACAGCTTCTTCTTCAATTTTGCATAGCGTGCAGTGGCTTTCTGTCTTTCTATATAGTGAATAATTCAGTTTGAGTAGTTCAGTTCTTGTAACGAAAATGAGCGATTCGGTTTCGTATTACATTGCTCAACATAATTTTTTTCCAAATTTTTCTAAAGTATTTATATAAAAAATTAATGTTTTTTAAATTGACAAAAAAGAGAATTCAACTTTCTTTAAAACTAGCCTTCAAACGCAGAAATCGAACCTGAAATATCATATTTATTTAGATATTGTTGAAAAAACAAAATTTTATTTATATTCAATCACTTCTAGGTACCGACACCATATTGAGTTGATCCAATAACTTTGTTGATCTTAAATATAACTTAAGTGGGTGAATTGCAAAAAAAAAAAAACAGTCGAAAATTTCGAATCGACTGTTTAGAGAGGAAATTATATATTTAAACTACTATTGACTTTAAAATAAATTTATTGGTATTTTAAATGCAAAGTTTTCGAGAAAAAATTGTTCTCTAATTAAGAGCCGATTTCTCATCTTCTATATAGCTGCTATATGTAAGGTAAACAAATATTTTACTCAGTTATTTGTAGGTTTATGTGACATATTATTAAATGCCATTAAAGTTCAACGAAAGCTTAAACTTTTTTCAATCTATTACGAAGTATAAGGGAAGAGGTGCGGCCTACCAACGGGAATTTTGAAATTTACTTTAAAATTAAGAAAAGTTCTTCAAAATAATCTGTTGGGCCCTCACTTTGGGTTACTTTTATGCAATGTCCATGAGATATCGCTGAAAATCCTTTTTTGATAAGCATTTCGTAAAATTGCTATATCTCGAGCATCAGAGTAGAATCAGCAGACTGACTTCGATTTACTTTCACGATATCTTAATAAAATTTTAATTAGTTTTAAAAATCCCTCTGATAATAGCTCTACTGTATTACATTTGTAAAGAAAGCTGTTTTAGTATTTTAAAAATAATTGCAACTTGGTCACACTGTATTGACTTAGTAAGTACGCCGCACGTTTGATACTCTGCAAATAAATAAATGCCATTTTTTATTAAATAAATAAAAGGAGCCTAAAAAAATTTAGGTCGCAAATTTGGAATGTAACTCAGAACTTTACAGGGTCCTATGTCCGGGATATAAAGTCCATGGGCGTTAAGTCCCTATCTGGATTTGAATTTTTGGACAACACAATACACTACGAAGACAACATAAAAAAAACCTCAGCATTTTAAATTAATTTATTTTTGAGTGATCTTATATCATATCGAGCCCTAACCGCAAAAATAACGTTAACTCAAAAAAAATATTTTTCAGGAGAGTTTTTTTTAGAAGTACAATAAATGACATTGCTGATCATATTTGCATTAACAGAATTTTTTTATATATATATATATTGGAGACAACAAAACCGCGCACAAGCCCAACATTACAAAAATATCCGTCGACTAATAAAAATGCGAATTATATGTCATCATAGGTCCATATGATAGATGACCACAATATGGTGATATACAAAAAAAAAAATAGATAAACCGGAAATATTTGTGAAAACGTGAATGAAATGAAATGATTTTTGAAAAGCTGTCTTATTTATTAAAAACATAGTGCCGAAATAAATATTTATGACGTCTGGAATGAGGTCTTAATTTATAATTACGAAATTAAAGAACTTTAATGTAATTTCCGCGCAGAAAAGGAATTTCTAAAGTTTCGGAAAAATTCTTGAATTTCCGCTGAAATTTCGTCCCTCGTCCATCTCTAAACTAGGCAACATTTTCAAGCCTTCTTTCTGTTTTAAGGCCTCATTCCAGATGGGATACAATTTTATTTCGGCGCTATGCTTCATATAAATAAGACAGCTTTTCAAGCGGTGATTCTATTCATATGAGTATTGTGCCGAAATAAATTTTTATATCATCTGGAAAGAGGCCTTTATGGATGAAACCCACATTTATTAATAGATTTGGGCTTCCATTTATGTGAAAACATTTTTGAAAAGTTTTCTGTAGTGTAAATAATTTTTTTTTTTTTTTATTTTTCTTGTAAGTTCTAGTGTTATTGGGGATGAACAAAATTACAGTCGTCCCTTTTTTATAAAATTTTTTGTTGTAATACTTTCAAATCAAACACCTTATAAAAATGTACATGCCCTTCTGGTGAAGAGTATCGTGTGTAAACGATCTTGCACTTTCTTTATTTTGCGCTTGCGCCCATTGTTTGTTGTTTACCAACAACAATGGAATGGAAAAGAAAGAAATTTGTTATAATTCTTTTAATTTTTGGCCTGTTGTTTCTAATCTTCTTGGGCTATACGATTGGAACATATGATTCCTCTGCCCGTTCATTGGCAGAGACTTCATGTAAGTTTTGTGATTTTGCACAACATAAACAGGGACCGCCTCCCATACTGGCCGTAGAGACGGAGGACTATGTGATCTTTAAGGATAGAGAACCAGCGGCCAAACATCATTATCTGGCCATACCCAAGCAGCACTACGATAGCCTGAATGCACTCAATAAATCGCACATTGAGTTGGGTAAGAAGCCACGTGAAAAAAAAAAAAGACAATATAAGATATTTATCTACATTTTGTATGTATGTAGTTAACCACATGGAGGAGGGACTGACCCAGTATCTGAAAGCACAGGGTGTTGATCCAAGTAAAGACACCATCATTGGCTATCACATACCGCCGTTTATTTCGGTGAAGCATTTGCATTTGCATGGAATTTCTCCTGCTTCCGAAATGAACTTATTCAATCGCATCAACTTTATGGAATCATTTTGGTTTAAATCGGTTGGTTATGATTCATTTGTATTGTTTAAATAATTTTAAATGGTTTTTTATGTAGGCCAAGGCTGCGCGAGAGCTGCTCAACGACAGGGAGCTGTGAGATTGGGAAGAAGGAGAAGGAGACTTGTACAATGAAGAGTGCGAGTGTGTACATATGTACCATATATATCTAGGTAGTATCGTTTATTTGTCCATCTTCTATTCATAGCCCTGCTGAAAAAGTCATCCACTCATGATTAATAAAGGCTTTATTCACTTATTATTCGCATCCAGAAAGTAAAGATCTTTAATATTTGTACATACTTAATTTAGATACGCTTAAGATCATGCTATCATATTAACGACCAATTTCTCACTATTTCTACTAGATAACTGCCATGTGTCAGATAAACCTACAACTTACTCTGTTATTTGTTAGTTTATGTGACAGATAGCTCTATGTAGAAGATGAGAAATCTGCCCTAAGTTAAGGTACCTTAATCAATTATATTGCCAAAATTCTTAAGCATTGCGGAACCACCAAGTACCAGTATTTTAATTGCTTAGTCCGGGAGATTTTCCGTCCTGTCTTAAAATCTCATCCTGCTTTTTTTATCAGCGTAAATATTTTATGCAATTCTGAAGATACCTTAATTTACATCTGCTTTTAAGTGTACTCAACACTCCTTTTACATTCAAGGCTTCAAATTCTTTTTCCCGGATCGGTTTCCTACAAGCTTTATAGCTGTGGTTCGGGCTTTAATCCTAGGATCATAAAGTAAAAACTTGCTGTCATACGGTTCATATTTTATAATAGGCTTATTACATTAACTTAGAATCATTTAACATCTAGAAGCAAAGTGTTTCTATTCCACATCGTCCCACATAAAATTAAGTAATCGCTTTCTACCTAAAAACGACCCCATTCCCATACGATTTAGGTCGATTTTGAGTCGAAAACGAATTGTAGATCACTTGGGATCAGGGAATCAAACCGAATCGAATTTCGGTTCCGATTCTGGTACGTACCAAAACTAATGATTCGTAAAAGGTTTTTGTTTAGGTTCTAGTTTTTTTCGGTATTCGGTTCCGTATCGGTACCTTGGTTTTTATTTCGGTATATCGGTACGTACCGGTATGTACCGGTATTATTTAAAAATCCATTAATCCGAAGATTTAAAAGAAATGGTAGCAAGGAAGGAAAATAAACATAATAAACTTTTCCCCGGAAACAGATGTGCCAATAATACTTGTGTAACTGAAAAAGCAAGAAGAACTTTTAAAAACTGATGGAATGTTAAATTCACTGTTTCCAGATCACAATTTAACCCTGCTTTTAGCTTAAGTCCATTTTAACTCGATTCCTTTGAAAATGCAAAAATAAAGGATAAATTAATAATATTTGGAATTTATTGAACCAAAATCAATGCAAAGAAATAAGATGAAATTGTTATTTTTATTGAGAATTTCAGTATAAACCAGATGGTCCCTTATCCTAACATTTGTAAGTTTTTTCTTACGGTTACCCTGCGTTATACCCTGATTGAAGCAATAAAACTGAAATAACAAAAAAAAAAACTCAGAACCGGAACTGTTCCGGAACAATGATTCGGTTCTTTTCGGTCATTTCGGTTCTAAAAATAAAGGTTCCGAATTACTGGTTCTCAAAAAATAAATAATAATGGTTCCGGTTACGGTTCTGGTTCTGAGTTTCAATCGGTTCTTTTCGGTATACGGTAAAAAATGTCTTTTTTTTAATAAACCCGTAAAATAGTCAAAGTTGACTCTTAGTACTTTCACAAAATTGCTCACAACTTCGCTATTTTTCCACAGATATCCGTCATCAATACCTTATTTTCTTCGTAAAACTACAATTCTTGAGTGTAAAAAAAAACAATTTTTTGATTTTAATTTTCAACCATTTACAGATTTTAGGAAATCGAAATTTTTCACGTTTTTGAGAAAAAAATCATTTTTTTCGAAATATTTTTGCTACTAACTTTAAAACTACTAAGCCAATTGGAAAATGTTCTTTAACTAGATTATTAGGAATTGCATACAGTTTTGATTTATCCTTTGCTTGACTCCATCTAAAGTTTGTAACTGGAGATATGGCTTAAAAGGTATGGGTACCTACCGAAAAACTAAAAAAAATTCTAACTCAAAAACGTATCCATACAAAAATTTTTGAAATTCGTTTTTGAGTTCAGCATTCCAAAATACATCATTAAAAAATAATGGCTTAAATGGGTCTTTTTCGCTGTAAATTAGTGTAATCATTATTTATTGAATAATAAATATAAATTAAAAAAATAATTATAATTTTCTGAATTTTAAGAAAAAACTTAAAAAAAATTTATTTTGAATAATAATTAAAAATTAAAATAAAATTCTTAAAATTTTTTTTTCTAAAAAATTACTCATATAAAAATCTTGCAGAATTTGAATAGTCCTATCGCTAAGGATCATTTTGGTGTTTTCTAAACGTTTATGCGATTTTTCTTTATTACTGATTTTTTTAAAATTGAAAATCAAGAAATAATCATTATTTTCGGTCCCTGTCTAAAACTTTTCGATCCGATCAACATTTTTACGTATTCCTCAGTTTCCACTTGCGACAACTCTATCTAATAGGATTGTCGCGTACATCCAGTTAACAGTAACAACACTGGCACACTGTTACAGCTGTTTTGGTCCGCTGTTAGACCCGCAGGGTGTCTGCTTGGGTATTTTCACGCTGGCCGTATACGGTCACTCTTAAAGTGCCGAAGTTAGTTTTTTAACTGAATTTGTGTAGTTTCTCGATGTAAGTTAACCAAATGAATGGTCAATTAGCACGCTGAACCAAAATGTTGTTCCGAACGGCCAAAAACAAATTCGAAACCGTGGACATATTGCGCAGGCTGAAGCGTCTGGCCGAGGGCACCTTGTCATCATATCGCCGTTTGTTTTTGTTGCTCTTGTGTATTTGCACTGTGTTTTATATGCTGCCGCCGATCTTTCGCTACATTTTTCTCAGTGCACCGGAACAGAAGGGTAACAATGGGAGCTAAATATGTTATGCCCAAAGCTGATCCACTTTTCTCCCTTGCAGATCCGCACAGCATGTGCATGGATGATCGTCTGACACCGTACATATTGCAAAACTATGAGTTCGATGCAAACATACGTCACGTGTCGCCCTCACCGCTGCCAGGTGAACACGATTACACGCCCTATGTGGGTAATGGCTACATAGGCCTGGAGGTGGCACATGATGCTTATTTGAATATCAAACATGGTCGTGCCATGCAGCTGCCCATACGATTTCAGCCCGTGATATCGGTGGGTCAGGGAGTGGGCGAAAAGGAGGCCACTGTGGTGGAGTATTTGACTGGAATGGTGCATCGGTTTCAATGCTTTGCGGGCTACTTTGTTTCTTATACCTATTATGCCCATCGCACTCAGCCCAATGTGCTGATGCAGGAACTGCAGATAACCAATACACGTAATATGATGGAGGATATTGAATTGTTAATGCCACGCATCAATTTGCCCAAACTAACCACGCGTACTATACCCCTCAGGTTAGTTTTAGATACATTTCTTTTAAAGCTCCTTCCATCTCACATCCTTCTCCCATTTCTCAGTGAACCAGCCCAAGCGGGCATGTTGACCTACAGCGAGTTGGAAGTCCTGACCGGCATAGTACAACCCTCGGCAGAGGATTCCAGCAAATCGATTATCATCAGCATTGTCAAACCCAAATTGGATTCCAAATTGCAGCTACGTAAACGTGGCAGTGTGCGCATCATTTATCCCATAGCCATCAACTATTCCAAACCCGTAATTGAGGCACAAATCAAAACCCACATTGAGTCTTCGGAGAAACAGGCCATTCAGTCCATGACAAAGTTATTGCTTAAATTAGGCTCAAAAGCGGGTTCTCTCTATAGCATAAATACGTACCGCCAGGAGCATATCAATGTGTGGGCTGATCTTTGGGCCACCGGTTTTACGATAAGCACTTCCAAGGCTGAAAATAGTCTAAACGGAGATCGCATCAATGCCACCATTTATGCTGTACTCTCGCAAGTGCGTAGCTTTGAGTTTGAGGAAACGGGAGCTGGTTCTCCTGTGACTAAAGATGATATAGCCAAGGCCTTGACCTATGCCGAGGGCTGCTATGATGCCTATCACACATTGCAGGCGGAGAATCTTTGGCGTGAAATGTCCAATTTGCAGCAACTTAATGGTTTAGTCTCCTCCTGGATGTTGACACTGGAGAAACAGGGCTGCCATAATCTCATACGAGCCGGTGCTTCGGGTGTCATCCAGGCCATGGTTTTGAGTTTTGGCAGCTTTCGCTTTAGTAATCAGCATTTGGAGTGCAATATACATCCAAAGTTTTTGCATAGGGATTTCCATTTTAGACGCTTGAATTATGGCAATAAAACCCATTTAAATGTCACCATTATTGTGAAGGACGACAACAAGGCTGTGGTTCTGGTGGCTCTGGATCGTTCCGATCGCAGTTATTATGCCTGCGATGGTGGCTGCCTGGATGAGCCCGTTTTGCTTACGTAACTATCAAAAAAATGGTCTATAGTTAGGCATACAAAATTATTTTACAAATTTTGTTTATTTTATTCTAGACAAAATCGACGACAATTCCCAGTTAAATTGACTGAACCCCTTACGGCAATATTATACATAACCGAAGACAAACAGCACATGGAGGATCTCCATCATGCCATACACGTTAAAGAAGTTGTAGAGGGTAAGTGATTTCGAATAGACTTTAGTGTCATCTTATATGCTTTAGAGCTGGATATTTGTTGCTACCCTATCCCTTGCTATGAAATGCCGCTAGTTTGGGACTTCCAACAAGACAATGACCCCAAGAAAAACAAAGGAATGGCTAAGAAAAAATGATGTTTAAATTTTGGGGTGGCCTGCGCAGTCACCAGACCTCAATCTCATCGAAAATCTGTGGTCTAATGTCAAAAAGCATTTACTACAGTCTTTTAGGAATCCTGAAGCAAGATTTCTCTAAAACGGTGCCAGGACTTTGTTTAATCTATTCCAAGACGTTATAGCCAATAAAGGCATAGCAACTTATAATAATAAGAATAATCTTAGCTTTAAAATAAAATCATCTTCAAGTGATTATTGTAATTTTAAGTGCATATTTTAAAATTCTCATTATTTTTTTCGCCTAACTTCCTTAATTTTTTCAAAAAATTCCCTAAATTCGTTGAGTTGAACAGAAAATAAAACAATAATTTTTTTTTCACAATTTTTAAGAATCTTCTGATTGTAAAAACGTATTCAAAGGTTTATAAAACTTACAAATATAGTTATGACGTCTTTGGAAAATTGCTAGTGAGGGTGGTTCTATTTTTTTTTGTCGCAGCTGTATATATTAGTTTAAAGTTCTTCGGTTTGGTTAGTCAATTTACAATAATTTTCACTGATTTACCATTTTTTGATTGTCAAATTACGTTTTCAAATTCTGGTCACACTAATTTTAAGTTCTTGAGCAAAAAACATAGCAAAGGACAAAATTTTTCCAACTAACACATCAAATATTCAAATTTGACTGATAGTTATTTCAGTGAATTGCTCAAATCTTTAGTATTTATCCATAGATTTTTATGCACTTGAAAAGTGCATATTAAGAATTTTGTAACGCATAGAAATATTCATTTCCGACCTATATTCTTGATCAGGACGACGAGCTGAGTTCAATTCCGTCTGTCCGTTCGTCCGTCCGTCTGTCCCTCAGTTTTAAAGCTATCGAGCTGAAATTTTGCACAGAGTCTTCTTTTTACTGCACGCTAATATGTCGGAACCGGCCGGATCGGATGACTATATCATATAGCTGCCAAAGGAACGATCGGTCTAAAAACTTTTTTGTTTTCCATCGTAGCGTCACTAATCTTGGTATATATTAGTTTTATATGCTTTCACATAATGCAGGAAAAATTTATCGAAATCGGATGACTATATTATATAGCTCCCATAGAAACGGTCGGTCAAAAAACTAGTTCTAGTGAGAAAAACCTTTTTTGTTTTCTATCGTAGCGTCACCAATCTTGGTATATATTAGTTTTATATGCTTTCACATAATTTTGAAAAAATTAATCAAAATCGGAGGACTATAGCATACAATGTGTTTTACTAAGAAAAGTTTTTTTTATGGTATCAAATTTGTATTATCAATAATTTAAAAAATTTAAATATCTGATATCTGTATCCTATATATATTTTACCAGTTAAATCAGTTGGAGTAAAGTTTTTCAAGTGTATTAAAACTTCGGCACAGTCGAAGTTAGCTTTGCCTGCTCGTTTTTTATCTATTTTCACTCGGAAAATGTCTTACATTTTAGAAATTCGACCCAAAATCAAATTCTTCTATTAAGAATTCTATTTTTTTAAAAGTAGAAATTGTTTCTGAAAAATCGAAAATCTTTTCCGTTAAATGGAAAGGGTTTTTAAGTCTTAAAAAAATGCTCCCATAAATATAAAAATGTCCGAAAAATGTTTATATATAAATTTAAAAAAATCATATTTCGTAAATTGAAACAAAATTCGCCCTCAAATTTAAAAATATTCACATGCGATTCCCAGACGATTTGGGTCGAAATCGATTTGTGGAATACTTGGTATTACTTCTAGTTTAAGGAAAATTTTGTTTTAATATTTATAAAATGTTATCCAACCGGTTTAAACCGTTTTTAGAGCTATTATACCCCTTTGATTATTTTACCTGTATTTGGACTGTATTCTTATAGTACGGGTTCTAATGTATTCAAACCAATATTTTAGGGTCGATTATTTCAAACCAAAATTAAGAAAGATTTTTTTGATGATTTTTAAAAAGATTTTTATATAAGTATCGAAAGTTAAACTTATAATTATTAACTCTGTTATTTGACCGTTTATGTGACAAATGCGAAATCGGCGACAAAAGAATAAATAATTCCTTTATTATACTTGGATTTTACTTGTACCATACCCAGTATACCAAAACAAAAATCTGGGTACCGTATCGGAACTGAAAATCGAAATAAACTGAAAAACCGAACATAACCTTTAACCGAAAGACTCGTTTCGGTACGTATCGGGACCAGAACCGAAATTTTTTTCGGAATTAATCGATTTACAATCTCTACATAACCGCAGAATATGCAATGGGGTCTTATTTGTCCATAAGCTTCTTCTCGGAATGGTTGATTCTGAAACGTTTCTAATTACATTGACCATGCAGTTCCCTTGAGATTCACTCGTACATTCCGGTCACTACGATTGCCACTCTGCAGGTTTAACTACGCTCAATATAAACCTTTTCGGATTTGTGACACTATTTCATATCGTAAACTTTTCTGGGCTGCATTTCATAATAAAAGTTTTGGTTTATATTTATTTGGATAGGTTCCATAAATCAAGTTTTGAGATCAACTACACAACTGTATAAACAATTTTTAAACACTTTTCTTCTTTCTCTTACAGCTCCCGCCCATGAACAGCATTTGATTGCTTTGCATAAGCATGGCCATCAATTGGGTGGACTGCCCACGCTCTTTTGGGTGTCAGTTTGTGCAATAATTATAGTATTCCATATATTCCTATGTAAACTAATTATCAAGGAGTACTGCGAACCAAGCGATAAGTTAAGATATCGTTATAACAAACCGTGATGCTAGTTGTACATATAATATCTACCTACGCTACATACATACACACATGCATGTATGTGTGTGTATATCCTTAATACAAAATAATTATCAGACAGAGTGTGTGCTAGTAAAATGTAAACTCGAAACTGTAAGAGAGAAATACAATCTTTAACTTTAGATACCTAAGTAGATTGTAAATTGTAAAATTTTGCTTTAATTTAGTTAAAATATTTGAAGGGAGTATAAATAATTCACAGCGCTCACTTTAGCCCAAAAATTCTGCAGTCTGACCGTATGTACTATAGCTTAATAACCATATTTGTACCATATTAAAGGAGTCCCACATACTTTTCTGTAATAACAACTAACCCACACTTTGTTGGTTTTTCTTTTTAAAATGTAAAATGATTTTATTTTCAAAGGCAGCGCTTTTTTAGTTGTATATACACAGAGATCGAGAGATTTAAGGTAGCAGAAGAAAATGCAATTGTGTAACTATAAAAATTTATTATTACCATTGGTGCTAGAGAAATTCGTACAGGTGCCGGTTAAGTAGCTACTGACTGACTACATTTCCACTAAGTTGATTCTTCGATCGTTCTGTTTTCGCGTTCTGTTTACTTGGTAACCTTGTGCATGCTCTCGGCCAAATATTCCACATTCTTGCTGGTCACTCCGGCCATTGAGATGCGACCATCCTTGGTTAGGTACACACTATGATTCTTGATCAGGCTATCGACCTGCTCGGGTTTCAGTCCAGTAAAACAGAACATACCAATCTGATTGACAATATGATCCCAGTTCTGGGAGGAGCCCAGTTTCTCCAAGTTGCTCTTTAGTTGGCAACGCACATTGATAATGCGATCGGCCATACCCTTCACATCCTTTAGCCACTGGCTACGCAAATCCTCGTTATTCAGAATCTCGGCCGCAATGCGGGCACCATGAATGGGTGGATTGGAGTATAAGGCACGTATGAGAATCTTGATTTGGGACATAACACGAGCTGCCTCCTCCTGGTCGGCACAGATGACAGTATAGGCGCCAGCACGCTCACCATATAAACCCATATTTTTGGCAAAACTCTGGGCCAGACAAAAGTCCTGACCATCGGCCTCAAAGATACGCACGGCCTGGGCATCGCCATCAACATCGCCGGTGGCAAAGCCCTGATAGGCCATATCGATGAAGGGATAGAGTTTGCGCTGTTTCATCACCTCGGCGATTTCGCACCACTGCTCCTTGCTGGGATCCACACCTGTGGGATTGTGGGCGCAGGCATGCAGCAGCACAATGGAAGTCTCGGGGATTTTCTGTAAGAAGGAAAAAACATAGTGATATAATGAGAATAACTTGTTTTGTCAACAGATTTGTAATCATCTAATCAACTTTGTTTAGTAAAAATAACTTGAGAATTGGAATCTTTGTTATTTTTATGAATGAGTTGTATTTAAATGAATTAAATTCTTTATTTGTCTTGATAATAAAATTTTCATATAAAAAATTATTTTGACGCCACTCAGTCGAACAAGCAATTGCGACGTTTCCCATTATGTTCATGACAATCGGAAAAGAGTCATAGGCTTTGTTCCAAGTCTGTGAAACGGTTCGAAAGCGGTTCAATAATTTTTCAGAAATTATTTAAGCTATAATGCTAAAATTTGGGGTTTGGGTTAGATAGTTTTCCGTATTAAACCCGATTCGGAACCACAATTACTTCCAAGATATTTCTCTGAACCAATTTTTTAAGTTCAGAAACGGTCTTGGAACTCGAAATAAACAAATTACAAACCACATTTCAAATTCCTTTAATGTTGAGAAATTGCTCCGTACCATTTTTTAAACTGGTTCGAAAATGATTTTGGAACGTTATATTATCTTACTCCATCTTACCAACCTACATACCAAATTTCATTGATTAAATACTTTTAGAATAAGACCTTAATCACTTCTAAACTGGTTAAGAACCAGTTTTCAGTCAAGGAAAATATCCTAATTCTTACTACCAACCTACACAATAAATTTCAAATTTATATCTAATTAAATTGCTGGTTCGAAACCGGTCTTGAACCAATCAAATATTGAACTCCATATTAATAACCAACACTCCAAATTTCAAATTCAAAACTAAAATAATTTTTATAAGAAAAAGTCATCCAAACCGATCGGTTCCGACATATTCAGGCCTGTTTCGATCAATTTATGCGGAATCGGAATTGGTAAATGTTCCCGTTTTCAGAAACCGATTGTCTTGTTCGGTGAGTAACTTCAATTTTGTTTGTTTTAATGCCAAAATATTTAAGCCGGTTTGTCTAATCGTTTCGTTAAAATAAGAACCTCCACCAATTCCGATCGATCGGATTCAGCAAGTGAAATTTTTCTGTTATCGCATTTTTGGGCAAATTGAACTGTTATAAGTAGACAGCGGATTGAATTTCATCAAAGTAGGCCAACCTTCTTGTGAATTGAGCAGACCATTTTGCGTTTTTTTTTCTGCCTCTTCAACACAATCACCCTGGCCTACTAGGATTAAATTCTATATGAAAATATGCAAGACCCGCTGTCTAGTAATAAGCCATCGATTCTTCATCGAATCATAACTACAAAAAAAACATGGTATGTCCTTCTAAACATTTCTATCAAAAAGGAGTATGTTTTGTATGTTTGTTCCTTAAAGGCGTCTAAACCACTGAATCGATCCTCATGAAATTTTTTTTTGTACGTTCATGTCGATCAGGAAAGAGTTATAGGCTATGTGCCAATTCTGTGAACAGTTCGAAAGCGGTTTAAACCGGTTCAAAAGTGGTTCAAAGCCATATCTCTGGAACCATTGAAACGATCTTCATGAAATTTTCACACTATGTTCTATGTCGATCAGGAAAGAGTCATAGGTAAAATGCCAAGTCTGTGAACCGGTTCAAAAGTGGTTCAGAGCCATATTTCTGGAACCATTAAACCGATCTTCATGAAATTTGCACAGTATGTTCATGTCTATCAAGATGGAATCAAAGGCTATGTCTCAACTCTGTGAACATGTTCAAAAGTGGCTTAAACCGGTTCAAAAGTGGCTTAAACGGGCTCAAAAGTGTTTAAAGCCGGTTCAAAAGTGGCTTAAACCGGTTCAAAAGTGGTTTAAGCCGGTTCATAAGTGGCTTAAACCGGTTCAAAAGTGGTTTAAACCGGTTCAAAAGTGGTTCAGAGCCATATATCAGAAATTTTTAAAGTTGAGAACTTGAAATTTGATGTCTATGTAAATTGAATAGAGGTAAGACATTTCAGTGGTTCAATAAAGTTTCCGAACCCGCTGAACTGGTTCAAAAATGGTTCAGAGCCGTATTTCAGAAATGATTGAAGGTAAGGAACTTGAAAATAAACCGGTTACAAGTACGAATGAACCGGTTAAATAGTGGTTCTGAGCCTTATTATTTGAGTTACGGTTTTGGAATTCGGTGTGCGTGGTTTAGGAACAGTTTAAGATTTATAACCGTTTTAATAGTGGCTTAGTTTTATTATACACTTGAAAAGTGTATATTAATTTTGTCCAGATGTTTGTAACGCATAGAAATATTCATTTCCGACCCCATAAACTATATATATTCTTGATCAGGACGACGAGCCGAGTTCATTTCCGCTTGTCCGTCCGACCGTCTGTCTGTCCGTCCGTCCGTCTGTCCGTCTGTTTCTACGCGAACTAGTCTCTCAGTTTTAAAGCTATCGAGCTGAAATTTTGCACAGAGTCTTCTCTTTACGCAACTAATATGTCGGACCGGCACCGCCCGATCGGACGACTATATCTTATAGCTGCCATAGGAACGATCGGTCGGAAAATAAGTCTTAGTGAGAAAAACTTTTTTTATTTTCCATTGTAGCGTCACCAATCTTAGTATATATTAGTTTTAGATGATTTTACATATTTGTGAAAAAATTTATCAAAATCGGATGAATATAGCATATAGCTGCCATATAAACGGTCGGTCAATAAACTAGTTCTAGTGGAAAAAACTTTTTCATTTTCCATCGTAGCGTTACCAATCTTGGTATATATTAGTTTTATATGCTTCAACACAATTCTGGAAGATTTTATCAAAATCGGATGACTATAGCATATAGCTGCCATAGGACCGATCGGTCGGAAAATGTGTTTTACTGAGAAAAGTTTTTTTATGGTATCAATTTTATTTTCAATGATCAACAATTTTTAAATATCTGATATCTATATCCTAAATATATTTTACCGGTTAAATCAGTTGGAGTAAAGTTCTTCAAGTGTATTAAAACTTCGGCAAAGTCGAAGTTAGCTTTGCCTTCTCGTCTGAGATATAAATTAAGTTATAAGCTTGAAACCTACGATTATAAGGAGTGAGATAATATCCGGGGTCTAAAACGCGTTCCGTTTCACTTTGTGGAGAGCGATTTCCTGTCGGTTTAAATTTGATTATTAACTCTTTCATAATGGTTTCAAAATTTTCTATATTTTGTTAAAGAAAAATATTTGGCCCTGTTCCGAATTTCAAGTCGATTTTCGTGTTTGTATTCGAATTCAAGTTGTATAAAAAGTATATGTAAGTGGCAATCAAATCTGTGGTTAGTAGATTCCGTCGTCCTTTTCTATCGAATTGAATTCACTTGGAACTAAGCTGACGGTTTCAGTTGCTCAAACAATTCCGAGTTTTCTAATACCTGATGTAGTAAACGTAGGATTATTTGTTACCTTCTATACAACATTATTAAGTTCGATTGCAAAAAAATAACGTCGCCAGGTATATAACTAGTTTTACAATACCTTAGAAATGTTAATGGAGTAATAGGGGAGTATAGACTACGATGAGATAAAGATAGTAGAATAATATCAATGGTTTTTCCGTAAACCGACCTCCTACACTTCAGTCGGAACAGAATTATAACTATTATAGGAGGTCTTAACGGGGCGCCGCAACGGAAATTTATTTCAATTTTATTTTGATGCATTTTCAATTAAAATCTAACTCAAATTGAATTGAGTCCAATTGCCATTCAATTAAATTTCGTTTCAATTGAATTTTGATGCTACACAAAATTGATTCAATCTTTACACGATATCAATTCAATTTCAATTTAATAAAACTTCTAACCTAATGAAAGTTCACATATTAATTTTGAAATTGCTATTACAAGATTTTAATTGAACTCGCATGGCAGAGCTATTTATCAAATCTCAAAAAAATTGTTGCTATTTTTCGTTTGAAATCAGAAAATATTTTCGACTTAGCTAAATTAAAAGAATTTTTATTTGGTTATTAAAACTATAGAAAAGGTCACTAACCCCACCAATATCAATGCCCTACATTTTTTCAATTAGTCTGATCCAAATATTTTCAATTTTCATTTCCTGCCATTCATTCATTTAATTCATTTCAACTCACCTTCAGATCTTCAATCAGACCAGCAAAGTCCAAATTGCAGTTCTTTGGATTATAGTAGCGATAACGTTTCACAGACAAACCGGCATGCTCAAAAATAGGCACATGATTACCCCAAGAGGGTGAGGGCATATAAACTTCGCGATTTCCTTTCCAGAATTTGCTTAGGAAGGCGGCACCAATACGTAAAGCTCCGGTGCCACTGATCGCCTGAGTTGTGGCATTATGCTTGGCCTTTAAACGCTGGGACTGTTCACCCAAGGCCAATTCAATGGCCTTGTTGTAAAACTCGGGAAGACCAATAATGGTGGCATATTCTTTGTCCAACGCACGATCAATCAAACGTTTTTCGGCCTGAAAAAGTAAGCCAATTAATATCGGAAATTAAGTTTTAATTAATAGTAACTCACCTCGCGCACACTGGGTAAAACAAAGGGCTTGGTATTATCATCACGATAGGCGCCAGCGCCCAGATTAATCTTTTTGGGATTTGTGTCCTTTTTGAAGGCCTCCGTAACGCCTAGAATGGCATCCGGTGGGCCCATTTGCACTTCGGAAAACCATGTCGATCTAAGCAAAGAGATAGAAACAGAAAGGGTTAATATTTAAATCTGCCCTTTAACCTGGAGATAAACCCCTTCTTATCTTTTGCACATTTTGTCGCTACTCATTACTTCTTTAGATTAGTGGCCAACATTTTTTTTTTATCCCGTCTAAAGTTTGAAAGTCATCTAAAGGTTCTCTTTGCATTTTGCACCCCCAATTTTTGTCTCGCGGGGGGGTCATTCATTAGCAGTTCGCTTATCGCCCCCGGTTGGCGTTGTAAACAAGTTGCAATGATTCTCAGTTCAACAAGGCCGACACAAGCCCATATAGAAAATATATACAATAAATGGAGACTGTATACGTCAGTGATAAGCTTTTATTGACGTAACTTTTGTCTGTTTACTTCCTTTAAATTATGGAAAATTTAATTATTTTCTTCAGTTTTGATTTGCTGATAAATTAGTGCACAGTTTCTTACCGGCAAAGGGAAGTCTATCAAATCGAAGAGTTTATAAAAAAGTTCATAAAAATTAAATTCAAACACGCGACAAAAGCGTGATATGTCCACAAAGTTCGCTACATCAAACAATGTGGGCCATATGGGTTTATCGATACACGAAAACTTTTGCAATCATACCCCACAAAATTTGATTTTGTTGCCAAATAACGCACATGCATATTGTACTTGGATTTAATTTAGAGATATTTTGTAAAAAACAAATATTACTGAATATTTTGTTAAGAGTTCAATTTTTTTTGACATGTTTTTATATGTTATCATATGAAATAGTTCTGTTAATAAAATTAACAGATCCGGTTCGGGTTTCTTAATGAACCTTAGATTTTATTTTGGCATACGCAAAGACGTACCGGTAAGAACCATTTAAAGCTAAAAATACAACGGTTCTCGAATTCTGGTTTCCGGTAGCAGTTCAGAAATTCGGAATACGAATCCGATTCGGAATTGATTCCCTGGTTAGAAAGTAAGCAAATACTGCGGGAATTTTAAAAAAATATATGGCAATAGGTATTTGCGTCTCACCATCTTATAAAATACTTTGATTTCAAGGCTGCATACCTCAAAAAATTTGAATGATGTTCGGTCGGGATCGGTTCTTGAAACCCCTGAACCCCAGGTTTTGGTTCGAACCCCGGTTTACTTTTAGTAAATGATTGAAGCAAATCGTTCGAAAATTACTTTTCCGGTCTTTTATACACTCAGCTTAGGCACGACATATTAAGTCGGTACGGTGGTGGAACTGTTTAAGACAAATAAACTTAAACAATAAACTATTTTCTGTCCCTTAGTCAAGACCGGATGGTTCTTAAACGCGAAAAATCTTGTCTTCAAAACGCGTTCCTAACCTAAGCCCGCCATTTTCGGTATGGGAAAAAACGGACTTACCCTACTATTGAGAACGAATATCACGGTTTTCGGTACATTTAGAATGGATTTTTTTCAGTGTAGGTACGACATTCATATTAAATCCGAAAAATCCATTTCGTCCATCCGTCGAATCTCCATCCAGGTTAGTGAAAATAAATTTGGTGAATTTCTTGAGGGCCGTTCTTAAGAAATTCATCTGGACAGATAGTACCAAGAATATCCCAATACTCCTTTACTGACCGCAAATTACCCGTAGTCTGCAAAATTTTAGCCTATGATTTTATGTGAGCCACCTTTTCATATTGATTTAACACAAAAATGTTGTTTTATCTGTAAAACGCCGCAGATTTTTGGTATGTAGCCAAAAAAAAAAAAAATTATTTTGTCGAAAATTCAATATCTTGTGAATTTTTTCGCTAGAAGATTAGACACTAGAGGTAATGAATCTAGTTCAATATAATGGCCTAGTTCATTTTTTGATGAACTATTTATTGAAAGAAAGTTCATTTTTTGAACTATTAATTTTTTTTGTATTTTTTGCAAAAACGAACTTAAGTTTAAAATATGAACTATAGGTCATAAAATGAACTATAGTTTAAAAAATGAACTATCCAATGTGTTCTACAAATCGCTTTCGATCCAAAAACAACCAAAATCGTAAGGGAATTGAGTCGTTTTTCAGTCAAAAGCGATTTATAGAACACATGGGATTATGTCAAAAAGTGATTAGTTCAAAAAGTTTTGTGATTTGAAGACCAAATTTGGTGCAAAAACCGGTTTTTTCAAGCACTTAGACCTAGTTCATTTTAATGACTTGTTCATTTGAACTGGTTCACCGAATTCGGCACAATTCTACTAGACACTAAATTGTTCGATTTTAAACTTCTAAGAGATAACAAAAAAGCACTGAAAATGGGATCAAAAGTTATTTAAAGCCAATTTTAGAGTGGACAATGCGGATTGACAGCAAATATATTTAAAGTTGCTTACTTATATTATATTTTTCACCTTTTTAAATATTTTTAAACTCCTTAGATAAATACACGTTACGTTTCTGAAAAAAACTTGTTTTTATGGATCCAAAAATATAGATGTTAAAATCGACACTACATTTAAAATTCGAGCACGCTTGTCCTTTAAAAATTCATTGATGAAAGATTTGTAGAGAAATGGGGATATGTTAATTTTTTATAATTTAGAAAATACAAATATTTATGTAACTTTTTCGTTATCCGGATCAGGTTTGGGGTTGGGCAGTTCGGATCGGACTTTACAAAAACCTCGGAGGCTCAGACTTTGAAGCGGATCGTTTTACAGGCCTGTTAACTAAATCTGATAGGCTGATCTGAAATAGGCCTTTATATAAATTTGTCAGCTATCATTTCAGTTATCATTTCGATTCCCACAAACAGTTAAAGTAGCTGATCTGATGAGGTCGTTGCAAGCCAATTGTTTGCTTTCACCCAATAAAACAGATAATTTTTTTCCCAAGCTTTTTTAGCCAGAAAAAACTGAATGAAATGTCAAGAAATTAGCTTTTAAAATAAATATATATATTTTGATAAATCGACACACTTCTGTGTACTTGAAATCTACATATGTATATATATAAACAGCTGAGCAGCAACTGGTTGGTGTTATAAATCACAATAAAAGATGATGAAATATATGAGAAAAAAGTCGGTGGCAAAATCTGAACCAAATTTTCCAGTAATTGCCACATAAAATAAAAAACAGTTGCGGGCCGGCAAATGTAATGACCTTGACAAATGACACTGCATTGCCATTTTCAACATGTTCGTTCTATTTTAGCCTGCCCCCGCCTCACCGCATCCCCCCACATCTCACACACTTTACTTACTTGCCACGCAAGGCAGCGGGTGCCAGGCGATTCATCGACAATAAACTGCGTTTACAAACTTGCGACATTATTTTTTTTGTTTAAATGAATGCACAATGTCTTATAAATTTAATTATTATTAAATATCAATCAACGTTTTGTTACTAAATGCCGCCAAAAACAAATGCCAGCTACAACGCTCAGGTGTTGCCCGAATACTGCGAGGCGAAATGAAAGCTTTCGGTGGCCTATTGGCGACGCAAAGCTTCTTGGTTATCGATAGTATCGATAGGAAATGAAAAAGCTTTTAGTGTGAGTCGCCGCGCGCAGCTGTTTTTTTTTGAAGCTTTATTTATAATTTTCTTTTATTTTTGCTTTCTTGTAAGATTTGCCGAGCTTGACAATTTCAGTAGATTCTTAGCTGTCCGAGGGGGAAAAAAAGAAAGCCACATTTTTTTTGTAGCTTTTATTCCGCGTGAAGTCTTCACCTTGTAACTTAATTAAGCTCAAAGCCAATTTCTTTAAAATAAAAATATGCTGAAGCTATATTTTCTGTGGACCTGTCTGCTGCTGGTGACCTTGGTCCAGGGTCTAGAATTCAGTGATTGCGGCTCGAAGACGGGAAAATTTACTCGTGTGGCTATCGAGGGTTGTGATACCACCAAATCGGAATGCATACTCAAAAGGAACACCACCGTGAGCTTCTCCATTGATTTTGCTTTGTCCGAGGTGGCCTCGGCTGTAAAAACTGTGGTTCATGGCAAGGTCTTGGGCATTGAGATGCCCTTTCCATTGGCCAATCCGGATGCCTGTGTGAATAGTGGTCTAAAATGTCCTTTGGATAAGGACGAAACGTATCGTTATACGGCCACATTGCCTGTCCTAAAGAGTTATCCAAAGGTATCGGTACTGGTCAAATGGGAGCTACAAGATCAGAATGGTGTGGATATTATCTGTGTGGAAATACCAGCGAAAATACAATAGATAAGCTGAAGGGAGGGTTTAAATATAAAATTCTATTTTTACACTCGAAATTTGTCGCACGGAAGCCTTAAGCTGAGTTTTTATTGTAATCTAATTTAAAATAAAAGGAAAATCAAATTAACTTACTTGTGTGTGTGTGTGTGTGCATGTGCAGGGGCGGAATGAGACCGAGTTGAGGGGCACACTTTAAAAAGAGCCACCACAAAAAATCAAGAAGCCAAACTAGATAGAAAAATATTTTTAGATTCAATTTTACTTTCGCAAAAATATTCCAAATGTGAAAATAAGATCAATGTTGTATATGTAAATATATATCTTTGGAAATCAACTGTTATCTGTTAACTGTTATCTATTTACCTTTTATTAATTTTTGACAGATGTCAACGATTTTAAAAAGATAAAGAAAACAGATGTTTCTGAAAAAAAAACAATATAAGTTTAGTGGCGGTTTCTCATCTTCTAAATAGGTGCTATACATATGTCACAATAAAGATACAAATAATGTTTAACGTTTATTATTTATAGAGCTAATTATAAGGGGGGGTTGTAAAACAAATTTTTGCCCTCCATCGATGTTTTCGATAGTGATAGTCAAAACCATCGATTATTTCGATATTATCGAAACAAAAAAACAATTTTGTTTTAGTAATTCTAAAACCACCCCAAATAATTTTCCATTCAGTCTGATCAAAGAAAACGCATTTTATTCAGATCGGCTCACAAATAGCCATGTGCACGCAGATACGCCCACCATTATTCTTGCCTGTGGGCGGAAATTCCACCACCGAGAAATCAAATGTCTAATTATTTTCTATAATGTGTTCCAAAACGACTTTTAAGCCAATCGGATTAAAAATAGGTTTTACCATATAGAATTTTCCAGTCATTTTCCCACCTTGGCGTTTTCCAACATCGCGATGTATCGATGGTGGAAAAAACAATCGATGATGACCCGCAGCACAGCCACCATCGATATTATCGATATATCGTCGATAGTTTTACAGCTCTATTTAGAAGATAAGAAATCGGCCCTAAGTCTTAAAAAAAGGAACAGATTGTATTTTTGTTTTCTAATTATCTAAAAAAAAATAAAAAGAATTTGTATTCTGAAAAAAATATCAGGATTTATCAATTTTCGGCAGTGATAATATGGAAGAGTGTCGCTTTCGGAACATCTAGTTCAGAATATGTCCCCCATACCGCATGACGGACGAACACATTCGACAATTCACACAGACACGAGCCGAACGCATGCCGAGCCCTTCGCTAAGAGAATAAACAAAACAGTAAAGCCAATCAGTCGCTGTCTAGCGTTCAATGAAGTAGGTCAGAGCCGCTTTATATTCGCTCAACAATACATTCTCACTTTTTCGCCTCGCTCTCTCAAATTTAAATTTCAAACAGATCCGGTAAATATTTCCGGAAATATACCCAAATTTGTAAGGAAGCTTTAGGGCTACAGACACATTGGGCCCGTTCAGCAGAAACACTTGAACACTGATCAGCTTAATAAAACTACTCTTATATATTATTTTAACGGTTTTCCCCTATTTTGGGCCATAGTAATCGAACTGCATCATTAGTTTTATGAGTTATAACGATTACTTCATATACAATTTTTTTCTAAATGCGCAATGATATCGAAAAACTGTGAATGTATTAAATTAGAGGATATTTTAATCTTTTTATTTAGATTTCACGAGAATAAAATATCATATTTTTGGAATTTACAAAAAAATTTAACTGTCGTTCGATTCCTAAGTCCCGAATTAGCGGAAAACCGTTTAAGTAGATCATGTATTTTTATTTTTTGAAAAAACTATCACAGTGGTATTAAGCATACTTTTAGGGGGTCTTGTTAAATGGACATTTGGAATAGCAACATGTAAATATCATATTAAACACAAGAGTAAAAGTAGGCAATGTAAATTACCAGAATAAAAATATATCATTGATCAGGGAGCAAGTTCTTCTGCTGAACACGGCCATTATCTTCTTCTACACATAACTATCTGACTTTACCAACCGATGTAATCCGAATTTATGAAGATCTCATCAACGAAAAATTATTGGAAAGTTGTGAAGGTGATTTTAAAAAAAAAAAAAAAAAAAATGCAAGTTTAAATCAGTTGATATGGAAAATAACTCCGAAAATCATTCCGCGAAGAAAGAATGACTCATCGACAACATCACACAACCTTCTTAGATATATTTTACGGGTATTGATCGAATAAATTAAGATATCCGAGAATTATTTCTATTTTTTTTTCAAACCATTTTTCTCGAATATGTGGGTTGAAAACTCATTTTTTTTAAATTGTTGCCATTTTTTTAAACATTGAAATTTCGACTAGTGCTTCGATGAATCCCATCATTCATCTATTCCCTAAAAGACTTTATCTCGATTTTTAGTTTCAGAAAGGCCAAACCAGAGATAGAGTGATCACCCTCAAACGCCTTTTTTACGATGACCTTCGGGAGATCGTCTACAGAAGCAGTATTTTTAAATATTTTTACATGATCTAAGTGCCATTTGAAACTTAAAATAAGAAACTATCTGAATAAATATTACTTGCACCTGTACAATTAAATTCCTTTCTACAAAAAATAATTATTAAAACGTATAATAACAACTGCGTATAACTTCTTTGAAACTCCGATCTAGTTTAAAGTATTTAGCTTTTTCATAGCCGTTAGGCTTCTTAAATATTCTTGTTCGGATACAACATTAACCCTATTCAGTGCTGAATTAAAATTAAAAGGCTTACAAAAAAAGAGATTATAAAGTGGCTAATGAATGTTGCTACCAAAAATTAAGTAAAAGTTGTGCAGATTAATGATTAATTAACACCTCTTGCCCCAACTTGCCCCGTTTGGAAAAAATTGTGTTTATTTTAGCATCAAAAATCAAGAAATTGTTGTTAGTCGGTTAGATTGGTTATATGGCAGTTACATGAAATCATTTTCAAATCCAAATCAGATTTTGAGTTTTGATGAGAGATATGGTTATCTCGAAACAGTCTGTAAATCCAACCAATTGTCCTACTGCTTTCGATAAAGTTTCCGTGTGTGTTTATTTGCAATTTTCAAATTTAAGGCCTCAATCCAATAACGATTATTAATTAGCTCTCCATATGCTTCACAATTATTTTTTTTTCACTGCGTAAAAATGAATTTTGAACCTTGATCCTAACTAACGACCCGCCATTAGGTCAGTCCGCACCTGTGCATGAGTAGGCCTCCCATATCATTTGCTTTGTTTGCTTTTGATTGCATCTTCCGTTTTGCTTCTCCAGTTGAAACGTACATACAACTGATACCGATAAGCGGATGATTCAAACTGACAACATATCTGTTGCAACTTTAACAGTCGCTGTAAAGAAAAAGTTGACTGTTATAAGCGAAAGCTTTCAGCGAAGCGATTTAAATTTTGTTATTACACTTTGAAACAATAATCCAAAGTTGGAATTTTACCAAATTTTGATAGCAATTTTTTTTTTGTTATTTTCACAGCCATTGACTGATAATGAGCAAACTCTGAATTGGAACAAAACAACATTCCCATGAGGACGTCATAATGTTTAGCTCAGTTTCTTGGTTTCGATTTCTGTTCTCTGGAACAAAGACGGGCGCGCGTTGATAAGCACTAGAGTCCCACACATTTTAAAGGGGCGGGGGCGGCAGGAGGAGAAGTGTGCAAAAAACAACTGAATATGCACATGAGGCGGAAGCCAAGCAAAAACACAAATCAACTGCAGCTAGCAAAAGCAGCAGCGCTTTCCATTTCGTTTGCTCGATTTTCTTTTCTTTTTCTGACACAGAGACACACACACACACGCCATATGGCAAAATGCAAATAAACTGCGAAAGGGATGAGGTTGGGGTTCTACAAACAGCAGATAGAATTATCTGCACTGCGGTGAAGGATATTTAAGCAACGAAATCGCTTTATTACATATGTACATACCAATGTATGTATGTATGTACATTAGAGCGGACCTGAAAACCGCGAAATGGTGAAAAGTAGGTCTTAGCATTCCAAGAGATTACTTTTGTAGTACACTTTATACTTCATGTTAAGCGTTTTCAAGTTATTTGACTCAAAACTTTTTAAAAAAAGTGATTTTTTTTTCCTTTTTTTTTTTTAGAAAATTTTGACTTAAAAAAAAACGCGAAAATTCGAAAAAAATAAATTTAAAATGTTTAATTTTATTTTTTGATCTAAGTTATACATCAATTGGGCGTTAAACAAGCTATCGTTCGTTAACGTATGCTGTAAAACGGACAAGATATACCCATGTGTTCTACAAATCGCTTTCGACCCCAAAAACGACCATATTCCCATACGATTTGGGTCGGTTTTGGGGAACAAGCTAGTTGAAACCATTTTTAACAGCAGCTTAACAGAGAACTGTAGCAGAGTTTTCTATGGAACTCTGCCCGAAGGCATGCTTTCTCAGATGGGTATATCTTGGCCATTTATCCACAGATTTTAACACTTGATAGCTTGTTTGACGCGTATTTAAAGTATTACTACTACTAAAATTTAAAATTACACACTTTAAATTTTTTCAGAATTTTCGTGAGTTTTTAAAGTCACAATTGTATGAACATATTTTTATTCCATATCATTGATTATTTTTTATGTTTTGAGCTAAATAACTAGAAAACTATTAACTTTAAGTATAAAGATCGTATGTTTTATTTCTAGGCCTATTTATTAGCAGTAATTTCGTATATTACATTTTTAAATCGGTGGAGGATTACGAAAGCTATAAAGAAATATGTAAAAACACTGAAAAAAAACTCACAAAATAAAAACAAAAAATTCTTCAAAAATATAGTTTTTTCATAGAAGAATCCGGAAAACAATGGCCGTGTTAAGCAGAAGACTAATTTTATCAATGATTGTTCTGCTGACCGCAACTGATATAGTATCATGATAGCCAATTTGACTTAAGCGATTTTCTGGCTTGTTCTAGCCTGTACAGTCAAAATTTTCAATCGAATTTAAAATTATATTAATTCCGAATGTTTATAAATGGGTAACTCTCCTCACGCCAGTTAAAACTTTATTTAGTTTACTTTGGTTTTTGTATACATCAAAAAGCAACAGATAGTGAGCTATGACCATGGCCTTTGAAATTTCATGCTCAGTAGGTTCAGCCTAATGTACATGCACTGCAAATGCATGTGACGGTGAGGATGGTATAGTTGATGTGAAGATTATATTATTAAAGAACTAAAGAAAAGATTTTATTGAAAATAGTATTCCACGATTGGTGATGCTACGATGAAAAACAAAAAAGTTTTTCCCACTAGAACTAGTTTTGGACAGATCGTTCATATGGCAGCTATATGCTATAGTCATCCGAATTTGATAAATTTTTCCATAATTGTGTAAAAAGCATATAAAACTTATATGTACCACGATTGGTGACGCTACGATGGAAAACAAAAAAGTTTTTTCTCATTAGAACTAGTTTTGGACCGATCGTTCCTATGGCAGCTATATGCTATAGTCATCCGATTTCGATCAATTTTTCCAGAATTGTGTGGAAGTATATGAAACAAAATATATACTAAGATTGGTGATGCTTCGATCGAAAACAAAAAAGTTTTTCTCACAAAGAACAAGTTTTGAACCGAACGTTTATGCTGCAGCTATGTCCATAGTCATCCGATTTTGATAAATTTTCCAGAATTGTGTAGAAGCATATAAAACTTATATGTACCACGATTTTGACTGAAAACAAAAAAGTTTTCTCTTTAACGTTTTTGATTGAGCCGTTTATATATTTTATATATATATTTTTATTTTTATACCCTTGCAGGGGTATATTAAAATTGTCACGATGTTTGTAACGCATAGAAGGAAGCATCTCCGACCCCATAAACTATATATATTCTTGATCAGCATGACGAGCTGAGTCTTTATAGCCATGTCCGTCTGTCCGTCTGTCCGTCGGTCCGTCTGTCCGTCTGTCCGTCCGTCTGTTTCTATGCTAGCTCCTCCCTCAGTTTTAAAGCTATCTTGACCAAACTTTGCAAAAAGTCTTTAAATACACATAGGCTGCACATTTGTCGGAATCGGCCGGATCGGATGACTATATCATATAGCTGCCATAGGTACGATCGGTCCATAAACTAGTTCTAGTGAGAAAAACTTTTTGTTTTTCTATTGTAGCGTCATAAAACTTGGTATATATTAGTTGTATATCCCTTTACACAATTCTGGAAAAATTTATCAAAATCGGATGACTCTAGCATATAGCTGCCATATAAACAGTCAGTAAAAAACTAGTTCTAGTGAGAAAAACTTTTTGTTTTCCATCGTAGCGTCACCAAACTTGGTATTATTAGTTTTATTTGCTTTCACATAATTAAGAAAAATTCATCAAAATCGGATCAATATAGCATATAGCTGCCATATAAACGGTCGGTTCAAAAACTAGTTCTAGTGGGAAAAACTTTTTTGTTTTCCATCGTAGCGTCACCAATCGTGGTATATATTAGTTTTATATCCCTTCACACAATTCTGGAAAAAAATTATCAAAATCGGATGACTGTAGCATATAGCTGCCATATAAACGATCGGTCAAAAAAATAGTTCTAGTGAGAAAAACTTTTGGTTATCAATGGTAGCGACTTTCAAAAACTGCAGAGTTAAAACATCGGCGAGCCGATGTTCCTTCTTTTTTTTATTTCAATTGCAAACAAGCTCAGATCTAGTTAAATTATTCTTCTCAAAAATGTGCCTATTTTGTTAGTGAAAACTCCAAATAGTTTGAGCGCAACATTGGAGCAAACTATTTGCGGATGGATTTAAATTGTTCATTTCCGTCTGTCCGTCTGTCAGTTTTTAAAGCTATCTTGACCAAACTTTGAAAATCTCTTTTAATGCAAATACGCTGCACATTTGTCGGATCGGATCGGATGACTATAATATAGCGCATAGGAACGATCGGTCCAAAAACTAGTTCTAATGAGAAAAACTTTTTTTTTTCCATCGTAGCGTCACCAATCGTGGTATATATTAGTTTTATATGCTTCCACACAATTCTGGAAAAATTTATCAAAATCGGATGACTATAGCATATAGCTGCCATATAAACGGTCGGTCCAAGAACTAGTTCTAGTGAGAAAAACTTTTTTGTTTTTCATCGTAGCGTCACCAATCGTGGTATATATTAGTTTTATATGCTTCCACACAATTCTGGAAAAAATTTATCAAAATCGGATGACTATAGCATATAGCTGCCATATAAACGGTCGGTCCAAAAACTAGTTCTAGTGAGGAAAACTTTTTTGTTTTTCATCGTAGCGTCACCAATCGTGGTATATATTAGTTTTATATGCTTCCACACAATTTTGAAAAAATTTATCAAAATCGGATGACTATAGCATATAGCTGCCATATAAACGGTCGGTCCAAGAACTATTTCTAGTGAGAAAAACTTTTTTGTTTTCCATCGTAGCGTCACCAATCGTGGTAATTATTAGATTTATATGCTTCCACAATTCTGGAAAAATTTATAAAAATCGGATGACTATAGCATATAGCTGCCATATAAACGGTCGGTCCAAAAACTAGTTCTAGTGAGAAAACCTTTTTTTGTTTTCCATCGTAGCGTCACAATCGTGGTATATATTATTTGTATATGCTTCCACACAATTCTGGAAAAATTTATCAAAATCGGATGACTATAGCATATAGCTGCCATATAAACGGTCGGTCCAAGAACTAGTTCTAGTGAGAAAAACTTTTTTGTTTTTCATCGTAGCGTCACCAATCGTGGTATATATTAGTTTTATATGCTTCCACACAATTCTGAAAAAATTTATCAAAATCGGATGACTATAGCATATAGCTGCCATATAAACGGTCGGTCCAAAAACTAGTTCTAGTGAGGAAAACTTTTTTTGTTTTCCGTCGTAGCGTCACAAATCGTGGTATATATCAGTTTTTATATGGTTCCACACATTTCTGGAAAAATTTATCAAAATCGGATGACAATAGCGTATAGCTGTCATAGGAACGATCGGTCTAAAAACTAATTCTAGTGAGAAAAACTTTTTTGTTATCAATGGTAGCGCCTTTCGAAGACTGCAAGGGTATTTAAAAAACATCGGCGTAGCCGATAGTTAGCCTTCTATTTTTTTTTCTGCTATTTTTTGAACTTCAAATAAAATATATTTTCTAATAAAATAAATTTTTTCGAAGATTTAACTAAACAATTCGAAAACGATGATCTTTAGGCTTTCAAGTAGTCTTGTTCTCAATGTGAATAGCTTGTCATTTGACATTGCAAAAATGACAACATGAAGGCATATTAGATTATCATGTCTCAAGCGTAGAACAGTGTAAACCCAGCCTAAGTATAAAGTGTTAAGCACTTACAGGTAGGCCTTTTTATTAGCTGAGGTTGCGTTTATTACTTTTTGAAGTTGGTTTAGGATTAGCACAAATCTATAAAAAAAATTAACTGATTTGTTCATAAGCCAAAAAAAAAAAGGTTAAAAACTGTTGCCTAGTATTATTGGATGAAGAAATAGCGGTTTTTACATTAAATTAATATTGTTTCCAAGAAAGCGGCAACCCTTAAAGCTCAAGTTTGGAATTAGACTAATTTACGGGCCGTTTTCTCATGTTCCTGTTTTTTCAAAAACTGGGAGCTTTTTGAGAAAATTTACCTTGCCTAATTATAAGCTGCTTTTAAAATATATTTGCCTTTGTCTACAACGACCCACGTATGATTTTAAAAGCGGCCTAAAAGCACATGAATTTAAAAAACGTTTTTTACTTTATTTTTCTAGTCATTAATTCATAAACAAATGAGTACATTTAAGATGAAGTCCAGGGTGCAAAATATTGAAATGCTGAAGTTCAAACCCCTCTGGAAATGTAAAGGTTAGGCTAAGGGACCGATTTTTCAAAAAACAGGGAACTCATAGTTAGGGTTCGAAATTTGGCTCATTAGTTATTTTTGCAGCTATTTTCATTAAATATATGCAGATATGAAGAACTGTTGACTGTATTGTGGACGCTAAGTGGAAGGTAAAATCCATTTTTGTATTGCCATTTTATAAATTGATGTTTGTTACTGCATTTCAACACTTATCGAAGTCGTATAAAAATATGTGAAGAATTCAATGATTTTATTTTGTACTTCTCTTTACCAAATGATGCACCGATTCAAAACTGTATAATCAGCCATGTTCTCAATTCCACTTTCACAAAAGTTTTAGTGGATGTGGAATTGAGAACATGATTAAATATAATTACCTTTTGTAACCTTCATCCAAAATTAGGTGATCAGGTCTGGAAGGTCATGAATTTTGAAAGCAAGCTTTACGGTCTATACAGAGTCTAAGTAAGCCTTCTCTACTTTTCTAAAAATTGTAGCATCTTCCGTGTTCTCATATTCATGTTTTTCAATCTTCAATCTTTTTGTTGCCTACTTTTAGGCCGTTTAAAAATTTAATTTTTTAAATATCTATGCTTCAACGCCCCGCGTATGATTTTAAAAGCGTCCTAAAAGTAGGCAACATACATTTTCTTACTATCCACCTAGATTTAAAAACCAGGAACATGAGAAAATTGCCCCAAGTGTGGGCTAGCCCTCGTATATTGATTTAACTTATTCCCGCAGAGACCATAAAATGTACTAATGACATTACTTGACTTCCGATCCTCATTTCCCTTAGATTTAAACTTCTTTTGCAGGCTTTTCAGAGTGCACAACTGCAGATTCCTGTTTTTCCGATGTTTTTACTTCATTTACATATGAATCCGCAGCACAAAGCCTGTTCAACCGAAAGACAAGAAATGTGGAGCAAGTAAAGTTACCCGCAGGACTAACCCCCCACCTTCCAGCACAGCTGACGCTTAAAAACTTGACACAAACGTTGCATGCAGAGAAAAATAAGTGAAATGAAAAGAAATGTAGGCGGATATAGCCGTCTCACTGGCCATGGCTGAGCATATCATATGAGCGAGCAGTTATGCATGAATGTGTGGGAGTTGCCAGCGCCACCCAACCCACAGCTTGTAAGCGCCTGTCTCTGTACAGATTTTCTTGCATAAATAGCAGCATGTGCGGAACTCGGTTTATATATGTATATAATATTTTTTTGTATATTGCATTTAAAAGTAAAATGCAACTTCCCTTTATGCAACTGTGCCCGCTGGACCTGGTCCTCATTCACATTTCAACCCGACAATCGAACGATAAGTTGGCTTTAAAAAAAAAGTTGTGTCCATGCGGTTTGTTATTGTAAATAAATAAATGTTGCATGTCTGTGGCATTTGCTGCACACATTGCACATGGCTCAAAGTAAGTGTAAGTAATATGCGTGTCCTTTGATATTTGATTTAATGTGTTTATTTAAAGTTTCATTAATTGCAAACGGCGATGCTTTAATGGCAGGCACTGGAGGGGCAGGCACTTGCTTAGCTGCGGCTGACAGCGGGCGAAACTTTGTGTTTTTTTTTTTTCAAACTGCAAAACTTTGTTTTGAAGTGCTTTTACTGGCGTCAGAGTCTAAACTTTAACTCGTGTGCGAGTGTGTGGAGAAAAAATTGTTGATTAATTGTTAAAGTTTACAATTTGTTTGTGGCATAAGTCAGGACACAATTATGAGGAAAGGGAAGGACACGGGCACTGCGGTTGGTTAAAGCAGCCATTGAGGTAGTTGTACGAGAGAAGTCCTTGAAATAACCGACCTAACAAGGAAACCATTAAATGATTGAAAAAATGTATCTTCTTCCGAGTATTCTCTCTTAAGCTTGTCGGAAAATGATGTATTAAAATTATATTAAATTTTGCAGGCTATTTGCTTAAGGGGGTCTTTGTAAAATTGTTTTCGATTTTTTTGTTTTGCATTATTCATTCCCTTCAAACTACTACGGGGAATTTGTGGTTTTGGAACGGCCTCGACGGGATCTTATTCACGCCCAACTCTAGTCTTAACCAAGTTTCGTATAAATATAAATTTAAAAAGACAAAAATTCTTTTAATAATTTTTAAGGAGTATCCAAATTTCCACACTTTAAATCCATTTTTCCGATATTTTTTTTAATAAATCATGTTCATTGTCACTTTCCATTACAAATTTGTTGCTGTTCCATGTAAAATGCTAACTGTATGAAAATTCATTAAAAGCCATAACTATAAGCAAATGACCAAAAATGTTGAAATGCCAAACCGCTGAATATTTTTTTTAAATTGTTTTTTACAATCCCCAAACATGCGCGAAATGTCAGTTTTTCTCCCCTCCCCCCTGTCAAAGGCATTGAAAAAGTGCAACAGAAACCATCTGCAGGCTGATGCTGACAGTTATGATTTCGCAGAACACAAAAAATTATATTCACTGCTCGAAGAGAGAAGGAGGTGGATGAGGAGAAAGTACTGAAATTGCATGGCAATGCAATTAATCAAATGGTGAAACAGATAGCTTAATTTGTTTACGTTTTGTTGTCCGCTGTAATGGATCCTGGGACAGGTTGGCAGTCGGAGTTGGTGTCATTATTATCACGATGATTACCTCTACATTTTTAATGCGCTTTAATTTGTTTGCACACATGTGCAAAATGATGGTGAACTGGTCTTTGGAATGCTGCCGTGCTGCTTCTGCTGGTCCTGCTGCTGCTGTTGCTTTGCAAAAATGTGCGCGATTAAAATCAAATTAATTTTAAATTAATTAAAAATGTGTGTTTCTCTATTCGAATTGCCCTGATATTTATCTTTCTCTTCAATTTCAAGAGTGTTATTTTTAAAGGGGAAATCAATTAAAACTGAATTATAATATAAGCGGAAGCTGGCGGATCAAATCTTTTATTGTATTGAACCCTTTGCGAGAAATTATTATGTGCTAAAAAAATACCGTATTCACTGCAGGCGGGTTTTTAAGCGAAATAACTTTAAATTTAGGTCGAAAGCTTTTGGTAAAATTCAAAAGTGAAAGTAACGCAAGTTGTTGGACACAAAATTTGGTATATTTTCAAGTCTGTGTCAGAACATCAAAGCCTATTTACCCGGAAAAACGAAAAGTTTCGCTGCGGCATGAGGTTGTTGTTGTAGTCAAATATTGAATTAATGGTCTGAGATTCTTCTTGCAGATTTCCAATGAAAAAAGTTGAGAGTTTAACACCAGAAACCAAACAGAGAGACTAAGAAACAAACACAACAACACTCACTTACCAAAAAGAGCGAGATTGTAAACGCGCATAAATTGGACTTGGAGAATATATCGAGATCTTGATCTTTGCCTATACTATAATAATCCAGTGTCTCCACTTTTCTTGCACAGGGCCCTTAACTCTTTTAATGAGTGTTGCTTGATAAAAATTTTTCGACCTAACAATAATAAGTGTAAATACTTAACTTTAACTTGATGATAAATTTCTAGAACGCCTCATTAAAGTAGACGACTTGTGTAGACGACTCCATTTTGTGCTTCAATAGTCATTTATCTGTCACTGTAAAAACAGCTATTGGAGCTCTTGGCTTTATCAAAAAATGGTCAAATGAATTTAACGACCTCTACGTCACCAAACAATTATATATCTCTTGGTCAGGCCTATTCTTGAGTAAGGATCAAATTTTTGGTCCACACACTATCAAAAATATCAGGACCAACTCTAATCTGGTATCTCGAAAACAGTTTCTTATTTTCGCCGTCCGTGGCTTAAACTGGGACTCAAATATATGTATATAGCATAGGCTACGCTTATAGAATTTACCATCCCCTGATAATCGCAGGATTTATCTTAGTCTGCTTTTCCATCATAAGCTTCTGTCAGATGAAGTTGACTCAAGCGTAAGTTTAGCAGTTCCGGCACGAGGAATTATGTCCTGATTTATTTACATCCTTGTCTCACAAACTATGCTCATCACGAACCCTTTCATAAGAATTTACGAGGGTTAATTATAATAGGTACTACCATCTTTTCCCATTAAACTCTTCTTTGTTAAATGTAAGGAATAATCTATAGTCTTATCTTATTTCTTAATTATTCACTGTAAAGTTTGACTGTACTTTGTTAAACTATAAACAAACAATAAATATGCATAAGATTCCGTGGGTAACTTTAATGTGAATTTTTCTATAGATGATGCGAATGAATTTAAATTGTTATACTTACAACCTACTCAATAACTTCAATCTTTAATATTTGGTGTTTTAATAGACTTATATCATATAGCTCGCAATAGGTTTGGTTCAGTGTTTCGACCCCGTAAGAAATCTTTGGGTTCCTTTAGTGAACCGGTTCTTGGAATCCCAAACAATAGGAGTAGATTTTTGAGATAACCATCAATTGAAAAAGCAGAGGTCGCAAAAAAGCCAAATCCCGTGTTTTTGAAATTAGACTTTTTTGAGCTCTTTCCAGATTAGAGTTCAGGGATTCAAAAATGCGAACTTAAGTCAATCCGTACAACGTGGTTTGAGAAAAACCGAGAGCGACCTAGTTCTAAAATCGGTTGGGCTATCTCGGATTTTTTTTCTGTTTTGGCACGTCTTTCTGAAGCTGTTCAACAGAACTAGCTTTTAGATTAGATATAAAAAATTATAGTGTTGAAAATACTCATAAAACTGATACCTGAAACAGGTCTTAAGACTTTTCCAAAGTATCAGTCATGGTCCCGTCTTAAAATCAGGGCTGCAAACCTTGTTTCGTCCCAAGTATTACCAAATGTTTATTGAAATGAAATAATATTATTAAAATTAATTTAAAAATATTCAGAATTTCTATATTTTTTTACTTAAACATTCTATATCAAATTTTTTCAATTTAAATTTATTATTAGTATTTCAACGAGTAATTGTTGGTACAAAATAAAATTTAGGGTTTAAAAACCCGCTTAACTAAGATTTGTAATTTTGCTGAACCGAACCGAAAGTTCTAGTTCTGAACAATTCCAGATTCAACTATTTTTTCACTAGAGGTTCGGTTCACAGTAAAAAAAGTCGGAATTCTCAGAACCGGTTCGGTTCAAAACCGGTTTTTAGCCTGCTTAGAATAACCCTAAACCGAACAGGTTTTTAGGTGTTCAGTTCCGGACTGGCTTGCAGACTTGATTTTGATTTGATTTTTTTAACATAGAAGCGATCTAAAGTCGTCTAATAAAATTTCATAATTTACTATCTTAAGGGTGAAAATGATATTCAAATTTTAAGTGACTGAGAAACTCTTTCGAATAAAGAAATTTGCACTATAATTAATATTGGATGAGAAACTAAATATTAAAGAGGTCAAAATTTAAAAATAATTCTCAGACGAAACCAACTTCTCCTGCTCAGATCTATCCAAAGGGATATAGATTTCAGATTTTGCCTTAATTCAGAATCTGTGATTTATCTGACGACCTTTTTACTGTCACTTGGCGAGTTTTGCCAGCTCAGGTCGTAAAGAAATGTTTCCTCAAAAATAATAATTCTTTGTTAAGTCGTTTGAATAAGGACATATTATTGAAAAATTAGAAATAATTACCACGGAAAACTATAATTTATCTGGTATTAAGTAATAAGCCAGAATTTAACAAAATAATTGAGAAATAGCTTTCGAGAATGCCTCGTTTGGCACGATGTTTGCATAATTTACCCCCCCTGTTTGTTTGTCCTGTTGACGAGACAACAACTGACATTCTTTCATCGCCCCCTCTCCATCCCCCTCGCTTTGCTAATGCCTCGCTATAAACTAATTATTTACTGCTTTGACCATCAAAACTGCGCTAATTTCATCAGTTTGGTCGAAAAAAGAAACCAATTTAAATTTGCTGCATTTACAACAATAAAACCCACAAAATATATATGGCAACGCATTTTGAATATAAAATGCATTTAGTTTCTGTATCGAAATAGAATTATTGAATTAAGTTCGACAAGCATGGACAATGCATTATTATTATTATTATAGCTGAAATTTGGTTGCGTGCACACGACGTATGCGTAATATTTAGTGCACTTAAAGAGCACATTTCAGGCATTTGCATAATAGCAAATATGTGCATAAAATGGTCAACAATTTGCCATAGAAAATTGCATAAACTAAATAAAAACCAATGCGAATTGAAGAGGAACACAAAAACCGAATCCTCAATTAATATGCGTTGGCCCATGCTGGCATCAGACCAAATGCCAAAACAAGGCAAAACAAATGCACAAAAGGGCGAGTAAATAAGCGCGGCTAATGCGTTGGTATATTTAAACAAGAGATGATTACAATTTTTGGGCCCAGCCCTTTAATAATTGCCAATTAGAATTGTTGGGAATTTCGAGAATTTTTTTTTTTTGAACTAAGTGATTAAATTAGGTTGGGTTTTCAGTGCTAGAAATACCACGAAAAGTGGCTTGATATATCAGACACTTAATTAACTAATTTTCGACAAAAAGTTAAAACTTTTCTGCAGCTGGTCACACTAAAAGTTGTATATTCTTAAATATTAAAGGTAAATGATGTTATCATAAATGCTTAAAGCCATATTTCAGAACTGTAATTAAACTGCAAGTCATCAACAAATCATTAAGCTGTCAATTTTGTAAACTTTGCCGATAGGTGTAATAAATGCCTAATAACTTATTTATGAGCCACAAAAGCAAATAAGCCAGTGAGTAGATAAACTTGAAATTGATTGCGATCCTTAGATGTTGACTGTAAGGGTGGTGTATATATGCTTATGCTTCACTGAAATTTCATTAAATATGCATGTGTAATCTTGACAGGCGTGGAGATGGTGGCAAAGGGTGAAGCAAACACAAATGTAAATTATACAAATTCTTATTTATTAAAATTGTAATTTTTCACCCATTCATTTCTGAAAGGGAAAACAATGCCAATGTTAATCTTGATGACTTTTCTCCTGTTGGGAAATTACAGACAGCCCAAAAGAGAGTTATGCATTTTGTCTAGCCAACCAGACTCACTGACATATGCAAATATGTCCCCCTTTCCCCCATTCTTTGGCCTGACTTTGGCATATTCCACATTTGCTGCAGTTGAAGTGTTCTACCCATATATAAATCACTTATATATTCACATTTATTTTCATTTTCAACGCGTTTTCCTCTATTTGTATCGCGTTTTCGCTTGCCGGAAAGAGAGGAATGATTTACATATTCATTTTGCTCCACATTTTTGGCACTTAAAAAGTCGTTACAAGGTGTAAAAGTTTTTTTGTGCCAAGCGGGCTGGGGGAGAGACAATGACAATGGAAGAGTTGGCGTAGAGGTGACACACCTGCCGGCTGTTTGGCAACCCCATACATAGACACCTGCACTCATACATACATACATACATACATGCATGTCAATGGGCTTAAGAGAGAGATAACTCTGACCCAATTATGCATTGACGCTTGCGGAAAAGCTTGAACAAATTTTTGGTGACACAAAAATATGGGGAATCAAAAAAAGAAAAAAGAAAACCAACCTGCTTCTGTCATCAATTTTAACCAAAGTGTTTTATAATTGCTCAAGGATTGAATGAATATTGCAAAAAGATTGTCAAAAAGGTAATTGGTGGGGGACAAAGTCAAAGCAATTCCCTTGAATTGATGCCTAAAAAAAGGCAGCTATGCCAACCCTTTCTGCACCAATTACACCTTAATCGAATTTTAATGAGCTATTCAGCGTTTGCAAATAGATTGGTATGGGGAGTACTTTAATAGGCTATCCAATTTCCTGAAAGTATCTAATTATACTTTAAATAACAAAATGCTGAAAAATTAAACCATTTTTTTCTGTGCTGAACCTTTTTTTTACAGATCCTTTTTAATATGAAATTTTTTAAGCGGAGATCTCAAATACTTCACTATATTTTACGAACATCATAACTAATTTTAATAAGCGATATACTGAAATAATGGTAATAAATACTCCAAAAAATTGGTCCTTCATTTTGTGCGTCAATTTTTTCTTGATATTACAACCAAAATTCCTCAGGAAAGTTCGAAATAAATTGGTTTTGGTTAGTTTATTGTCTTGATTCTTTTTATTGAGCATAAAACACGTTTTTCAAATTAAATCACAAATTCGTCTAGAATCGATAAAAAAATTGGCTGTTACAGTCCCAATGGGGCCAAGGCGAGCTTCTCTCAATCTCTTGGCTTAAATTTTCGCTCAAGAGAAAGGGACCTACAGTTTAATGCCGAATCCGAACGGCAAAGTTTTTGAGAAGCTTTTTCATGGCTACATAAAGGTGACCTTGTGCCACTCAAGGCCAGAATCGATTATTTAATTAAAAATCAGTTGAATTCGTGAACGTTTTAACATTTTTAATTTTATTTTCTAATCAAATTATCCGATTGCTAACTGCTTATGCTTTTTCACAAGCTCACATAAAAATATCACCATTTTTCAGATTTTTTGAAAAATATATAATGATTTATTTATGGATATTTGTTTGTTAAAATACTTTTGGCCACATTTTGGTAAGTATGTAAATTAGGCTGACTTTTATTTTTATCAAAAACTAATTTTTTTAAGCAGGCACCCATATATTGTGTTCTCTGTTTGTTACTTAAACTACAGTCATTTTTCTAGATTTTTAGTTTAGTGTTTAGGGGTCTCTACCAATCAAATAAGACTTGTATTTAAATAAAAATTTATCTGGGGTGTTTCGGAAATCTATAGTGGTTTTCGTATAAACGATTGCTACACAAATATTCCCGATAACGAGATTAAATGTTGAAAGTTAAGCGATTTGAAGCCGACTGCTTAAAGTCAAGTAGATTTAACTCGTACGGGTTTCCTTTCACATAATCTAATAAGCGTATCGATTGTTGTCATTACACATATAAAATCAAATAAGTTTGTTTCGAAATGCAACAGTTTATAAGAAAATCCCTAGAGATTTCCAAGACACTCCTGTATATATTTTTAGTTCAATATAAAGCTAAAACTGGAAGACGTTTTCAGGTGCGGTCGGTGCTAGATAAAAACTTGTAAACTTTTAAGTTCCTTTTTGACATTGTAAATTGATAATTGAATAGGAGGTAATCATGAGATAAAGCATTTCATTGTAATCATTTCGTGGTTGTCAAAGCAATAGTAGATTCTTTAAAAATCAATTATCTTTAAGGCCCTAGAGCTACGTAAACTACAGATTAAACTACTATTATCACGTCTTCTAACCGAGAAAAAATAAGAGGTTCAAAAAAATTAGTTCATAAGTAGTCTTTTTTTCAAAGAAGGTCAGCCGATATTTTCATGAAATATTTTTTTTTGGTTAAGGAGTTCCGTATCCGTATCCGAGAAAAAATAGTTTTCTGAAATAAAATTTTTTTTAAGTAAAAATAATTTATTGAAAATAATGTCTAAAATATTGTCAACCATGGCGGTTATTAAAATGTTGCTTTAAAATTACTTCCTTGATTTGAAATAATTAAAATAAGAAGTCCAAAAAACATTTAAAAAATTTTTATATAAGAAAAATATTTTTCCTCGCGCATTAATTGGTTGTCCCATCATTAAGTTATTTCTAGAATATGAATACGGATATCCTTTACAAGAAAAAAATTATTTCAAAAAAATATCGATTGCCCCTTCTTGAAAAAAAAATGCAAAAACCCATTAAATTTCGCTAAAATCCAACTTAAGAACATACTTTTTTGAACCTATTTTTTTCTCGGATAGATGAAAATAGACCAACTAACGATGCACAGGAATTTTTAAGTTTTGTTCGCGACCGCGACGACGGGGGAGTCAAAATTAACCGATGTTAGAGCTTTAACCAACTTTAAGAGTTCACATAGAATAGCACATACATATGTGTAATACACATTGGGTATATACAAATAAGATCTTGATTTATATTTTTAAAATATCACCCTCTAAGCAGAGCAACTAAAATTTTTAAATTTTAACTGGCGCTAAAGACAAGGGCAAGGTTAAAGAAGATGTTCAGACTAGTCCTTGTCAAGTGTTTCCTGAGATGGTTTTCAGGACTTTATTCCGGCTTTTTTATGGTGTCCTCGGAATGTTTGGCGAAGAAAACTGTGGGTCGTATGTTACACCTAGCCATTTATGTGGATGTCTCGCGTCATCCTCTAAGGATTTTTGCTGATTATTTATGGGCTGACTATCTCATAGTGGGAAAAGCAGGGAGCTTGCAAATATAAAGATTTTTCATTCCAAGTTAAGTGTCTTTGGCTTTTATAAATTTTGAGATATCGACTCTGCTGTTGTTGCTAATGAAGAATATTTATGCATTAATGCTTCCTTTTTGCTGTTACATACATTTGCAGAAAAGCATAATCCCCTTTGTACCTGTCGGTTTGATTCCGTGTTTACACCAGTCAAGAGAACTTTTAATCCCAAATCATTGACAGGAATTTCCCATGTAAAATTAAAGACAAAGGTTACTAGTTGCTCCTCTTATCACTGATTTTTAACTAAAATGCATCAATAAACACGTGAATGCACTTTGCCCTTTTGCATTTTCCCGTTGAATCTAAAATTGTGTGACATTTGTCAGTGAAAATTTATACTTTACCTTGGTGTGCATTTCAATGTCAATTTGCAAGTAATAAATATAGAAAAATCTGGCCATCAACATCAATTTGGCCATTTATCAATTAAGAGCCCTGACAGCATAATTTATTTGCTGGATAAAAAAAAGGGCAAGCTAACCAAATTGAATGAACCAACAACAATCAGGAATAACTACGGCAAATGCGTGCAAATATATATGTACATATATTCAATCTGTGGCTGTGGGCAGAAATGACTTTTCAGAAAATTATCATTGACAACGACACGTAGCACTCACACAAACACACACTTCCCACACACACAGATACACATCTTGTATGGAAAATTCAATTTGATGCACATCAGCATCCTGGCCAGGCAATGTTGTTGGTGTTGTTTCTGATGTCACTCGCTCGACTCATTAAATATTAATTGTAAATTTTAATTAAAATAAACCGAAACGATTACGGAGGGCACCACACACACACACAGGCAAACAGCCAGCCAATGTGCAGGAGGCAAACTATCTGCTGCTGATGGGCAGGTAATAATGTTTACGGATTTTCTCTCTTTTTTTACTCTTATATATACATAATATCAATGAAAAACCATTAATTGCTCAAGCAAAAGGCGCACAAGAAGCAGAATATGAAAAAAAATTAACATATATAATAAGGGATTGTGCGACTGACTGACTGACAGTTGCAGCAATGCAATACGAGACAGGCTTTGTCCCATCACAGCATCGAGAGTAAGTTGACTTTCAGACTTTTATTTCGCCCCAAGTTCTTTGTGTAATTATAAAAAAAGCAATTAAGTTTCTCTTGGAAATCATTTGGCACTTATTTAATTCTTTTTTTAAATTTATTTTTCTTTTTTATCAAGAGTCTGTAAAAGGTTCTGTTATAAATATGGATTAAGATAACATCAAAGTTTTATCTGAATATCTGATGAATTAATAAAACACTTTTCTAAACACAATTTAATATTTCTAAAGGTTCAATTAATTTCCGTTCATTTAAATTCCTTTTAATTGCTTTTTAATTATGCATTTCATTAAAATAGTTATTTTTCCCCTTCAAGTACCTCAAGTTCAAATTGCCCCAGAAAGTATGCTACATTTTGCAAGATTAACTCGAAAGCGAATACCGATTAAAATATCTTGCAACCTGACTCGGAGAGCTTGTCAATGCCAGGAATAAAAACATCAGAGTTCAAGTAAGAGTATGAGCTGCCAGCCCAGGAAATTGCCAATAAATTGTATTTTAATAATCTACCCATATACATGCAGTTGCCAGAATATGTGTGTGTGTGTGTTTGTGTCCGTTTGCTTGCCTTGTGGGCGTGACACACATTTACCCAATGAATTGGCCGCCGGAGCAGCGCACAGATTTTATTTATTTTTCGCCATAATTTCGTTGATTTTTTCATTGTCACGTTTGTGGCCGGAATTGCATTGAACCGTAACATTTTCTTCTTTTTTTTTTGTTTCGGCTTCACAAAAGGCAAATAAAAATAATATAAAAACACAATAAGTTATTACGGCCGATTGCGTTAATGATCATTTATAGCTGAGCGAATCTGTGGGCTTATGTAAATGGCTCTGGGTGGTTGCACAACGATAACTTTCGCTGTGGCACTCGAACTGCAAAATAATGTCCATTCGTGTGTCCCCTGGCGTATACGTAATAAGTCGCTGACGCCGACAACAATGTTTGGGCTCTTCCTTTTCAGAAGATTTATGCTTAAGTGATGTAAATGTTTTGCCATTTGACAGTTTATTGACTTTTATGAGCTAGTTTATTATGGACGTTGTTTTTTTTTTTATTTTATTGCCAAGGGGGTAAGTGGTCCAAGGAGGCTAATGTAAGACAGAGTTTTTGTAATTGGGCGCGTTTAAGGCATAAGAAATGTTTTGTTTTAGTGTCAATGGGCTGAAAAGATGCCGGAGATGTTTGCTAATGATGATAATAAACACTGTAGCAGTTGTTTTAGGCCACTGAAAAGGACAGTCTGGACGAAACAGCACAAGACAGGCGTTTAAGTATTGTCTCCAACAAATGCTCACGAGTTTTTACATTAAAAATGCTAAATGACAAAGAATTAGTCTGAGGAATACCACACAAATTATTCTTAAGTGGTAAGATTGACCCACTCCCTTTCAGGATCCAAAATCTGAAAAGAGCATTAAATTTTAATTTTTGAAAATGTCTTTGTTGTTTTTAAAAATATGAATTTTCAACTCATCAACGGCTTCTTCGCTTATATTAAGGTGGGTTTATCCAAAGAAATACAGACTATTAAAGATGACGCATCTAAAACAAACAGGTAGGAAAATCGGTAAAGCCCAACTGTTATAATATTTGTACCAGCCAAAGTTGGATATAATATTTTGCAGTTTCGTGAAGTAGCAAATGTATGTATGCTTCCCTGAGCGAAACCTTGTGCAACCAATTTCTCCTCGTTTAGATACATGAGCCGTAATGATCGTTCTCCTACGACACGGATTTGTGTTTTGGAGCTATTTAAAAGCAATTTTATTAATTCTTATAAAATAATTTAAAAATTGCGGTCAACTGTCAATAGTGATTATCGAAATTTGTTTGATATTGTAGCGCCGCAGTACTTTAGGACTATCCAGATCATAAAAAACTACCTTTTTGAAGAGATAAAACTTTATACTGAAACTGCGGTTGTATTTAGTCAATTAAAATAAGTCTATATTAAATTTGTAATGTAACATTTGCCATATTACTGTAAATAAAATGCCTACATGGCATTCAAAGTCTTAACTTGCATTATGTTACTCAATTTAGTTTTCAGAAGTTTTATGGCAATGTATGCTAGGGTTTGAATCGGACTGTTTTCGCCAACCTCATTGTAATTCATCACTGCAAACCAAAACTTTACCAAATCGTCTGTACATTTCCAGTTTATATTTTAATATTTTAACAATTTATATTATTTTCTAATCATACGATTTTTTTTTTCAATAATAACATAGTAATTCTGTTTATCAAAATATCGTGAACAATTTTGAAACTAATAATTTTTTTCTTAATGCCAAATCACTATTAACTGTATCCAGAAAGTGTTAAGAACAAATTTGTACTTTATATAATAGCAGAAGGCCACAAAATTTAAGATTTTTCAGTTTATAGATGAAATTATGGTGATTCTAGATTTTTTCCAAATCTTTTTGTCAAAATGATTTATCATGTCATGAGCCTAAATTTGGTAAAAATACCTTTTATAATGTTGCCTAGTAAAATTTTAACTATAAATACTTTTTTATTTTTATTAATAGCTAATCGTAATAGCTAATAATATTCGGAAGTTTCGAAAACAAAAAAAAAAAACAGTTTAACATAGTAATATTTTTTTTATCTTCACCCGATTTTTTTTTAAAAGTTAAGCATTTTGTTGGGTTATTGAACTCATATATTCAATGTTCGTATACAGTAGAAAGGTACGAGCTGAACACGAACCACCGGGCCTCTATTTGCATCATAAAACTAAGATCTGATAATAATACAATTTTTGTATTTCAAATCTTATAAAAGAGTATTGAAATGGTTTAGATTACAGTATTTAGGACTATAATTCCATTAATTTCATATTACTTATTTTTATCAGTATGCTCGGATTTGATAATGTTATTTATTTTTATAACTAGTCGCCTGTTCTACTAAAAAATTGAATATGGCAGTTAAATATGATTTTTATACGGTGCACCGGAATCAAATTTTATATATTATATAAATAAGAAGAAATCAGCATTATTAAGCGATACACCAAGTTGCGGAATGATCACATGAACGTTAGCGAAGTTATAAAATCAAATAGTTTATAGCAGTAGCTTAACTTACACCAAAGAATTTGCAATACCTAGAAGCGACATCTCAAACCCGCCTTTTGCAACATAACCCGCCAGCATAATTGTCATTAACCTCACCAGCCGACACAGAAAGATTATTGAGCGAGGATTTACGAAGCATCACACATTCTAAAAATAGAATCTGGAAGTTAACCCGTTTTTAAGCTGTCCCGCCAAGAAAATTTTGTATAAGTTGTCGAGATATTGAAGATTCGGCATAACTTCACACAGTTCGTGTTGCGCCACATCTGAACGTTGTCAGTTATATTAAATGTTTGGCAGGAGTAGAGTATATTAAGGTCCACTTTTTTTTACTTGATTATAATTCGAAAAATGAGAAAAGTCAATTTTAATTATCGAATCATCTCGCAACGTAAGCAAAGAAGATGTCAATATTTTTCATTTTTTCTGTCAAGTTAATTGTTTAGCTCCGAGTGCTAAAAACCAAATCCGATACAGAATTCCTATTTCATTTATTTAGGGAGGGAGTTCAGTAGCTTTACTTATTCCTCGCTCTGTTTCAGTTGATAAACACAAGGAGGCGTACGACAATTTTGATTACTTACCTTAATCTAAAATGAAATAAGTAAACACATTTCTTTACACATTCATTTTGAATTTATTTTTCATATTACTCATACGCACTGCTTACCAGCTAAACATTTGTTTCCTTTTTTGTTTTGTTTTTTTTTTTTGGGTTTTTTGTTTGAAATTTCATTTTTCCCCATTTCAATTAAGCTAATTTGAATCCATTTCTATTATTGATTTGCTTTGCCTTCATTAAATATTTTTTTTTTTATTTTTACTTGCGTAATTTGTTTTGTTTGTTTGAAATGCTATCAATAATTTGGACTTTTGTAAAATTCATCAAAGTGAGTTGGTTTTGTTTGGAAAGTTGTTGTTTGTTTTTGTATTTTAACGCTATATGGCTTAGTTTTGCTTGAACAACATTTATGTAGAATTAGGCTTTATTTTTTTTGTTTTAGTGTATTTAACTATAAGGTAGAGTTGACAATGCATATGTATGTATGTATAGCAGGAATGGGCACTCCCAGTGGTAGAGGATTTTCCATAACGCATGAAGTGCCCATTACTGATGTAAAGTTATGATTTTTCTATAAACATTCGGTAATTTGGCTTAAAAAAGTACAAAAATTGATGGAAAAAAGTTGGCAATAGGCGGGAAACATAGCAAAGCATTCAATTTGTTTTCTTCTGGGGGGTAAAAGTGTAAATGAATTGCACGCAAAAAACTCTATCACAGAAGATACATAATTATAAAATAACTCAAATATAAAAACAACACACACACAATCCAAAATCTCGGTGGCAACAACGACAACGACAACAAGAACTAAGATCTACCGGGGAAAAGGGGGCTGGGGGTGGAAGAGTTGATAGCGTTGAATCAATATCAATCAGAAACTCTAATGCCAAATCAAAGCGAGCAACAGCATGGGCCACATCATGGCACTGTAACAGGAAATGCCAGCCGCTGCAGTGGCAAAAATTTTCACATTGCTCCATTCGCTAAGCCCGGCCAGATTGCGTGAGGCGGCGCGCATCAAATATGTGGTATTGCCCTCCAGATGAGAGATGATGAAACGTTGACCTGCAATGAAATTGCCAGATTTAAGTACAAGCGAAGATAAATTTTTAGCTTTCGACTTACCACGATGAAACGAGAAATCTCTCTGCCTGGCATAGCTCCAGTTGCCGGCACTAAATTTGAAATCATTCTCGCTCATGTATGCCACACGATAGCCAAAGATTTGCATCTCATCCGATACGTTTGTCATGCGTGGTGTGCGCAGATCCAGCTCGAAGGCATCGGCATACAGGCGCTTCAGTTGAAAGCGCGTTGGTCCAATGGGTTTGGCACCGGCGCGCAGCTTGATGACCCGCTCCAGCATGCCCAATGGATTGGCCACCTTGCATTTGTAGTCCCCAAACTGTGAGACATTGCGTATATCCAGCTGGAGTGTGGCACCATAGTCGGCAACAAAGATGCGATGATTGAAGCCCAGAATGCCCTTGCCGTTGTGCAGCCAGGTGAACGATGGCGGTGGCTCGCCCATTGCATCGCAACTGAGATTGACAGAGCCACCCACATAGGCATATTGCAGGGGCAATGTTTCGTTGTAGAACCAATGGGGCTTGTCTAGGGGAAGTAGTAGGAGGAGGCAGAGAGGGTAAGTGTCAGTTGTAAGCCCGCATGGGGTCGACTAGTTTCAGCTGGTTTGCTTTTTTTTTTTTTCTGTGTTGACACATGCACACCCAGTTGAAAGGAGTAGGATGAATAGGGGGGAGGGGTGTGGTATAGTAGTAAGTAGGTGGAGCAAAAGCTGGTGCACTTTGTCGTTGTCTTTGGTTAAATTCCCCAACTGACACCGCACATGGCACATCAGTTACAGTGTGATTTCTCTTTTTTTTTTTTTGGTTTGCATCTATTTAACGGTTACCCCCAGAGGCACAGTGGGGCCAAGCTAAGACAGTGGTGCAGGTTTTGACAAAATTTACATCCATCACTTAAAACCTTTTTTACCTTTTTTTGCATAAAAATTTTGAAATAACTATTATTTTGTAATTTTTAAATTAAAATTAAAAAATAATCGTTATTCTATGATTTTTAATTAAAAATATTGTTTTAACTGTTAAATGTTGATTTTTATATACAACTTTTTGAATAACAGTTAAACATTAATTTTTATTATAAAAATTTAAATTAATTTTTATTTTGTAATTTTTATAATAAAAATTAATTTATAATTGTTATGAAAAATTTTTAATATAAATTTTTATAAAAATTTTTATCTAGTAGACGTTTGTAAATCATAGAATGTCTTTAATAGAAGAATACAAGATTTAAAAAACCTACTAGATAAGTAATTTTTATACAAATTTTTATTATAAAAATTTTTCAAAACAATTAAAAATTAATTTTTATTATAAAAATTACGAAAATAAAAATTAATTTTTTATAATAAAAATTAATTTATAATTAATTTTAAATTTTTAAATTTTTTATAATAAAAATTAATTTATAACTGTTATTAAAAAAATTTTTATATAAAAATTAACATTTAAGCTAGGTACGAATAACATTCTTGCTGCTAGAATTGTTTCATAATTCGAAGAGCGGCCTCTTAGAATGTAGGGTGACCAAACCAAAGCGAAAAAGCTGTAAACAGTCACTGAATCCGAAATGGTCACTCTAGTTTTGTCAGCTGTTGTTTGTTTAAAAATAAGCGGCCAAAACAGATTGTAAAAAATGTTTATAAAATTTAAAATGGATGGCTCTATGTAAAATAAAGAGGTCATGGGCATAGGCATGGCTAGATGGAGTGACGTCAGAGCGGCAAATTGTTGTTTCATCTTGACCGTTTTGGCTATCGCAACTTGTTTAAGCTCCTCAAAGTTCTCCAAATGGTTTTTGTTTTGCCTTTTGGTCTTCTTTGAATCCATTTTTTCAAATTGTGTGCTCAATTCTAAGAGGTACCTCTTCGAATTATCAAACATGTTTCATAATTCGAAGATCCCCCTACGAGAATGTGTCAGCTGTTTTTGAAAAACGATCTGGCAGCCCCATGCACATTATGAGAGCGCATTCTAGGCGTCTGAGTACGGCCTCTTAGAATGCTTTGAGAAAATTCGAAGAGCGCATTCTAAGAGCCATTTATGTAATTAGATAGGCAGCGAGAATGTTATTCGTGTACCTAGCTTTAACAGTTAAAACAAAATTTTTATTTAAAAATTATAAAATAACAATTTCAAAATTGTTTCGTGTTAAAAATTGGAAATAAAAATGTATCCTCTCTTAGGACTCCACATTGAAAATTATAAAGATTGATATACTCCATTTCATCAGGGGAACCATTGTTCGAAGTAATTTGTTCACTTCTAAAACTGTTATTCGGGATTTACACCATGAAGTAAACTTCATGAAGTTTTCTTAGTAGGCGTGGAATTTAGAGGAAATCTTTCAGACCTTTAAAACGAATAGTAAAAAATACATTTAAATCTCTCGCCTACTAGGAAAACATCATGAAGTTTGCTTCATCATGTAAATACCGTTTTATTTTCGGTCCCTGCTTAAAACTCATTTCAATCAAATCACTAACTCCTTGACTTAAACGTCAAACTTAGCTGGTTCCAAACTTAGTTTGTTATTTGCACTCGAGACCAGGCAGTCGTACGTGTCGGTTGCTCTGCTTTGGTTTATTTTATTCTTTTTTTTATTTTTATTTTTAATGGAATAATAATATTAATTTTTTTCCTTTGGAGTTTCTTGATGAGCCTTTTCATCGGCTTAACTACGAAAGTTAAGGATTACAGCATATTTCCTTCTTAATTCTTTCTTTTACTTTAATAAATTCTTACCAAGGCTTTCCGATTGGCGGTAGCCCCTTCGCAGTGGCATTAAGGTGTCCTTCTTATTTCATTTTTTTACTTAAATAAATTCGTAACTAGGCTTTACATCGGCAACTTCGAAAGTTTAGGATTGGTAGCCCTTTCTGAGTGGAACCAATGTTTTATTCTTGCTTTTTTTTTTTTTAAATTTAATCCATTTTTACCAAGTCTTTGCATCGGCAATTTCGAAAGTTAGGGATTGTTCTGTCTTATTTCTTTTATTTTGATAAATTTTTTACCAAGGCTTTACAACGGCAGCTACGCAAGTTTGGGATCTGTATCCCCTTTGCAGTGGCTCAATGTGTTCTTCTTGATTTTTTCTTTTACTTTAATAAATTTTTACCATAGCTTTACAATGGCAACTTAAATGTTTGAGGTTAGTGATTAAATCATAATCACTTGATTCTGGTAACTAATAGATTGGTTTAAGTTCAGTGCAATTTAAGAATCGCATTTTGACTCCATTTACATAAAAAAAAATCTGAGCTTAAAACCAGAGGTCGAAAATATCTCTCTCCACTTTAAAGTGTTGTAAAAATAAATGTTATTCTGAAACACTTTGAAGTAACTCACACAACTGAGAGAGTGAGTTATTTTTAAATATTAAGTGTTTCTCTCAGTAAGAAACATAAATTTTTTATTCTTTTGGATTTATGTCACTCAAGAATACTTATAATTGTGAGAAAACCAATGATAAGTCCAAGTGGATACATTTTAAATATATTTCATGAAGCTTTCAATGCATAAAACCTTTTTCAATATAAATTTCTAAGAACAGCAAAGGTAATTCTTGATTATTTGTCCTAAATTCGCAACCAATCCAATTTAAATTAGACCTCACTAGTTCCCAAATTCTGTTACATCTTCTACCACTGTTTGCTCGCCAAATCCCCCTGACTCTTTTGGCTGCCTCCATTCAGGCGTAAACTAATAGCACATTTTAGCATTTCGTCGACGTCCTTGTCGTCGTCGCCGCTGTGGCTCATTGAAGTTTATTGCTCAGGAAATGCAAACACAGTATATATTGCAGCATTTGCAGCATTTCATCTGCTTCTCGGCTACAAATTAGTTTCGGTTTCCATTCGCTACTGTTTACATTTCGGTTCCAGCTGCCCAGTTGGACTTCTGTTGGTCTTTGGGTTGTTCAAACCGGGCACAAGGCAATCGAGGGGGGAGGTCGACAGTCATTAGTAAAATTTTGACGGCAACTCAATTGTATGGCCAAAAAGGAGCCAAGGGGGAAACTCTCTTTGACTTCGTCTCTTATTTGGTTTGGCTGGTGTTAGTTTGTTTTATTAAGCCTTCGGACCAATGTGTTCGATTAGAGACTGGCAAAAGTTCTGAGACCATTTGAAATGGCAACATTTATTAATTAGTCACAAGAGAGAAATATTAGGTAAATAAGTTTGGGAATAGAAATCGATATTCTTGTATTTGGCTTCTGTATGATTTTAGTTTGATAAATAGATTTGAAGTGACAAATCCTGATACTCTTGTGGAAATATTAAATATGAATTAGAAATTTCGGATAAATGACTAGTTTGAGACAAACTTAACTTGTAATGAACTTAGCATGTGATAAAAACAAAGACACAGACTTTTGACTGGCTTATTACACTGCGATAGTACATATTACAAACAACGTAGTTATATAACTAAAATTAAAATCTGGGGCCCATTATAGGGGTAAACTATATATTTCAACACCAATCTGTCCTTAAAATTCCAAATTGTTTCTTTCACTTCTCCCATAGAATAATGGTAGATTTCTAACCTACAGTTAATCCTTCTTTGTCTTTGGTTAATTTATCCGTGGTGTAATTATATAAGGTGGGGTCAGTTAAACATGCTGCACCTTGTCTCAAGAACAAAAAATTTGAACATTTTGTTCTTTTTTTATGTACTCTTATTTAGTTTAAAGAATGTTTTGGGGGTTTCTTTTAGAATTTCAACGAGAAATATTTTGTTCTGGGGATTGACTTAAGACTGTTATCAACCAAAATTATGATTATAAAGATTTTAAAAATTAAAAATTTACTTAATATATGCCGGAATGGTCTTAAATTAAGTATTTTGGGATTCAAAAAATCGTGCTTGTTATAAGAACTTTGTACTTAAATCAGGTATTTTCGTACTTAACGTACTTTTGACACCGTTTGTACTTAATTCAAGTACAATCCTCTTTTTTTGAGTATACTTGAAACCGTGTTTTTTTTGTCAATAGTAGGTTAAGTTCGTTTTTTTTCTTATATGGCGGATTTAAGTTAAGAACGCTTTTATGAATTTCAACAAGAAATATTTTGTTCTTATGTTAAGTTCGCAAATTCTTGTTTCTGGGGTTAATCGGGTTAAAATTAAGTATGTCGGGATTCAAAAATTCGTGCTTTTTATAGGAACTTTGTACTTGAATTCAAGTATTTTCGTACTTATCTTATTTTTGACACCGTTTGTACTTAACTTAAGTACAAAGTTCTTAGTTCTTTTTTTAAGTGTACTTAAATCCGTATTATTGTTGTCAATAGTAGGTTAAGTTCTGTATACCGAGATCGGCGGGGTTACGTTAAAAACGCTTTTTTGAATTTCCAAAAGAAATATTAAGTTCTTATTTTAAGTTCGCAAATTCTTGTTTTAATCGGTCTAAAATCAAATATTTCGGAATTCAAAAAATCGTATTTGTTTTAGGAACTTTGTACTTATATCAAGTATATTCGTACTTAGCATACTTTTGACTTCGTTTATACTTAATTCAAGTACAAAGTTCTTTGTTTTTTTTTTTGGATGTACCTAAAACCGTTTTTTTTTGTTGTCAGTGGTAGGTTAAGTTTTTTTTTTTTCGAGATCGGCGGAGTATAGTTAAGAACGTTTCTATGAAATCCGAATGTTCCGTTTCAAAGAACCATCCGGACTTGTTTTTGGAAAGAAAAATTTATTGGGTCGATATTGATTTTAAAATTTGGTGTCGGGATCAGGACGGTATGGGATAGACATGAGTCGGGATCGTGCCGGGACGGGATTAGTTATTGATCCTGATATTTTGTAATGGCCCTAGCTAGTTTAAGCACTGCCATTAAAACAATTTATCGAAATAAACAACGAAAATAGGCAACCTAAGTCCAACCATTACGGGTTGCAGAATTTGCCGATTATTTACCAAAGTCAATTGATATCATTGGACAGCAAATAAATGATTATCTAAAAAGCATTGAGAACAAAATCTGTATTTGTCACTTAATTTTTGAAGCACACAAAATACATTCGACCCTAAGTGGTCTAAAAACAAGACGTTGATTTCGTTTAAAAAATAAACGAGATTCTTTATATGCATTGGTGTCTGCTCTTTCATAGAGCAGTGATAGTCCTTTTAGTTCTTGTGTGTACTCACATGCCCTGCCTATACAAGCAAATACAAATTTGCAGTTTAAGCATAGCACTTGTCCACCTCTGCCTTAGAGTTTTACGAAAAAAATAACGTGGAATTAGACGGACAAACGGATATGCCTTTATTAAGAAAATGTGTCCTGCTTTGGCAATTATTTTGACATACTTGTAATGATTGTCTTTCTTTTTGCACAAATTAATATACCCTAAAAAAAGGTATCATAATTCAGAATTCAGAATTTATCTTTGCTAAACCCCAAGCCAATTATCGAACCACTTAAGTACTAAGTATGTTCATTAAAATTTTGCATGAGCAATTTGCATTTCCTAAGCCTGCAGCCACTTGACCATGGCACACCCATGGAACCCTCATGATTCCCTCAAGGGTTCTGGCCAGAGTCATTGCAGCTCAAGCTGCTGGAAATCTCATTAAAGCCAACCAAGCATGCCCCCCCCCAACCCGGAACTGAAGCTTAAATAACTTTAAGCTGCTATCAGCAAAGATTTTGTTGCCAAGTCCCAGCAATTTTCTAGCATCTCAAATAGGGAGCCGGGATGCAAGTGCCAGCATGTGCAGTAACGAATAAATTCTAGATTAAATATTATCAAGTGTAGCACGTATACGAGAAATGAAAAAAATACAAAAAAAAAAAAAATTCTGTTGCTGACCAAAAGGGCAAGGAGTTTGTGCTCCAGTTAGCAAGTGACACCCACATTGCCCGCATTGCACTTACGTTGTATCCTTAGCAATATCGTTATTTGATCGGAATCCGAAAAAGTTGGTGTTATACGCATGGCACGACATGTATACTCGCCGGCATCCGTTTGGCTAACATTCTTGATGTAAAGTCCGTTCGACAGACGATTGTGTTTCGATGAGTTTACAGCTGTTGAGGAGAGAGGGAGGTTGAGAATAGTTGCATAGTTAACAAGTTTGCCATGTCATACACACACACATACACGGAAACTTACTGTTTATATATTCGCCATTGTGCAGCCATGAGACTTCCGGTGCGGGCATTCCCTCCACAAAGCAATTGACCATAGCATCGCGTCCTTCGCGCACCGATTGCACTTGTTCCGTTTTGCCAAATGAGATTTTCTCTGTTTGCCAATTGGAAGTACGAAGGAAATTGTATAAATTGCTTTAGGGGACAGCAAGTTGGAAATAAACTGGCTAGCTCTTAGGCATGATATGTATAGCTAACTGGGTATAATATGGCCTGGGACTGTTTACATGGGGTCACTCTTTGATTGCTGGCAGAAAGTTTGCCAACGTTGACAAAATGAATGTGTGTGTGAGCTTTTATCAAAGGCTGCTGAGGGCGGGCTGGCCGGGGTTTAATGACCTGCGGATATTTGATGGCATTTCGTATGATTTGGGAATTTTGAAATTATGTTGAGTATGAGTAAAATTTACCTAAATGCAAATGTTTATTTAATGGGTAGAGATACCCATTTACAGAGATGTAAAACTCATAAGAAAATCATCAGAAAAGGTTTCAGTTTTATTTACGATGCTTTTATACATATTTTTTGTACCTATTCAAACATTTTCAAAAGAATAGATGAAGATAGAGTGAGAGCTAACAGCCAGACTCGAAAGATTTTTAAAATTTTTTTTTTAAATAAAATATTTAACTAAAATTTTTCACACAAATTTTTTTTTTTAATTTTTAAGTCGGACCAAAAACTAGAGTAAAAGTTGTGTTACCCGCTGTTCTTCAAAATGTGCCTTTTTATCTTATAATTAATGAATGTTTGAAAATTCCTAGAAATTTTAATTTCAGCTGCCACCTTTTTGCCCCTCTTTGAGTTATCTTAAATTTTTAGCCCTTTAACTAATGAACAAAAAAGTGAGTACTTTTCCCTTCACTCATTTTGCATATGTGGCCTGCAGAAGGGACTTAAATTTCAAACCTTTTCAAAACAATGCAATTGCCAGCCTTTAACTAAACAGTCCCGCCTCCTTTACCTAACCATTTATTTCTTTTGTTTGCATTAGGCTTGCTTTTTGCCCATTTTTTTTTTGTGTGACCCTTCCTTTGCTTTATGAACAAGTCAACTTACGATTTACAAGCAGCTCAAAGGATTTTTTAGCATCGCGCTCCGCATTTGCATTCACTTCGCAGGTCCAGTTGCCCTTGTCGTCCAGTGAAATATGCTCAAAGACCAGGGCCAGCAAACCTAAGAAGTATAAAATGAAAAAAAAAAAAATAGGTGGCATTATGCGAATGTGCCCTGCCTCTTGTGGTTATGGCAACAACTGACATTATCTGCGAATATTTCTGGGCCGTCTCCACTTACTTACTGCTCTACTTACCCGTCTTCTTTTCAATGTGCACTCGCCCCCTGGTATTCTCTCGGGTCTGGCCGCTGGGATCACGCCACTTGGTGTCGATATCCTTTTGTACTGTTTTGCAGAAAATGATGAAGGAGTCATTTACAAAATGCGTTATTGATGGCGTTGATGGTGTCAGGCTGAGAGGCGGCAGCGGCACTGCCAGCGGTGAATTGTGCATCGGCGCTTGGGAGCTGCCGCTGTCCAGTTGTCCGACCCCAAGAACTGCGGCAGTTGCAGCTGCTGTAAAAATGTGCGCATTAAATTTATTACAATTTTTTTTTTTTCAATGGGATATGAAAAGTGGCGTTAAAGGCTAGCTGGTTAGCTGATGCACATCTATAAATATGCATACACTTAAAGAAATTAAAATATATATAAATTTTATGAAATTATCAATTGAATAGAGTGCTCATATTTTGTAAAAAGTCATGGCATGGGAAAAACATTTTTTACTACAAAAAAAAACTTGAAAAATCTAAATTTTTTTTTTAAACGGCCGCCAATTTTTAAAAAAAATATTGAAAAATATGATTGAGGTACGGGCCAGAATTACATCAATTCTAATCATAACCTCATTTAGCGTTTTCAATTCCGATATCCTGGAGTCTCGGAATCATGGCCACCACCTCTACACCTTTTTTTGGGAGACCTTAATTGGCAGGCCGATAACTTTTAGAACAGCCCTCGAATTGCAAACATTTTTTTTTATTTTCTTATATAATTAATTAATTACTCAAAACAAAAAACCAAATTAAAAAAGCTTTTATGGTTTTCCCTCCAGAATTTTTATAAAAAACACTCATAAAACTCTGTTCAAAGGTAGAAGACCCCCTTAAGGGGGGTTTTTGTTTTTATCAATATTCTGGAGAGAAAACCATAAGAGCATTTTCGATTTGGTTTCTGTTTTTTGTAATTAATTGATTATATAAGAATATAAAAAAATTTTTTTGGAATTTGAGGGCTGTTCAACGAGATATCGGCCTGCCAATTAGGTTCTCAAAAAAAAGGTGTAGAGGTGGTAGACATGATTCCGGGACTCCAGGTTATCGGAAATTAAAACGGTAAATAAGGTTATGATCAGAATTGATGTAATTCTGGTCCGTACCTCAATCATATTTTTCAATATTTTTTTGAAAAATTGGGGCCATTTAAAAAAAAATTTAGATTTTTAAGTTTTTTTTTAAAAAATAGTAAAAAATTGTTTTTTCCTCTTGATTGTGGTACGGGGCAGAATTACATCAATTATGCGTCGATTGCAACATGGCTGATCAAAATCAGTTCAGTAGAACTGCAGCTATCATGGCTACCAGGTCAAAAAACGTGGTTTCGTGAAAAAACGCAGTTCAAGTTTTGAGCAACGTAAAAAATACTCACTTAAGCAAGAACATTGCTCTTTTAAAATGGTTATATTTGCTAAACTTTTTCGAAAATTTCAAAATGTTTTGAAGGGGATGAAAGGGGAATGTTTAAGCTATAATAATAATGCAACAAAATTAATTTTTTTAAAGGTAGAAGATCGCAAACAAACTAACAATAAAAAAAAATCATTTCAAATATTAGAGAAATATTAGGGCAACACGAATTATCTAAATATAAATATCATTAAAGCTGTTCTACTGAGTAAACCCCAAGATTAACATAGATCAAATGTATTTCCATATCCGAATCACTTCAAATATTATCATCAATTGCATACTTTACAGGGCTGACATTTCTCCTTGAATTTTTAATGATAAACAATTTTATTTATTCATATTGTGTTGGAAAAAAGGAAGTCCTTCAACCGTATAATTTTATGAGTTTATTATACTACATACACATTAGAATGATCCTCCCTAGGCCCCCAGGGGCTATGGCTGTCAAACTCTGCTCTAAAGCTTTGTTTGTATTACTCATACGCAGTGTTGCTTTTTTTAACTCTTTGTATTTAATTTCTAAACAGTCGCCGTTGATTTGAATATAAAATCGATTCAAAGTTAAGACTCAACAGAACACCGTATTATTTTTAAGCACTTTAAACAGCCGATTCAAAATAGCCATTTCCGTAGATACACATAGATACACCCGCTTTTGCACATACCATGCGCAGATCCCGCTTGTTTTTAATTTTCAAAATTTCGTTATTACTTCTTGAAAGATTAAAGGTTAAACAACGATTAAAATGTACTACAGATTTTGTTGTACAAATTATGATCAGGAGTACGTGTCGTATGAGTATTTTATTCAAAGCTTTGGGGCCTCAAGTAAAATAAAATTTTGAAGTTATGACAGAGAGAATTTTGTACTGCCTGTGGAAAAGTACAAGCTCTGTTTTGGATAGGTTAACGCTCAGCCCACATTTCCTTACCCACTTCGTTAGGGTTTAAGGTCGATCCTCAGATTCGTAAGACCCTCAGGTGGTAAGAGATCAATTTATATATTTTCATACATACTCAGAAAAAATCAATCTATATCAGAACAAAGCACTAATATATCAAGAAAAATTCGACCTAATAAAATACTTTTATATACAGGACGAAACTGTTTTTACAGCGGAACAAAATTTTCCTTGATTTAGATTAAATTTAAAATTGGAAAATGATTTTTATGAAGAAGTGTTTTTCTTAAAAAAAAATAGCTTATCAACTAAATAATTGCTGTAAAAATTTGCAAAGATCTATCTATACAAAAACCATGTATGAAATGTAAAGGATTTTCAAGTCTTAGAATTTTTTTCCCAAATATATAAATGTTACAAAAATTTTTAACTAAATTTTAATAATAAAATTTCTGAATTAAAAAAACTATTTTGATTTTTAACAATGTGTTGTTCTAAAATTTAGTAAAATTAAATATTGTTAAAGATTAAATTAAATTAATAATTGTTTAAGATGGATTTTAGGTCTGTTAAACCCGTTTGAGATAGAGTTCGACTCGATTTAGGGCCTTATTGGAACGTAGATTTATAGTACAAGTTTCAATCTAACCAAAACGCGAAAGATCTTTAAGGTAGCTGTATTTTTGGCGAGGCTGCCGGAGATTTATTAATAAATTTTTAAAAATTATTAAAATTAAGCAATATTTTTTTACATAGATTTGATCTTATTTTTTGCGAGTGCAGTCAAAGGAAATCGTAATCAAAAAACTAAGATAAAACTTGAGCGGCTGGTCATAAAAAAAAAACAAAGTTCGGCCTTTGCTTTGCTTAAATTTAATTAGCTTCAAAGTGAAGACTGAGTACGAATGAATACATATTTCTTATGAAATATTTACAGCAAAGTTTCCCCCTCTAGTATATATTTGTGTGTGTTTTTTTTAGCATTTGTAATAAAAATTCCATAGCTGCATCTTTCATTCATTTTTACATGAATGACAAGAATGAAGAGTTGGAGCTACCATGCCCTGGCCCAGCAAAAGTTTCAATGAATTAAACTAGAAAACTGAGTGCATATTTAAATGCGTTAAAAATGTATGTAATTTAATGTAAAAAATGAGCAAATTTAGTAAAAAAAAATCCCAAAAAATGGGTTTAATTGGTGGAAAATTGTTTAACCCATTTTTGTTTAAAATTATTCGTTGTTAGCCAAAATTTAAAAGCTGCACTCATTTTTTTTGTTGTATTTTATGCCCTGCCCCAGGCTAGCTGTCTTACCAATTCCCAAAGCGCAATGTTTTTGCGCTGTAAAGGCACGCCTGTGGACGCCCTGCTGTTACCCCCATCCCCCAGTATTTTGCTGTTCATCCTCGCGACTAAAATTTCAGTCAAACAATTTGAGAGCTTTTGTGCGGACAAAATTGAAAATAAATATCCACAACTATTTGCAAAGGGATAGGAAAAGTTTTTTTTTTTTTTTTTGGGGTTTTTGGCAGCCTAAAATAATTATTGGTAATTGAATAAGGGCAGCAGCTGTGAATGTGCAGTTCGAAAAAAAATTTTGCTGTGTAATTTAATAGACTTTAAATATTTTATTTTGAGCAAAAACGTAAAATATTTTTAGTTAATTTAAGAAAAAAATCTGGGATTTTAATAACATTGACAATTTTAGTGTGACCCTTTTTTTGTCTGCGAAAATGCGACCAAAGAAATCTAAGTCAAGTCTGTATTCGGCCTAAAATAATTATTGGTAATTGAATAATGGCAACAGCTGTAAATGTGCAGTTTGAAACGAAGTTTTTGTGTAATTTAATAGATTTTAAATATTTTATTTTGAGCAAAAACATTAAATATTTTTAGTAGAAAAAAACTGGGTTTTTAATAAAATACACAATTTTATTGTGACCCTTTTTTTCAGGAAAATGTGACCAAAAAATCTTAGTCAAGCCTGTATTCGGCCTAAATATTTATCTGCAAAGTGTGATTCGAAAAGTTTTGGTAATTTCCTACAGACTTTAAATATTTTATTTTGAGCAAAAACGTAAAATATTTTTAGTTCATTTAAGAAAAGAAACTGGGATTTTAAAAACATAAACAATTTTAGTGTGACCCTTTTTTTGTCTGGGAAAATGTGACCAAAGAATTCGAAGTCAAGTCTGTATTCGGCCAAGAACTACCTGAGCTATCAAAATGACAAAACAATTTCTTATAAATTTATTCAGAGTTTGTGGACCGACTTAGCATAAATTTGGTCTCTTAAAACTAGCGAAACTTTTGCATAAGTAAAAAGGGGAACTCGTCTGATATTACATTCAAATTTGGTTTAAATAAAACTTGAGTTGAATTAAGTTAACAAAAATTATACTAAAAATAAACTGAACTAAAAACCTCTTCAATTTGTGGTACCTTTGCTTGGGCATAAACAACCCATTGACAAACCTCAAACCTTGCAAATTCGCATACGCACATAGAAATTCAAATACTTGGCTATATAAGTGGCGGCATACATAGCAAATCCATCAAAATGAAATTTAATAATATTTCATGAGTAGTTTGTGGCAATGTGAAGAAAATTCAATAAAAATTCAAATTTATCCCCCGTTTGGGCTGTTCCAATTGTAGGGTGCACTCCCACACATACCCCGAATGGTATTTTAAAAAAAGCTAAGCACATCGCTGTCTTTTTTTTTCCTATTTCGCGCCTTTGTGTGTTGAATATCAATCAAGTCAAAGGCAGAACGTAAACTCAATTTATTTTATTGCCAAGTTTTATATCAGCTAAATGAAAATTTGAAACAAATTGTTGTTATGGTAATACAATATATATTCTTACATTTTCTGGCAAAAAATTATAATCATCACTTGGCATATGTGTCAAGTATATTAAGCATGTGCCTGCCTTTTACCCCTCTCAGCTTGGAAGTTCTCTTAAGCCTAATCAAAGATCTCATCAGTCATGGGCAACGTTTCATCTTTGGCTTTGGGCTAATTTCGGTTACAAAAGAAAAGTCTTTAACAAAAGCTCCTACACATGGATGGATATGTATGTACTTTCTTTGTCTGTCAATTTTCTATTGCATGCTTTTAGGCCCACTGAAATATTTGTCTGCCACAAACAAAAATTTGCCCAAAATATTGTATTATAGACAAGAATAAAAAAAAACATGAAAACGAATAACATATATTTTCAAATAAATGTGCTCTAAGCAAATTCATTCCGCAACATTTGCACACGAGCCTAACAAAAGGATAAATTGTGGATCAAGTAGCAAACAATTCGCTTTAAATGGCAAATGAATAAATTTCTGTAAAATGTAGTAAAATAAATGAATAATCAATTTATTTAAGAAATATATAACAAAAAGGAAAGCCATCGCAAACACAATTAGGCTGGGGCACTAATACAACTTTAAACAGTTTATTAAGTTTTAAAAGCAAACCCCAGAATATTTGATGAAGGGTCGATTCGAAGGTTTGGTTCATTTCTTATTGGATTGCCATTTCATTAAATTTCAAATATGATTAGCCTTTTCTATGAAGCGTAGTAAGCATTAAATTTTCCAACCTTATTTATATGATAATCAGTTTTCTTTTTTTAATTCCTCCTAAAGTATCCTCCTTTTTCACGGCTCCAACAAGTGACTAGTTGTGTGGAGAGCAAGTTATATACCTTCTAATTTAATCTAATTTTATTTTTCAACTTGATTATCGTTGCTAAAATTTAGGGCTGAAAGGTTGAAGGAGCGTTTTTTTTTTTGTAAATCGTTAAGCGACTTTACAGTTTGCCCTGGTATGATGGACCAATCCTATACTTGAAAATGTTAAAAATGCCTTAAATCCTGCATTTTACATAAAGTAGCCTTCTGCTGAAGTAGACTGTAAAGGATATGAAAACGGCCCTTAGCATTTGAAATTCTCAAGTGCTTATTCGATCAAATGTCAGTATAAAAGGCAATTGCAAACAACTTGTTGTGTGTCAGCAAAAAATCTGCTAATAAGAGAACCGGTAGGCCTTTGAAACAGTGCTGTACAGACAATCGCAGCATTATGTGTAATGTTTGATAAAAATTAAAAATTTGAGTAATGCGTTGATTTTCAGAAATGAAATCATCCTAAGAATACCCGTTATGTTGGTCTAAAACATAAAAAACACTGTTTAAATAATTTTGTTGTTCAATTATTTTAATCATCCATTTTTTCAGAATGTGTGGAATACATAAAAATTATACAGGTTTTACGAAGAAAAAAAACCCAAAACTAGTACAAATGGTTTTCAAAATTTGAAGTATTGAAAATATATACAAGATTTGGACCTCAAAACAAAAAATGTTTTCTCATTGAATTAGTCTTTTCTTCCTAAATTTAAGCATGTTTTGTTTTCTTTGGTCAAGATGGGGCGGGTTTAGTAAAAAATTTTTGAAAACGGAAGAAAGTCAATCAACTTAAGGGGGTCTTCTACCTTTGAAAATTTTTTTTCAATTTTTTTTTTGTCTTATTATTATAACTTGGACATTCCCCTTTCATCCCCTTTAAACCATTTTCAAATATTCGAAATAGTTTAGCAGATATATCCATTTTATTGGAGCAATGTTCTTGCTAACGTGAGTATTTTCAACGTTGCTCAAAACCTTAACCGCGTTTTTCTCGAAACCACGTTTTTTGACCTGGTAGCCATGATTGGGCCAGCTCTACAGAACCGATTTTGATCAGCCATGTTGCAATCGACGCAGAATTGATGTAATTCTGGCCCGTACCTCAATCATGAGGAAAAACATTTTTTACTATTTTTTTTTACACTAAACTCCAACAGAGAAAAAACTTGAAAAATAAATTTTTTTTTTTAAATGGCCGCCAGTTTTTCAAAAAATATTAAAAATTATGATTGAGGTATGGGCCAGAATTACATCAATTCTGATCATAACCTCATTTACCGTTTTCAATTTCGATAACCTGGAGTCCCGGAATCATAGCTACCACCACTACACCTTTTTTAAGACTTATTAACTTTTTGCACAGCCCTCGAACTCCAAACATTTTTTATTTGTATTTTTTAATTTAATTAATAAATAACACAAAACAAAAAACAAATTGAAGAAGCTCTTATAGTTTTTTTACTGAAATTTTTTAAAAATCACTCATAAAACGCTGTTCAAATAGAAATAGAAATAGAATACCCCCTTAAACAAAAGCTTTGGAGAAAAGTTCTTAAACTATCCAAAATCTAACGGTAGGGCAAGTTTTTTGATTTTATTTTTGAATTTCTAATTAGAAATCTGAAAAGAAATTGTACTCAATTGTTGTTGCGTCCACAAATTTATTATATGTCGCTGATACCCGGTGCGACTTTTTTTTTTTAGCTTATTAAGCCGGGTCGCAAGGACTAAACAATTAGTAGAAAGTGACATATTTCCCTTTATAACAATGACCAAAATAATTTAAAATTTCTTCTGTGAATTCGGAGCCACTGACAAAAGAATCTCATTCCATTTCAAAATCCCCTTCATTAATTTTGCATTAAAACTAAATAAGAACTAAACAAAAGGAGAGAGAAATGTTTGAATTGTCAGCAAAGTGGCTTTTCAGTAAGTGGCTTTTCCACTGTCTACACACAAATGCCACAAATGCTTCGTGCGTTTGTGTGTGTGTGACTCATAATGGCAAAGACAAGCAAAATCAATTTAGATACAAGACAATTGTCCTTGTCGAAAATAAAAGGATTGTGAACACAATTATCCTACCATTCGGTGACAGCAGCAGCAGCATCAGCAGGAGTGAGAGCGAACATAATAAAATTAGAATATCCATTGCTCGGAGTTGCTTTTGTTGTTGTTGTTGTGATTTGTGTGAGATATTTATCGCTAGGCGGCGTAATCCTTAATGGTTAATTTCAGTTAGCTGATTGTGTGTGGTTTGGTGTTTTTTTGTTGACACTTTTGTTTTAGGTTTTTTGTGCACTTGCGTTTTCACTTGAGGGATAATGGCACATGACTGCGACCACGATGATTGCTCATGTGTCACCCAGAGCCGAAACAGGCGGAAAGGCGGCAGCAGCAACAATAGCAAAAACACTTTCACTTGGGCATGACATCATCGCCATGGGCAATGCCAACATCATCATTTTGTTCCGTTTCGTGGTAGTTTGTTTCTTCCTTTTCTTCTTTTTTTTTTTTTTTTTTTTGTTATATGACTTAGAAACTAGCACTGAGGCACTGACAACATTTCCGGCAACATATCCTTTGGTATCGTCCTTCAAGCCAACAAATTTACGTCAACTACAAGCCTTTACATTTAGTTAAGGTGTTCAACTCGCGTTTCATGATCCATTGCAAGCGAATGCCGAAGTTCGACTAAAAGTGCATTACCAAAACGGCAACACAGGACACAGACTCGCTCTCCGGATGCTTACGAAGCCACACGAACTTCACGACCTCAACAAGGCGAGGAATTCCCTTTTGGTAGTTGCCATATTTAGCCGCTTTACGTTGGCCACACAATGAAATCAGAAAATATACTGAAGTCTTGGTGTGTCCTGTGGAATCCTTTATTTTGCGTCGGGAGGAAAACTTACAACTTCGGTTGGGCACAATGTTGACGACACACATTTTTAGACACAATGTTGCCAAGCCTTATGTTGACAAACAAATGTTTGGTTTTTTTTGTATTCGAAATGTTGACAAAGGATTTTTAAGGGGAAAGTTTGAAGGATGAAAGCTTCTAAAATGAGCTTGAGGCTGGGGAAATTTAAAAATAGCTTTTGCTTGTAGGACAGTTTATAGTAAAATATTTATTGCTTTCTGTTTATATAAAGTAACTCGGGATATTTTTGTTTAAAAAAATGAAGAAATATTTTAAATGCCTTTATGAGGGAGTTAATGCTCAATTTTGGACCATTTGTGATTTAGTTTGAACTGGCTTAAAAAGCGGTTTTGATTCAACCTACGAAATTGATTTTAAGTTCACTTATGAACCGGCTTAAACGGGTTTTTAAATAAATATCAATCTCCATATTAATTAACTTCAAACCAAATTGCAAGTTTATAGCTTAAATAATATCTAAGACATGACTCTGAATTACTTTTAAACCGGTTCAAAATGGTTTAGAGTACGATTTAAACCCGGAAAATATCTAACTTCATATGACCAAAATATAAGACAAATTTTAAAGCTTAAAACCTAAATTGTTCCTAAGACAAGGTAGTAAACCACTTTTAGACCAGTTCATACTGGTTCGGAAAATTTCGAATTCCATTTTGCAATTATACTCTTCAAATTTTAAGTTCATACTTAGCTTTAATAATTTCTAAGATAAGGCTATAAACTATTTTTGAAATCAGTTTTGAAACTGAATAATATATAACTACATATTGCCAACCCACATACCAAGTTCCAAGTTCTTAGCTCAAATAGTTTCTGAAATATCTCTCCTTCTCTCCCTATCTTTAATTTAGCTTTTCTTTTGAACCGGGTTTAATCCACTTTCGAATGAGTTCACGTACTTTAAACTTATTCTGTGATTTTTTCCTGATCGACATGGACCTTTGGAGAAAATTATGAATATGTCCCTAGTCTGTAAACCGCTTGGAAATCAGTTTAAAATATGTTCAACAAAGGCTCGTAGTCAATTCTCAGAAACTGCTTAAGCTATCGACTAAAAGTTTGACATTTGGGTAAGAATATGGAGTTCGATATTTTCCCGAATCGAAAGTAGTGAAACATTTTTCTGGTTTAGGGGTCTTGAGTTTATCTAGGGTCATTGGGGTGTATCTATGTTCTTAACAAAACGTCGGCATTGTTCCTGCATAGAGCAATAAAAGGCTTCCCTTTAGCTCTAATGCTTACTTTCGATTTTGCCAGAAAGGATTTCCATTTGCAGTTGATACAACAAAATGTGTTTACTATATTATTTGGAAGTCATAATATAAATATTTCATCCACTTCAAAAAATAAGGAAAATTTTTTCCGACTCCATTAGCTATTTTTAACAAGAAATAAAGCTGAATGGCAGATGAACTAAACTGCAGACGTATATAAAAAACGAGTACAATATAAATGTTGCCTGGAAAGTATGCAACACTTTTATCAGCTTAAACAAACCTGACATCGATTTTTAGATTGCGGCTAATTTAATTCAAATTATTTGACCCTGTTCGAAATTCATATTCAATTTTCGTATTACTTGTTTTATGTTGAAATTAAGTTTTTAGAACGTTATATAAAGGTTGACAAACATATGTACACTGCGTTGCTTACGAGTATGTTTTAGTTAATAGTAAATGTCCTCGTCGCGCCCCCTATTACTGAATTTTATTATAACAAAAATTAAATATTAGACGATATCAATTGCTGCCTGTCGTTTGATCGACAGCCCAATCCTACATACAATTTATTAATACCACAACCAGGGTGACACAATTGGATTGACAAAAACCAAATGAAGGGAATAATTTTTAAAAAGAAAACGTTTTTAGAAGGACTTTGGGCAAAATTTTACTTTTTGGGACAAACGGAATAATATGGTTAAGCATTTTATAGCATTTTTGTAATAAAATTATAAACCAAGTTTGACTTCCTATAAATTAAAAGCTTGGGTATAAGTTATTGCAATTTTTTGTATCTCACTTTTACTATAAAATACGTACGCAATTGTCAATTTATGAAAGCTTTAAAAAGCACTGTTTTAGCAAAAGCACGACCTAATCGGTGGTGACACAGAAATGTCTAGGGATTTTGAAGACGTTTGGTTTGTAAATCTCTCAAAAGATTTAAAATTCTGATTCAAAAGTCTAGTTGGAATATCTGCATGTCAGATTATGGTCCAACTGCAATATATACCATTTTCCATTCATAACACAGGGCAACAAAATGACCACTTTTGTGAGGTCTGGCTTTCTCGATGCAAAATTCTGTTCCTGTTCTGCGCCCTGATTCCAAAAGTGGTCTCGGTTTTTTTCCATCAGCTCTTGTTTGCGAGAAATCGCGGAAAAACCATTTTGCTGTTTTTTTAGCTTATGGAAAATTATGGTGGTCACACCAAGCACAAATTTGTAGGTTTATAAGTTTTATGCATCAATGCAGCCATAAAAAATCAAGCGAGCCGCATCAGCAAACCCTCAGTTTTGAAGCTATCGAGCTGAAATATTGCACATAGTCTTCTTTTTACTGCACGCAATTAATATGTCGGAACCGGCCGGATCGGATGACTATATCATATAGCTGGCATAGAAACAGTCGGTCAAAAAAATAGTTCTAGTGAGAAAAACTTTTTTGTTTTCCATCGTAGCGGCACTAATCTTGGTATATGTTAGTATTATATACTTTTACATATTTCTAGAAAAATTTATCAAAATCGGATCACAATAGCATATAGCTGCCATAGAAACGGTCGGTCAAAAAACTACTTCTAATGAGAAAAATTATTGTTTTCTTGGCATATATTAGTTTTATATGCTTTCACATCATTTTAAAAAAATTGATCAAAATCGGATGACTATAGCATATAGCTGACATAGGACCGATCGGTCGGAAAATGTGTTTTACTAAGAAAAGGTTTTTTTTATGGTATCAAATTTTTGTTATTAATGATTTAAAAATTTTAAATATCTGATATTTATCTCCTATATATATTTTACCGGTTAAATCAGTTAAACTTTGGCACAGTCGAAGTTAGCTTTGCCTTCTCGTTTTTTTTTTAAATTTTTCTAAGACTAAGAAATCCTTCACATCTAATTAGAGAGTCTGTATTTACAAAAAAAAAGTTTTTCCAACTTTTAGAAATTTGTTTTCTATATCTTAAAAAAATAATTAAATTCTGGACGAGCTTCTAAAATGTAAGCCTTGTTTTATTAGTTGAAATATATACTTGAAATAATCATAAGTCAGTAAGATTAATTTGTAATGAGCAGCCGAAACAGTATCGGTATGGTTCCGGTTTCTTCGGTTCCTATTAGAACGGTTAACAGTTTTCGGTTCTCAAAAAATTTTAATATCGATTCCGGTTTTAATAATGGTACGTGTCTTAAAACAGTTTATTTCGGTTAACGGTTCTGGTGCCAGTTACGTTATTATTTCCTGATTTTAATATTTCTTAGAGAATAAAAATTATAGAACTTTCTGCTGTGGGCTAAAAACTTTTCACAAATTTAAATCGTGAATATCAACTAATTGCTTACATTACATTTGTAAGGTTTAACATTTATGAATTATTAAAAAATAAAATGAAACAAAACAAAGGGAACCAGATTAGTTGGATTTTAGGTGATAACTAATTGGGTATCAATGCGTGCCCGGCGAGCTGACTCTGGTCTGGCGTCTGATTACGATTTGCGAGACGTTGCGAACGTCTCAAGGATTTGTTGTTCGGTGACTGAACGGTGGCCGCGTTGCGATTGTAGCTGTTCAAATTTAAATAACAATCCCACGAACCGGATACAATTTCAGAGCGTATTGGATGCCAGTCCAAATCTCTAATAACATTGCCATGTCCCTCAATAGCCTCTTGAATTTTTCCAGTGAGCACATCGTAAATGATTATGCGACCAGTGGCACAGCCCGTATAGATGAAACGTTGTCCCGTCTGTTCCAATGGTGAAAATTTGGCACGCAGCAGGGTTTTGCACACACGATGGCCGCGATAGGTCATCAAACTGGTGTCGCCATTTAAAGCTTTGTGTGGATTGTAAAATTCGTTTGGCACCCGATCCCAGCGATAATCCCAAGAGGGCTTCGACGGCTGTTGCCTGCCATTGTGCGTCTTTTTCGGCTGTCGCATATCCCAGATTTTAATGCTTTGATCCTTGGAGTTGCTGAGCACATGGTAGCCATCGTTACGCGTATCGATGTACGTGATGCCGTCATAGTGACCTATAAAGGACACCACCGATTTGGACAGACTGGTGCTACGGAATGTGGTGCGCAGATCGTAAACCCTGAGCAAACCATCATCACAACCGGCGATTATCATATTCGGATCCTTATCATGAACATAACAAACGGCATTCACATCAGTTTCTGGCATGCGATGAGTGCGCACTATTTGAGTGGCTCGGGCCACGCCCACATCGCTCACAATCACCGCGGAATTGTTGCTGCCGCCAATGATTTTGTCGCCGGTGGGTGAGTAGCGCAGGCATAAAAAGCCCAAGCGATTTGTGGATATACCAGTGATACCAATCCATTGACAGTCATCGCCCGATCCATTCAGGGACATAATGAAAAAGTAGCGGGACCAGGTGGAATAGGCAAAATGCTGACCATTGGGACTGAAATCGGCATCAAGAATGCTCCATTGTACATCCCGTGCATTGATTTCATTCAACAGATGGTATTTGCCCTTGGCACCATCATAGATGCGCACGCAGCCATCCTTACAGGCGGTTAAAAGTCTACTGCCATCTTTATTGAATTTCGTCACAAACAACATCGATTCGAGGGACATGAGATGTGAGGTTTTTTGATTTGGTATAAACATATTGGAGATATAACGCTGCTGATTCTGTGAGAACGTGGCCACACCATTTTCACGAAGTTGCAGGGCCTTCAACAGATTCCCGCGATGCTCCAATGGTGACACTGGGCTGGCATTTCCACTCAAATCACTGATCTCTCTGTACATATCTGTGCCTTCAAATTTGCTCAGATCTGGTTTCGTAAGTATCACAGGCAAACTATTGGGATGATAGCTGGCTAAACGTATCTCCATATCCATGGCGTTCAACATTCAATCAATTATCTTAATAATAAAACAAATAATTTGTAGTTTGGGACAGCAAGCACAATCGGAAAATATCATTGGAAAATAAGGTTTTTGTCGTCCACTCAGTGAATGCTGATTTTTGATAATGTAAAACGAGAAATGAAGAAATTCGACTTTTTTTTATTTAACAGATGAAATAAAAAACAAAGAAAATTGATTAAAATTATTTCTTAGACATACTACGTTTATGCACAAATTAAAAAAAATATCATGATTTTTGCCCTTCAAAGTATGCTATGTTTATGTAAATAAATGATTAGGGAAAAATATTTATTTTTGTAAGATGCTGCCATAACTTACTTTAAATTATCAAGTTTATAAAACAATAAATAAAGAAAATAAAGTTTGTATACTTTTAGGGGCAAAAAGCATGATTTTTTTATAAGCATTAACGTATTCACAGATTACTCGTATTATTTTTGTGATAAGTATATAATAAGTAAATATATGCTGACTTATAGTATTCTTAATCAAGGCTGCAAACAGGTCCGGAACCGAACCCCAAAGAACCGGTTTGTTTCGGCGTTTTTTGAATTGTCCGAACCGGACCATGAACCGAACCTTTTACATTTTTGACCCCTCGAACCTGAACCCGAACCGGACCATTTATATAATACAAAATGTTCGGTTCACGATATGAAGTAATTTTTCATCGAATTTAATTCTTATTAAAACTTTAAATTACTCTAGGTTAGGAAAAAGCACAATGAAATGAACAAATATAAATTCGGTCAATCATTTTGAAAATTCCTTCAACAATTTTTGGAAAAGTCTTTAAAACGAAGACTTACAAATATTGCGGTTACTATTTTAACAACTTACCAGTTCAACGAGCATTATCAACACTAAAGTTTGTTGCTTGGAATCAAAGAGCTAGACGAACATCATCAGAAATATAAAATGCCTATAATTTCCAACTTAATCTATTGAATGTTGGATTATTTTAGATTTGAGCGGTTGCTGGCGTTACACCGTACTTAGGCCATTAGGATTTGGCCCCTTGTGATGTGTCTGAAAAGTGAGATTAACTATATTTTGTAGGCTTGGATGATTCAGATTAATTCTGTTTGATCAGTGGCGTCTATTAGAAGATTCAAGATGTATGTTGCATTGAGGCCGAAACAGACGAATTGGGATACAGATTCTTTCTTGTCTTTTAGACTCGATACCTTTTTGAGCGTTTTGTGCATCGAATTGGCTATGTCTTGCCATTTCTGGTTTGCTTTGAGCTCAAAGATATTTCGAGCCTGGACGTTGCCATAGGCATACCTGCGTTCTGCCTATCGCGAGTTTTCCTGCTTCGCAGTTGCCTAAATGTCCAGGTGGTCTTGTAGATTTTGGACTAATCTGACATCTCTGGAAAGATTTGTTGCAATCGTTTTCTTATATCGAATTGCAGAATACCAAGTTAAGCTTCTTAATTGCAGCCTGGATTTAAGAAAAAATTATAATTTTACATAAGGTCTTCCTTATTTGCGATTTAAACTAAGCAAGTGTTAAAAGTGACTTATTTATTTTTCTTGAAACCAATTGAAACGTTTAAACAAGTCATAAAAACTTAATATAATTTTTTTTCACGCGAACCAAGGTTCGAATTAAAACCTGGGGTTCAGAAGTTGCAGGAATCGGTCCGGGAATCGAACCTATAGATTACCCCCGGGTTCGGACCCCGGTTATATAAATATTAATATTTTAAAATTCATTAAATGATTTTTACGACTTTAATTTCATAATAATAACTTAACGCTTAAATTTTCTTATTATAAATTAAATTGCTCGAAAGCTCTTGATTGATTGGCATCCCTGCCTGAAAGTTTAAAATTCTGATTATAACACATTAATAAATATTTATTCTCTGGCCTGTGAGATAAGATGCTGATTATAGTGCATTGACAGTCTCTGCATGCTTCATTTCAATGTATGTAAAGCTTAATATAATGTAAACACTTCCACACAGAATTAGTAATCATTTAATTTTCAAGCTGCAAGCAACGTTTGACATACCATTATTACTTTATAATGTTGACTTCTTCGAGGAGTATATTGATCTGGTTGATTGTTTTAATTCTGCAAGTAATTTGTTGTTTGGGACAGCCAGCAGAATGGGGTGGTATCATTGGAAATGATGTATTTAAAGGAAGTTGTTACTGTCGAAGACCACACTGTCGTCCCATGAGTGAATGCTGAGTGTTTGGTAATTTCAAAAGAAAAGACAGTGGAAATAAATAACAAAGAAAATGAATTAAAATTATTGCTTAGACAGATTACTCGTATAACACTAAATTAACCCATTTAAGACAATTTTTTCCATAATATTTTTAAAATGCCGAACTCAAAAATCAAATTCAAAATATTTTTTTATTCTTAATTTTTTAAATATTTTAAATATTTTTAAAATAAAGTGTTTTTTTTTTTTTTAAATTTGAGACCTGTTTGGTTTAATGGTTTATGGAGATTGTAAGCCACTGGTTCGGTTAATAACATGGTTTTTCGAGCATGCTGAAGCACGGTTTCAGTTCGGCTTTCTAATAAGAAAATGTTGTCTTTTATCTGATATTTTCAAAAATAATGTGGTTTAATTTAATTATTTGAAAAAATTTATATAATATTGGATATGCAGCGCCATCCATAAGTTTCGGTATTATCTTCAAGAGTATGAATGCAGTAGATATCGTAAGAACCTCGAAAACGCCACGTATCTATTGAAAACACGAAAGCAAAATGTCGGATACAATATTAAAATTGGTTTCTCAACCGAAAAGAACACGAATAACGCTAAATAGTGCAGTAAAAAAAAATCTCTTGCTTAAGTAAGATAATGGTGGAGGAGCACTGCCAATTGAAGAATATTAGGTAAAATGTGCCACATACTCAGCTGGATACGCACTCAATTAAATCTTGAACTTTAAAGAAAAGTATGCGAAGTAGTGTTGGATAAAGGTTGTTCGGCAATGTTAGAGTTCTCGATAATTTCAATCTGCCGGACAACAGGTTCTCTGCTGCCGGGTGCTATCGTTTGAGGTGGCTTCGAAGATTGCTTTCTGAGTTGCAACACGGAGCAAGAGTCACTGAACAAGAGTTTTGGAAGAAGACTCCTGAACAAGAGTCACGAAACAAAATAGAACAATTGAAGAGTGAACAACTCATTTTTGTTCACTAACTCCGGAAAGTTAAAGAGGAAGTAAGTAAAGCTCTACATTGTGACAGACGCTTGAGCACACTGAATAGATAATTAAATTCCTTCCAAAGTCTCAAAAAAAGTCAGTTTAAGGAAAGTTAAAAACTTAAGCGATTCAAGGCTTTTCGTGCAGTTGATTTTCCAAATATAATTTTATAAAGTTACAAGTATCTTTGTTTTAACGTATGCACTTTACGTCATAAAAGTCGTCGATGCAATGAACCGAACCGAACCGTTTTCTTTTGCAGTTTTCGGTTCGGTTCGGCATTTTCCAGCAGACGCGGGTTCGATTCGTGGTTAGGTTTACGAGAACGTATTAGCGGTTCGGTACGGTTTGGTTAGGTTCGAACCTAATTAGATTCAGCATTCCTGAAAAAAATTAATTATTATTAAAAATGTGAATCATAGTTCATTAGATCATTTGACTCGCCTTATCAACTTAATAAAATATTACCATCTAATCTCAACATACGCTTTAAGGCATTTAATAATGAAAAAAAAATTCAACAAATCTGACGCTTATCATCATTATAAGAACAATAAAGACTCGTTAATAAAGAAGATGTGAAGATGTGAGATAAGAAGCTGTTCAGAGTAAAAGAGCATTTAAAGCTGATAAACATGTATAATACATAATTTGACAGTCTTTAAGTATCACATCCAATGCCAATGGAAGGGAATTATGGTTACGGATAACGGATTGATGATTTTTTTGAAAAAATTATTATTTAAATTAGCAGAAAGAACACGACTGAGTAATTAGATTAAAATAATTGCTTACCCAACAAATGCTCAGACTATTTCTTGATAAGCCAGCATAATTTTATATGTACATATTTTTCGTTTTACTTATTGTTGCTTGACTTATTAATTCCAGCCACTAAACAGTTCCAATTTGCATTCCCAACTGCAAACAAGCAACCGCTCTTAGACAATGTATGGCATAAGGACTTTAATTTTTCTCTGGCTTACATTTCTGCTCATAATGGATAACATCGCTGCTCCTAAAATCGAATTGATGGCATTAGGCGGAGGCTGTCGCTTTGGAAATGGAAAATGTCAACGAATCCCACATCATAGATGAACCAATAATTATAATTACAAGATATAATAAATTTTATAATGTATTTACAATTCTTGCATATTGTTTAACTTTGAGGTAAAAACGAGAAGGCAAAGCTAAGCCCGATTAAACTGGTTCAAATGATTCAAATGGGTTCAGAATAATTTCTATAATTTAATTAATCGAGGTCGACTTTGTTCATATTTTCACAAATATAAAATTTAAATAGCAACCAAGTGACACTTGCATGTTTTAAGAATTTAATTTATTAATAAATTTGTGATCTCTGGCCTGTGAGATAAGATGCTGAATACAGTAAGTTGGCAGTCTTTGCTTGCTTCCACTCAGAATTAGTACTCATTTAATTTTCAAGCTGCAAGCAACGTTTAGCATACCATTATTACGTTACAATGTTGATTTCTTCGAGGAGTATATTGATCTGGTTACTTGTTTTGATTCTGCAAGTAATTTGTGGTATGGGGAAGCCTTGGGATTATACCACTGGAGGTGAAGTGTTTGTGTCAAGTTGTTACTGTCGAAGACCACACTGTCGTCCCATGACTGAATGCTGATTTTTTTGGTAATTTAAAAAGAAAGAAGACGCAATTCGCCTTTTACAATTAGACAGAGAAAATTAAAAGCATAGATAGTGAAATAAAATGATTGCTTACACAGATTACACGGATTACACTAGTTTACAGCCAAAATAATTCATTGAATGCTGAGCTCAAAAATCGAATTAAATATGTTTTAAAAATGTAGAAAAATTTCCTTAAAGTTTTTTCGGTAACTGCGACTTTATTTTAAGCAACATTACATCTGTAATCAGAGCTCTTAATCGAGACACAACCTAAGTACATTTTAGAGTCGATCGTCGTGGAATTATGATGTTAAATTTGAAAATGCAATTATGAAAATATCTGGCAACATCTCTCAGTCATTGCTAGCAAAATGTGTTAGATTAAAAATGTTACAAATATTTATTTAATTAAAAAATTCAATTGAAAAGACAAATGCTGTTGCCTTAAAATCTCCGCAATTGAAGATTCAGGATTTAAGCTTTATGGGCTCTTTTACGACTTTCCCAGCCCTAGTGTTGCTCGGAGATTTGCCTATAACATTATCCCAATATCTTTGAAACGCTCAAGAACTAACTATCTTTGCATGACCCTTTCGTGTCCTCTGTTAGTATTGAACAATCTTTATCGAGTGATTAGTTCCTATTCTTGGTATTTTCGCGCACGTTATTCAAAATAAATACGTAAATTATGTCTTGTCTTTTGGTTTTTTATTCAAGTTTTCACAAAAGTGTTGCCTACTTTTTAGGGCCCAGCCAACATACGCCACATATTCAGAAATTCATTGCCTACTTTTTGGCGCACGAATTGCGCATACGCCACGTATTTCACAAGGAAGCATTTCCGACCCCATAAAGTATATATATTCCTGATCAGCACCAATAGCCGAGTCGATATAGACATGTCCGTCTGTCCGTCCGTCCGTCTGTCCGTCTGTCCGTATGAACACCTAGATCTCAGAGACTATAAGAGCTAGAGCTACCACATTTTCAGTGTAGACTTGTATTGTTTGCAGGCAGATCAAGTTTGTTTCAAATTTTTGCCACGCCCCTCCCGCCCCCGCAATTTAAAAAAAACCTCATATCTCCCACAATTTTGAAAATAGACTGTTCAAACCTTCTATACATATATTTAAATCATCATTCCTATCGATCCGCCATACATCATTTTTCGATCAGATGAACTATAGTAGAGTTGCCACCCCCCCGCAATTTGAAAAATACCTCATATCTCCCACAATTTTGAAAATAGATTGTTTGAACCTTCTAGACATATATTTTAATAATTTTTACCTATCGATCAGCCATACATCATTTTTCGATCAGATGAACGATAGTAGCCTAAGAGCAGGGCCGACTTTAACTAACGCTCTCGTTTTTTTTTTATCGCCAACGTCCTTCTTATTCCAATATTAAAATGTCTACCAGTCGAATCAGGTAACTCCGAATTTAAGTCCGAAATATAACAAACTCTCACATTTTAGGAACACCGACATTTGGATTAGAAGTTTTTAGAAAGAACTGATTCCAAAAGATCCAGCGATTTTCGGTTTTAAAGGCTTAAAGGTTTAAAGGCTTTGAATCTTATAATAATCGAGTAATCAGTTTAGTGGTTAAGTGAATGCTACAAGAAAATATATTTGAAAAAATCGATTTTTTTCTCAAAAAACTTATATTTTTGTATACCCTTATGCTATCTCCTCCCTTAGTTTTAAAGCTAACTTGACCAAACTTTGCAAAAAGTCTTTAAATACACATAGGCTGCACATTTGTTGGAATCGGCCGGATCGGATGACTTTATCATATAGCTGCCATAGGAACGATCGGTCAAGAAACTAGTTCTAGTTAAAAAAACTTTTTTGCTTTCGATCGTAGCGTCACCAATCGTGGAATTTCTTAGTTTTCTATGCTTCCAGACAATTCTGAAAAAATTTATAAAAATCGGATGACTATAGCATATAGCTGCCATATTAACGGTCGGTCAAAAAACTAGTTCCAGTGAGAAAAACTTTTTGGTTTTCTAGCGTATCTTCACCAATCTTGGTATATATTAGATTTATATGCTTTCACCCAATTCGTGAAAAGTTTATCAAAATCGGATGACTATAGCATATAGCTGCCATAGAAACGATCGGTCCGAAAACAAGTTCTAGTGAGAAAAACTTTTTGGTTTTATATCGTAGCTTCACAAATCTTGTATATATTTGTTTATATGATTCCACCTTTGAAAAATTTATAAAAATCGATAATAATAACATATAAACTCGTCAAAAATAGCCTTTTACACTAATAAACATCGGCGTAGCCGTGTTAATCGGTCGGATGTATTTTTGCTATTTTTTTAGATCAAATTTTGATTCTCAATGATTTTGAATTTATAAATCTGTTATGAATTTAAATCTGTTAGAGTCGAAGTTAGCTTTGCCTTCTCGTTTTTTTCTAAAATTCTAACAAAAAATACTTAAGAGCTAATGGAGCTAAACCGATACCAGTTTTGGAATCAGTGCACTTAAATGAAACATAATTTTTTTAACAACACTAATGCACCTCACAAAGTTGGTCATGTTGTTGGCCTGTGTAATCGCTTATACAACAAACGTTCAGATTATTTCTTGATAAGCCATCATCATACTTATAGTATTTCTTTTTAGTCTTATTGATTTCTACTTGACTTATTAATTCCAGCCACTCAACAGTACCAATTTACATTCCCAACTGCAAGCAAGCAACCACTCTAAGACAATGTATGGCGCAAGGACTATAATTTTACTTTGGCTTACATTTCTGGTCATAATGGAAAACATCGCTGAATCTCCTCCTGCTCCAAGAATAGAATACATGGCATTAGACGGAGGAGGCTGTGTCTTTGTAAATGGTAAATGTCTACGAATCTCACTTCCTAGCAGAACCTATAATTATGAGAGACAATAAAAAATATTATGTATTTTTAAAATCATTGTAAATTGTTTTATTTTGAAGTTAAATCTGTGTGCACAAAAAAAAAAGGAATTCAAAATTAATGGCAATACATTATAGATTAATATGACTGCGTCAATCATATTTAGCTTCATGCGATGCATCTTCTATATACCAATGTAAATACCATCAAAATGCTGTCGACCTATTAGTAGGACGATATGAATGATCATAAAGGTTCCCTTCGACTAAAGGTGATGAACCTACAAACTTAATTTTTGCCGCTTGTCCTGAGTGTTGATGAGTTTAGGTAGGAGCACGTTCTCTCTTGTCAGCACTAATTTTTATAATATAACTTTACATATATGAGTAGGCACACATTACAGTGATTACACGATGTAAGTGTCAATTGATTAATCTTACCTTTGGTCGCTCAATCAGTCATTTAAATACTTAATAATTATAATCAGGTACAAAAGTCGAATTGCCATCAGCACATTGATAACGTGTATAGATCATATACACTAGCGTGAGACACTTGCTTTATAAAAATGGTTCTGTCTACTTTAGTCTCATTTGCATCCCAAGACGCACAGGTACAAGCTGGACTTGCACTTGAATCGTTAATAAATCGGAAGACCTTTGAAAACTAGGAGAACAGCTGTGTTAGTTCCTGTTCAAGCCTTTCGAATATAGACTGGGTCAACATATTAATCACATTAAATCTTTATTTCTTGACATTTGATAATCCGATATAAGATAAGAAGCTGTTTACATAGTGCAAGGTCAAAAGCTGATAAGCAATTGTAAGTACGACTTTGCAAATTTATGTAAAGCCTGAATGTATCTTATCGATTTTAATTTCCAGCTAGTAAATAGCTTGTACCATTTCATAATGTCGACTTTATGGGGTGTATTTATTTTGTATATTGTTCTGATTCTGCAATTAATCTTCGCCCAGGGGAAACCAACTCCAGACTATAGTCTAGACGGTAGTCAACACGATGAAATCGAAACGGATGGAGTATTTTTCGGATCTTGCTACTGTATGAGACCAATGTGTAAACCCAAAAAAGAATGCATATTTCTACTAACTGGTGCTTTACAATCTAATAAATAGACGCAAACCTTGTTAAAAAAAATTTAGATATTGTAATTCATCTGGTGTCCTTTCAAATGTTATTTAGCGAGTTTAACCCTCTCGAAATCATGCATTCTATATCTTTGATAACTATATTTTATTTAGGGAAAACCCGAGAACATTGGAATTTAAATGAGTAAAAATCAGGGACCCTTTCACCAACCCTTTATATAATCAGAAAATACTAATCATTTTAGAATATTACATTTTTTGCATATTAAGTACAAAATATTACAGATTTTTATACACTTTCTTCGTTTATAATAAATTTTATTCATTTTATTCATATAATTAAATACAAATTATTTTTGTATATCGTACAATCTATCGCCAAGATCGTCTCATGTTAGAGATGAGCGCGGGACAGAATGCCCGCGGGTGCCAAAAATAACTATGGGATCAATACGGGATTAGAGGAAGAGAAGGATTAGGGAAGCCGACGGGACTGACGTTGTTTAGGATCGGAACGGGATGTAATATACTTGACATTGAAATAAACTTGACAATCGGGACGGAACGGGATTAAATTTGAAATTTGGCGTTGGGATCGGTAAGGGTGGGGATAGATTTTAGTCGGAATTGGGGCAGTAAAGAATTTTAAATAAAGCGGCGGGATGGGTACGGGTCGGGACTCAAATTTTCATTAACGCGTCTGTCTCTAGTTTATAATACAGTAAACATTCTATACATGCAACTAATCTGAACCAATTTTTTCAAAAATATTTTCTTATGTAGAAAAAGTTGCTTATATAGAAAAAAGGAGTTTAAATTTTAAGATAAATCGGTTTTGTGACATAACAATAATAAAAGCAGTTTTATTCGTTAAAATAATATTAATTAAATTTTTCTTTTTAGTTCTAGTGCTTTTATCTTGAGCATCTCGTTTGAAACTAATTCGTGTGCTTCACTTTGTAGTAAAAACCATGCGTAAAGTTCATCATCAAGATTAGGATTTTTGTAAGGCTTCATTCGCTTGATTTTTTTTAGATTAACATACGTTCTTGAGGCGAATTCTTTCAAGTTTTCCTTTTTATTTTTCTTTATTCTCGATAAAGTCGACTTATGGATGTTGTAGCTTCTGCAGATCTCTGTTGGTGTCTGGCCATCTTGGAGTTCATTTAAAATCGATTATTTTGTTTTTAAAGAAAAAGATACTCCATTTTTACAGCAGACTGAAAATTAAAATGCAAAATAACACCAGGTTGCTTGTACAGAAATTTTGGAATCGAAAAATTTGCTAATACAGTGGTTGCTTATAAAGAATGTTTACTGTAAAACCATATTTTTAAGGCAATCTATAAAAAAAATTCAATTTTATAAACTCTTTGGGCCAAATAAATGAAAATGCATTACTTATAGTATCGGAAAATCCATCACCAAGGTCGGAAAACGAGAGTCAAATAAATTTCCCAGAGCACTGAAGTCTATAAAATATTTGACACATTCGAAACACTTTAAAACGATTTTTATATCTTATATGGCGGCTATACTAATGACGCCGTATTATGCTAGTGAGTAAAAATCGAAGTATCTATACATTTACTTTTTTTTTAAGTTAACTTACCACCAAAGTTAGTTGATCCAAAAAAAAAGACAACCAATAAAATTTAAACCTTTACTGAAATAATTTTAAACTAAAAATTTGCCAAGTACATTGTCGTCTGAGATATCAAATGGAATAACTAAAAATTCCAATATCACGTAATAATTTTAAAACCAAAAATTTGTGCGCCCAAAAAATATCTAAATATTTATAGAACACTTATTGCTGTCCGTTTTGAGGAGGAGCTCCCAACTGCAGCTGTTCACATTCCTCTGCCAGGGCAAGTGTCACCACCGTGGCCGGTGGTTGCACCCACTCATAGGTCAGCTCTGCAAGAAGCGTATACACAGGTTCAGCATGCACCAAACTGAAAAGTTTCTTCAGACCGGCTGTTATACTTCTTGGCATGGGTGTCAATTCGAAGGCATCGTGAACGAAATGTATATTACAAGCAGCCAAGGGGCACAGTGGAACCATGTCCTTTAACTGACGAACCAGCAAGGCAATGGACGCAATAAAATCCTTGCGATCTTCATCAATGTAACATTCAATGCGATAACGCGGTTCCCTGGTGGGCGCACAGCCCGGCCAGGTACACTCATTGCGCACAAACATATGGAATCCAAGAATTTCGGCAAATAGAAAGAAAGTCAACAGATGCTCCGCATTGGGATGGGCACGCTTATTGATGGCCTCGATGAGGCAACCAAATTGGACAAAGGCCTTCTTTACGCTCAAGTTGCGTAACCTATGCTGCAGCCGCAGACGTGCCAACTGGGAGTACTTACGTATCTTACGTAAAGTTAAGTTGGAAACTGCCAAGGTACTTGAAGACGGTATATGTTCCTGTGACTCGCACAGTGGCTGCGGTTTTCTAATAAATGTTACACCATTTCCAACGCTTTTCGGTTCAGGCCGTGTGGTTTCCTCCTCGGTCACATAGTTACTAAAGTATTCGCTACTCTCGCTTTGTTGTACGCTTTGGTTGATGATGTCGAGGACGGATCGGTAAGCGCAAAGCGAACCGTTTTGTACGAGCTGCTATGTTCCGGGTGGGTGGAGCGACTTAAGGTATGTCTGGACTTAAGGCATTTGGAAATATTCCGACTAGTTGGTTGTGAAGCGGCGGTGGCATAAGTGTCGCTCGTTAAGTCGTGATTGTGTTGATGAGTGCCCCTGCGATGAGTGCCCTTCCGACTAGTTGGTTGTGAAGCGGCGGTGGCATAAGTGTCGCTCGTTAAGTCGTGATTGTGTTGATGAGTGCACTTGCGACTTTTACGAGAATCTTTCTTCAATTGTTGTGCCTGGGCCAAAGTTGGCTTGGTACTCCCTCAAGCTTAGTTTGAAAGGCCTGGGTTTGAGGCTGGAAAGGGTGACCCTGCCTAAAGGACTAGTTTGGGTTAAGGAGCTAGTGAAACTAGTGTCACAAGTGGAACCAGTTGTACCAGTATCTTTCTCCTCGAACTCTTCCATGTCTAACCTAAACTGCCTACGTTGAGCTCTTTCCCTTTTCTGATGCTGTTGAGCCTGCTCACGTTCCCTGTGAGACGTTTTCTTGCGTGCCTGTTCTAGATTTTGACGCTTCTCCTTTTTGCTCTGACTTGGTAGTTCTTGCTTGGCCAGACGTTCACGTTCTTGCTTTTTCTTCTCTTGTTTCAGCTGCAACTTTAGTTCTTCTTCTTTGAGCATGCGATCGTAAAGTTGGTTCTGTTTAAGGCGCTCGCTTACGGAGTCACGCGACCAATTGATGCGCGTCTGGTACTCCTTGGGTATAACTAGACTAGTGGCCGATCTAACTGGTCTATGCTGACTCTCTTCCTCCGAACGATTGCTCATCTGACTACGTATTTTATGCACCCTCAACTTTAACTCTGCTTGTCTATGATTAATGGTCATTCTTTTTTGATTGGCCGCCAATTTCTCCTTTTTGTGACGTTGCGACTCCTGTCGCAAACGTTTGTGCACGGATGTTTCGGAAATAGTGCGTTCACCGCTAGTCTCTAGATTCTCTGAACTGTTGCTTATACGCCGTTGCGTCATACGCTGATAGGTACGTCGTGCATAGCTGGGACGTCGTTGCAATACACTACTTCTAGAGGTCGTTACTTCGGTGGAAACCCCTGCCGTTTGTTGTCGTAGACGCACCGGTATCTTGGGCTGCTCCAGCGACCTTATACCATACGCATTACTCGAGGGCGTCAAACCCACTTGCATTATCTGCCTTCGTCGACAGACCAGACCCAGTGCATTGCCTTGATACCAGGAACGTCTTACGGCCGCTGAAGCATCACGCGCCACTTCAAATATCTGCGCCTTTATGGGGCTATTCTTGGCCGCATCCTCCATATTTATGTGACGTGAACAGAATACCACAGAAAAGTTTGTGTCGGATTGACTACGCTCAATCATTTCACGCTCGACCGTGGTCAAGCCGGTCACACCCAAATGTCGCTGAGTGCTCAAGCAGTAGAAATGCATGTTGTGACGGTCTGGCTCCTTATCCGCAGCCCTTGTGGGCGTAAACATGATCAACACATTTTTCAAATCCGTTTGTCCACACAATTTTCTCACAATCCTTTCGATATGCACCTGCGTGCCAAATCCCTTGACCAACTTGGGCTTGACAAAACGTTTCGTCACCTCAAAAGGTAAAGCATTGGCCATGATGGACACAAATCTACCGGCAAACATGAAATCGGGTGTGGGTAAAGGTGTGGATTTACCTCCCGAATTCTTTTGAATTCTTCTCTGGGGCACTTCTTCAGACTCCGAATTGTGTGGCTCCTCTTCTTGATTTTGGGAACTGTAGGCCTGCGGCTCATTGTAGACCATATCTAGCCGGTGCATAACATCATCGTGCCTGTGTCTGTTTTTAATACCATCACCGGAGTCATCATTGAGCTGATTTCTATGAGACATGGATAAACAGAATTTTGTAAAGCTATAATCAAAATTTAGGAAAATTCACTAAAACTAAAACCGGATGAATGATAACGAGAAATGATTTGAACGAAAGGTAAAATGGCAGTAACTTATGTAGACAGAATCGGTAAGGCCTACTTTTCAATTTAAAATTGAGCAATTGAGAGTATTTTGTGTTTAATCTCTCTACATATAAAAGAGTTTGTCCTCACTGACTGACTGATTCACTGATTGGCAATCAACGCAGAGCCTGAACGGTAAGAGATAGAAAGCTGAAATATTCACAGAAGTTTCCATATGAGTTGAAAGTGGGCACTAAGGCGGGGTGTTGGAAAATTTCACCCCTAAGGGGTGGAAAACTCCCGGAAAAGCTACAATGGGGAAAATTTTTTTTTCATCCGATTGACTTGAAATTTGGTTAGTAAGTAAAGTAAGCGAAATAATTGTTTCCCTGATTTCGGAAAATCCGCCCACAAGGAAAATGGCCGGAAAATTCTTCATGGAAAAAACTCTTTTTAATCCGATTGACTTCAAACTCGGTAAGCAGAATAATTAGACTTGAGATTTTCCGATGTTAAAAAATCCGCCCGAAAAGTCGGGAAATTCCCGGAAAATTCCATATGGAAAAAACTATTTTTCATCCGATTGACTTAAAACTGGATTTGGAAGGATAGTAAGCTAAATAATTAGACATGTGATTTTTTGTTGGTGGAAAATCCACCCACAAGGAAAATGGCCGGAAAATTCTATATGGAAAACACTATTTTTCATCCGATTTACTTTAAAGTCGGTTTGTACGGATAGTATGCGAAATAACTAGACATGAGATTTTCCAATGTTGGAAAATCCGCCCGAAAAGTCAGGAAATTCCCGGAAAATTTCATATGGTAAAACCTATTTTTAATTCGATTGGCTTCAAAATCGGTTTGTGAACACATTATAGAAACTAAATAGAGATTTGATTTCTCGGTGGCGAATTTCGGTTCAGTGACAATGGGCCAAATAGGTGGAAAATTATTTTTTCATTTCTGAAGGTCGGAAAATGGCGGGGGTGGGGGTTGGATACATAAACAAGCTCGATATTTGGGTACCAAATGATTTTAAGGAATTTTACCTACTAAGCGATCTACGATTCGTTCCTCTATAAAAACGAAATCGATTCTTCTTTGATACAAATCATAACGGGCGATGTAAATTGGGTTGTTTACAATAAAGTTGAGCGAAAACAATCATGAAGCAAAAGAAATGAGCCGGTTCAAACCACATTAAAAGCCTATATTGACCAGAGAAAGGTGAAGCTGTCTGTTTGATAGAATTGTAAGGGTCAAAGAGAAGGATCCCAGATTAGCCAATTAGCTTCATCATCACAAGACTCGATCACAGACTTCTTTGGTCTCTCGTCAAACATTATTGGAGCTAAATTGGAAAGTAATGGCACATCCATCATATAGCCCCGACCTTGCACATTTGGATTATCATATGTTCCAATATCCTTAAAATTCTTTAAATTGTTCAATATTCGTTTCTAAGCTTCAGACTTCTATTGAAGCGATCCCAAAAAGCAGAAACCAAACGTTATAGATGGTATTCTATTTGTGTTTGTAAAAAGGAAAAAAAAATTGTATAATTTCACACAAAAATTTTACAATTCAACATTTTTATTCACATCATACAAAACTCAGTCAACTCAACCATAATAAACATAAGGCGAGGCATAGCCAACTGCTGGATAGCCGGCGGAGTACACAAACTGAGGTATGGGTGCAGGATTTGGTCCTGGAACTGGGTTAGGCACAGCCAAAGCCACAGCAAAGATGGCAGCAAGCAACAGGAATACCTACAAAATCAGAGTATTAAAAAAAAAGTATCCTTTTCCTTTTAGTCATATCTTACCAGCTTCAACATGTTGATAGAATTATTCTTTTCTTTCACAAACTTTCAACCGCAACTGCAAACAGAATCAATCTGCACATGTTGTTTGTTCGGGTGCAGGCTTTTTATATTCGTTCAAAACAAACATTTCGACGTCATCACGACAATACTAGAGGCACTAAGCCGGCTTAGCCGGGTCTCCATTTCCATTTTGTGCTGTCATCGACTGACTGCACCGATGTGACTCGGTTCCGTTTTGATATTCAATCTGCATTCGTTAGGCGAGTTTATTGCTTCATTATTTCGTTTAAAGCGTTCGCCTAATGGCAGCTAAATTGTTCACCAAAATCGTTAGCAAAATCAAAAAAAAAAAGTAGAGATATTGTTTCTTAATCCGCTGGCACGGCGCGCCGTCATCACCATCAGCATTAAACGTCCGTTTGTACTTTACCTCCCACTCCACTTCTCCAAAGAGAATGTGTGTCGGTTTTTTTTAATGTATGTATGTACTTGCTTTTTTAGTTTGCTGTGACGATTTTATTTTTATTTGGCCAGCGGCACAAATTTAGGTTTGTTTTCATCTATTTCGATTTTGATTTTGCGTTGTAGAATACATGATGAGGCATATTCTTATGTGACAAACTTTGCCAATTTAATTACGAGAAATTATTTAGAATGATTTTTTCTGGTCCACACAAAATTAGAGTGTAAGTAGGTGCTGTCCGACTTATAAATGGAATGAAGTAGTTACTAGTCTGTACTTAATATCCATAAACAGAGCATTGACATTTACATTAGTTTTAACATTTACATTAAGTTAGAAGACTTAAAAAAAATACTGATGGTTTTAGGAAAAACTTCTCAGCGATATATATGCAATATATTCAAGTCAGCTTCACTTAAAAGGATTTTCGTCAAAAATTGTTTAATTTTTAAAAGATTCAAGTTTTTTCAATCTAGGTGGTTATTAAGAAAATATATGTAGCCTACTTTAAGGCAGTCTCTAAAATATCTATGGTTGTGTCAAGACATATAATTTTTAAAGCGAAAAGTAGGCAACATAAATTTTTCCTGTAACCACGTAGACTTGAAAAATATTTATATGAGAAAACGGCCCTTAATCCGGATAGATAGCTGTCCAACATAAACAAGTAAGAAAGTCGGTCAAGCCCGACTGTAATACTCTGTACCTCTTTGTATATAACTAATAACTTTAAAGTGTGGGGTCACAAAAACTGCGCAAGTGCTGCCCAGCGTACTTATTTGATTTTCTTATAACTCGAATATCGTTCATCTGATCTGGAAACGGTGTATGGTGGATCGATAAGTAATGACGATTAAAATATATGCCTAAAAGGTTCAAACAATCTGTCATTAAGATTGTGGAAGATATTCGATTTTTTTCAAATTGTGGGGGTGGCAACTCTACCATTGTTCCTCTGATCGGAAAACAATGTATAAGGGTTCGATAAGTAATGATGAGTAGAATATATGCCTAGAAGGTTCGAACAACCTAACTCTAAAATTGCGGGATATTTGAGGTGTTTTTCAAATTGCGGGGGTGGCAACTCTACTATCGTTTATCTGATCGGAAAACAATGTATGGGGGTTCGATAAGTAATGATGAGTAGAATATATGTCTAGAAGGTTTGAAACACCTAACTCTAAAATTGCGGGATATTTGAGGTGTTTTTCAAATTGCGGGGGTGGCAACTCTACTATCGTTTATCTGATCGGAAAACAATGTATGGGGGTTCGATAAGTAATTATGAGTAGAATATATGCCTAGAAGGTTCGAACAACCTAACTCCAAAATTTCGGGATATTTGAGGTGTTTTTCAAATTGCGGAGGTGGCAACTCTACTATCGTTCATCTGATCGGAAAACAATGTATGGGGGTTCGATAAGTAATTATGAGTAGAATATATGCCTAGAAGGTTCGAACAACCTAACTCCAAAATTTCGGGATATTTGAGGTGTTTTTCAAATTGCGGGGGTGGCAACTCTACTATCGTTCATCTGATCGGAGAAAACGATGTATGGGGGGCTCGATAAAAAATGATGAGTAGAATATATGTCTAGAAGGTTCGAACAACCTAACTCCAAAATTGTAGAAGATATACGGTTTTTTTCGATTTGCGGGGGAGGCAGGGGGCGTGGCAAAAAAAAACTAAACGTCTCCTGAAGTAAAAGAAATATATGTTCCATACACCTCAAACCTCTATCTCTTACCATCTCTGAGATCTCAGCGTTCATAGGACACGGACAGACGGACATGTCTATATCGACTCGGCTGTTGATGCTGATCAAGAAATACATATACTATAGGGTCGGAGATGCTTCCCTTCTGGCTGTTACACACATTTGCACAAAACCCAAGATACTCTTTGCCTTCCCACAGAGAATCTCCGCGGCTTCGGAGTTTATGCTATCTAAAGAAAGAGAAGATATACGCTACTTTATCGGCGATGTTTAGTCTAAGTTTTTCTCAAAAATATTAAATTTAATGGAGCTTTCAGGCAAAGTATAATTTATAAGTAGTGAATGAGTTGGATAAGTGGAAAGTCTTAAGTCTTAAGTCTTAAAAGTACTTATAAAAAAAGAGTGTTATGATTTCTGGGTTATTTCACAAAACTTGGACCATCATCTAGCTAATAACGGGTTACGCGGATATAGTAAAGAGAAGCTCTAGTAGTCTCTGAGATTTTTGTGCGAATTGGTCGAACATGTTTTCTTCTGCCTGTTACTTAAACTTATTATAAACTTCTCTACGAGTAACGGATACTAAAATAAAGAAAATCTTACTTACGTGTAAAATCAGTCAAATTCACCTAAAAACATTAAGTGGTTATATACCTTTTTTTGTCGAAAAAAATAGGAAAGTTCGGATTTTTTTTTAGGTATGTAGCAATTCTTTTATTACATGAATGATTTTATTTTCTGATGGTACAGTTTTTTGCCAATGTATGTGCAAAAATTTGTGAAAAAATAATGAATAGTTTTTTAAGGGGCAGCTGTTTCCTGAAACGCCTTTTTTTGAAGAGCCTTGCGGTGACCGTTCCCCAGGTCGAACAGGTCAACTGAAACCATAAAAATAAAAAAATTGCATTAGTTTAGAGTAATTCCGTGTATCTGAACGATCGTTCTCATAAAAAAAATTTGTTTGTGCATACGGGAACGTTTTATGCAAAAAATGAATGTTTCAGACGCTAGAAATTTTACTAAAAAATTCATTTCAGCGAAACAAAAATTTGTGCATGAAAAATCGATCGTTCAAGCACAGAAAAATTTTATTACGAACATTTAAAAAAAATTTTAAGAAAATCGGTTCAATAGTTTTCCGCCAATCCATATCACCGCAAAGTCATTTTTCAAGAAACACCATTTCGAGATATTCGCGTTTAAAGTTTCACACTCGACTTGGTGCCGGGACTTAGCGCGCGGCAACTGCTGTAACTTTTTTACTGCTCAAATCTTTATGAAAATTTGGAAAAATGTTCTCAAGGAGTTGTTCTTCAAGATAAAGCAATAAAAAATTTTCGATTTTTTGAAAATGAAAAAGGTATATAACCCCTTAAAGAATCCCGTGAATTTCTTTGATGGAAGGCACCTGCTTAAAAGATTTGACTTTGATTTGATAATTTCGATAACACACAAATCAAACGCGCAGTAATATCTCGATTTATGTCAATTTTTACAAAATAAATCATCCCCTTTAAATACCTTTATATAAATGAAACAGTGCAAAACACAAGCCATTTACAAGAAGGCAAAAATATAACTATTTAATTTATATTTAAATAATAAAAGCTTTAATAGACCATTTACCTAATGTATCGAAGTTGCCATATATTTTTCATTCCTAATTTAATTTAAATACAAAACAGACAACAAATAAAACTGGTAACAAGAATTGCAGTCCCTAACCTAACCCAACCAATTGATGAATGATAATATCATCTTTAATGAATTGTCAAAGAAATAAATGTTATTTGCGAATGAAAACAAGTCAAACACTTTACATCTATTTTCGTCCTGTTTCAAAATTTTATAGGTATCCTATTAAAAATTGGAATTATATCAAAACATTTTTTGCTTCAATTTTTGTTTGATCTTAGTTCGCTTTTATTTTATTTTATTTTTAAATATTTTGTAAAATATCTATTTTCAGATATAATTTAAATATCGTAATTTCTAATTCTGGATTTCCCTTTTCTTCATTACACTATATCTTGTTTACAAATCATCAATCACTTCTATTGATTCCAAAGGCTGCCCATAAAGCGGCAGCCAAACATACGCTTTAAGCCTTTCGCGAAAGAAGTAACCAATTGTTATGCAATGAGCGTGCTAAAAATTTGTGTGACTTGCTTGCTGACAAAGCGAAATTAGCAGTAAATCACGTTTGAAGGTCAAGACATGATTCTCTCATCGAAAATTGTCACGCCAATTGAAAGATAAGAAGTGATTAGAATGCGATGTGTGGACAAGAAAGGAAATTATTTTGTTTTGTTTGTTTGTTTGACCAAAAAACTATTACAAAAAAAAAAAAAAAACAAAACTATATTGGGGTGGGGGATGAGGTGAGCAAAACAAAATTTGTCATCAATCTGCGACTTGAAAAATAAGTCAACAGAATCAGGTTTTGGGAGGAGGCTCACAGTAAGTCTAAAGAGTATATAAAGCTGCTGTCTGGACTTCAACAGCATCAAACCACAAAGTGCAAGTGTTTCAGTAACATCAAAACAAATCAAACAATTTCCAACCAACCATGTTCAAGCTAGTAAGTTGACAAAATTCAATTATAAAAGGATTCTAATTTATTTTTGTGAATTCCTCAGATGATTGTATTCTTCGCTGCCCTGTTCGCCGTTGCCCTGGCAGTGCCGGCTCCTCTACCACGTGCCGCTCCCGCTCCAATTCCCGTGGCCAGTCCTGACCCATCACCACAGTTCTATTATGGAGCCAGCCCTTACGCTTACTCTGGCGCATATTATGCATCGCCATACTCGTATTACGGTTAAGTGCAACGGCTTACGAATGAATAACTGATGGCGATTACATAAAACCTCAAATGGACTTGTGATAATGGACTTTGGAGATGAGCAGCGCTGGCAATTCTAATTAAGTTTTTAGTCATTAATGCTTGAAAAATGCAAAAAAAATTAAGGCAAATAAAATGTTTTAAAACAAACCAAATTTAAAATTTTCAATACTAATTAAAGTGAACAAGAAAGAAATTCAATGAAGCCAAACTTTAACCTGGCAATGTTTATATACAATCGCAAAAAAGGTTCTCACTAAAACCAATACTTAATATAGTCCTCCAAATTTAATCAACCTTGTCAGAATTATGTTAAAGTAAATAATATAGCCTAAGAGGACTAAAGGACTCGGTAGAGTCCCAGAATGAGCCGTAATAACCTCATTCTGGAGACGTTAGTGGAGAACCCAGGGTAAATGGGTTTTTAAAGAACCTTTTTGTAATTGAACCATTTTGAGTTTTGTTCTGCTTGTTAAAAAAAATCACCCTGCCCTACTCAGATTAAATTCTATCAATCATATGTATCTATCAATGCAATATTAAAATAATTTCTTAATAGAGGTCGCTAGTGTGGAGTTAATGCTGCGAGAAAACGAGACCAGCATTCGCTAGAGGCGCTTTTGAATATTGAAAGGCAATAGCGCTCCTATTGTAGGTGATTTGTTTTTAAAAGCGAAATCTAGTTGTCGCTGTGAAAAGAAGCTTTAAGCTCTCTCGGAAGCTACTTGCAGTTATTATCTTAACGGTGGCGACCCCTGTTGGATTTTTAAAAAATGGCTACACTTTTGAACTGACTGGGCAGCATTTTTGTCAGTCTTAAACTCTAACGGAAAGTAACGGAAATCAATCTAACTGCAAAGCAAGCAAACAAATTTTATTTAATACCCATACTTATATACAAAATTGACTGTCAGATTTGAAAATATTTAATATATTATTTAATTAACGCATCAAGTGTAAGCATTCTAAGGGCTGTTTTCATATCTTGAAAATAATATAAATAAAATATATATATATTTTGATTATAAAGTCCTATTAACTTGAAATAAAATGTATTGTGTTGCATTATCTTTATTTTTTATTCTTATTCTCAGATCTTTAAATTAATGTTTAATTCATTCAATATAAGAAAAAAAAGATGAAAAACCATCTTAAAATTTTAAGAACAAAACGGCCTAAATTCAATGAAGAATATACTTAAATTTAGAATGTCATTTTTTCGAGGGTACATATCATATGGAACCACTCTAAAAAAATATGCCCATTTCGAAATATGTGATTATATTGCTTTGGATGCAACGAGCAGCTACAAGTTCTAATGGGCGATTATTTTGAACAGAGCTAAAGCGGCACAAAAAACACAGATTATGTTATTGCTTTGAGTGGAAGAGAGATAACTTTATATATCTTCGACTCCTCAGACGGCAGTGATTGTACATGGTGAATGGCACAAGTAGTTTGAAAAGATAATGCTGAGAGCGCAATGAAGTAAGTGCAGGCCCTCTTTCATGCTGACGCTGCCCAAAGTAAGCAAAAACCGTACGCGGATGAATGGAAATGCCTTAATTCATTTTATGAATCAAATTTTAAGCTCTAATGTGAGCTCCCAAAAACAATTGGTTTTTTATATACATTTCTTAAAACCGCGGCATTGAATTGAATGAAATTCTTGAAGTTTCTGAAAGCGCTCAATTTTTGTATTCCAATGAAGGCCTAGGTAAATCTGTTCTGTAATCTTTTTTGTCCCTTAAAGCTTATAATGGAGCCCAAAAATACCAAAAAGGTGCGATTCAATTTGTATCCAATATATGTTTCAATATGTTTCATATACAAGCAAGGTTTTGAGAGGCTTCATTAAAGAGAGAATTGAAAAAATGTGAGGTGGTTAAATCAACACATTCCTTTTTTTGCGACCTTTTTAAAGACCGCATACATTTTATTTGGAATGGTAGTGACTCTTGAGTATGAAAAACAACAAATACATATGCGTTACACTATTAAATCATAGTAATTTCTGCTCAAAACTTTGGCACATTTTCCGCCGGCACCGGGCCATCCCGATTGCTTTGTGCATATTCCCACATAAAGGCAGCTATAAGCTGAGTACCCTTAATATAATTCATTGTAGAAATACGCTCATTCACCGGACTGCCACCATTATCATGCTCTGCTATGGGCAGCACTAGCACATTCTTATTCAGATGCTTCTGGAATATAGAGGGAGCAGACATAGCTCCACCATCGCGTATAAAATTCGGAATAACCTCATAGGTTTGCCACATGGCTCGGGCAGCTGCCTGATATTCGCGTGTATCACAACGTCCATGCCAGGCGGGTATTACGAACTTTTCACAGATTTGCATTTTGTTTGGCGAACCTCGTTCCAGCCAAACTCGTCCCAAATGTTGTTGTAGAGCGTGGGTAACATTCTTGGCCAACTGATTGGGTGCCAAAGAAATGGAAAATTTTCCTATGACCTTGTGTGGTATAACAAAACGTATATCGTTCTCCGCATTGGCTCCCTCTATGCCGTGTATGGAGAGATGGGTTTGTGCCCAGTTTTCGTTTAAGGCCGTTTGCTTTTGAGACTTATGCGGCAACGATAAGACATTCAATTGATCAGCAAACTCGTGATAATCAAAGTCCGTGCGACCCATTATATTTCGATCCATGCCATAGGCCTCCATGCCACCTTCTAATAGAATATGCAACTCGGAGTCGACTAGTGAACTAAGTAAATAAATAAGATCGGGCAAAGCCTCATACAGAGTGCCGCCATGTTCGCAACTGCTCAGATCTCGATTGGCACACTCCACCTCCAAATGATAGTAGACCAAACCACGTGATCCATACACTATACCCGGACGTAATTCACTCTGCCAGCGGCGTCCCGTTATAACCACACAGGAGACTTCTCGAAAAAAGCTAATGCGCTGCTCCAGTACTGTCTCCAAACCTAAGCTACCACAATGAGCCATGCTTTCTATAAGAAATACCAAATTGATGGGTATTCTCACGCCCGCATCTCTATAGGCCTGTATGGCATTAAGCCAGCACAATATTGGACCCTTATCCAAGGCCACTCCACGACCGTACAAATAGTCACCCAGTTCACACAAAACAAACGGTTCTGTACCCCAGCCATCGGCTAAAACGGCTTCCTCCACATCCAGATTACCATACACTAATATTGTAGGATTCTTGGGACTTTGCGTCATTACTCCTATAATGACCCTGGGCATGCGTATAGTTTCAAAATTATCGGGCATTATTTGCATGCCCATGTGCTCACCAAATGCCACTACATCTAGAGCTAATCAGCAGATATGAAGTGAACACAGTGTCGATCTATAAAAACGAAAACTTACCCACCAATCGCTTAAGCATCCAATCAATGGCCCTTTGTATATCTTCGCGTTTATCTTGCCGCGTTGAAACTGTTTCAATACCCACCAATTCCCACAGATCATTGATAAAGCATTCGCGTTTCATTAATACCATTTGAAACAGTCGATTTAACGGACTATTTGGTCCACGAGATACGAATTTTATGGACTTTGACGAATTGCGTAGCGATGACTTTTGACTCATATTGAAGTTAAATGAAGAAAACTAGAAATTTTGACGTTTCTTTCAAAAGGGAACTGATGCGGTTTTTTAATTTTACTGATATTTCATTTTCCTATCATCCCATAAGCCTGCTGTCTTGTCTTACTAATGCAATAAGCAGCATTTCTACCGGTCTAAACAAGAAAGCTGTAAATAGTTACTGTCCTTCAGGAACTCACAAGCATTTACTCAAGTTTGTATGAGAATACATGAAATAATCAACTAATCAAAATAGAATTTCTTCTTTTGAAAGCCGCTGGCTGTTGGTCTGCATAAAATTTTCAAAAGTTTCCTCTTTGTCTTCATAACTATTCAGTCACCAGTATTCCTTCCATCTTCAGAATTTGTACATGAATTTGTGTGATTTTTATTGCAGGTATGGCACAATATTTGCAATTAATCCAGTTATTCCAATTCAATATAATTTTATCTAGAACACGATTTTCTAATGCGATATTCAGCTTTTTTTGAGAGATTGGTACGAGCACCTAATTTATTAGCTTCCTCGAGCATTGACCAGGCTTGTTAGCGCTCGTCGCTCTTACGAGCATTGCTCGCCAATCAGAATAAATGCTCAATCTGCATATGCAAGAACGAGCGCTGAGCGATTGTCATCTCCCGCGCTCTCAACAACAACAAATAAAGAGAGACCAAAATTAAAGGTGATCATGCTTTCTCTTTTGCTCACTCATGTTGTTTTTTTTGTTATACAATCTTGGTGGTTGCGGCGAGCTGATTGTTTTTCACAATAGCTCGCTACAACTCGTGACCAACGAGCAACAAGCTCGCTATGACTGGCGGATAACAAGATACAAGCCAAACAAGGCTTTACACACAACGAGCTCGTTCATTGAACATACTCGCACTTTTAATGATGCGCTCATTCATAATTAGTTTTATTGATTGGAGCTTTGTGTCTGGACTTGAAAAGGCTTGAAGCTTTTGATCGATAAGCAGGCTCGCGCACCCTCGTTGTAGGTCTTTGGTACGAACTTTTCTCGTTTTATGTAAAGTCTGTTACCTACTTTTGCTGGACTTTCAGACATTTCGCTATCGTGGATGATGAAAAACCTTATCACACCGTATTCGAGGTGATTATGTGCAGGGCGATTGCATATCCGACTTTATTTAATTCCAACATTGAAGTTATTTTAATCACCTATTTTAGCCTCGTAAAACCGCTTTAGTTTGCAATTTTTTGAGTCTCCTAAAACGGAACAATAGCTAAATCTACCAAATAAATTCCATCTCGAACCAAAATCCGTACCGGATAGCCTGATTTAAATAAAGGCTTGATCGACAAATTAAATAATAACTTTACATCATTTTCTAAATATTTTTACTGACAAAGAACACTAATTCTTAAGAACTGGGGCTTTAAATAATGTTTTATAAGTAAAATAGTCGGTCAAGCCCGACTGTAATATACTCTGCACCTGTCAAAGTTTGTATAAATCTGATAACTTTTAAATGTGGGGTCACACAAACTGTAAAAGTGCTGCCCCATCACGATTGCTGCCAGCTATCGTTTATCTGATCGGGAAACGGTGTATGGTGGATCGATAAGCAATGATGATTAAAATATATGTAAAAAAGGTTCGTACAATCTATCTTAAAAATTGTCAGAGATGTGATGAAAATAAATTTGATCAGCCTACAGGCATATGGAGTTTATGTGCCATAAACTTAAAGCCTCAAGCTCTTACCATGTCTGAGATCTGTGCGAGATGTTTGTGTTTGGCGTACGACTTTGAGAAAGATGTGTAAGCGATTTGAATAATGTTTTTTGTTAATGGAAGTGGTATTTGTTAGATGTGGAAGAACACTTTAACATTACACATATTTGGGCCGAAGACATTAATGTGAATATTTAAGAATACGAAAAAAAGGGCCGTTTTCTCATATTCATGTTTTTAAATCTTTATTCTTTATGAGAAAATTACTGTTGCCTACTTTTAGGCCGCGTCTAAATCAGACGAGGGTCGTTGTGGACACAAGCAAAGATATTTTAAAAGCGGACTAAAAATGGGCTACATTCTAAACATGAAGATGAGAAAAGTACCCTTAAAGAATTCACCGTTCCAACTATCTAGTTTTGGCAGCTTCATTTAAGTACTCAGTGTTTATGAACCAGAGCTCGCACATAAACCTTGAACTCAATGCTTCTAGAAACTGGTATGCGTATCGAGCTATAAGTTTTCCGACGGTTTCAATATCTCGGATCGCATCTTCTTTTGAATATCAAAGGTTAGCAAATTTGATTTGGAAGTTTTTTAATAAATTCATAAAATCTCTTTTTCATATGAGTAAATGTCATTTTAGGATATCCAGAACCGGACACGGGCGCAACCTAAACCGCGTTGAGTGTAGCTCCAAAAATCACATTGTCAACCCAAACCTTTGTGAACCACCAAATTCCCGAGCACTTTGCATCCCTGATTTTGATGCCAAAAATTTTGTTTGCAGCTCTTTGTTCTATGCCGTCAACACTAAATACTCACGTCAGCCCATAAATCCACTTCAGTTTGCAATCAGCCAAGGGCCAATCCAGCTTACCCGCTCGCTTGTGGTCCCTTTTGCGCACAGCTTCCAAATGCTCACAAAAAAAAGCTGCAGCCGGTTCCCTTTAGGTGTCAAAAGCAATAAAACGCCGGCCTGTAATCAACGCGATCCTAAATAGGTGTACAAATTACACCAGAGTCCTTAATTATAGCGAAACCGCCAGAGTGCGCCAATGTCCGAGTTGGACTTGGCTTAACCACAAAACGCCATCGTGCCGATCGTGTTCTCTGTCTGTTCTGTGTTTACACTCTCGCCTCTTGGTCTGGCTTTGGCTCCGACTCCGGTCTGCATCTGTGGTTCTTCTCTGGTAAGCTAGCAACTATTAAGAATTTGGTACGCTGCCGTGGCATATAACTTACACCCAGATCGATCAGTGCAATTGGTGTAAATGTACTTGGCCACAACCAAAAAGCACAACAGGGCTAGCACTTGGCGCTCATACTCGGTTCCCTATGCACTCTCTCGTCTCTTTTGGCCATGCCGCACGTTCGTGCTGCGAAAATTACATTTGATCGATTTGATCGGCGCTACAAGATCAAAGGAAATGAAAGACAACGACAAGAATACCGCCGCCAACGCGGTTGCCATCGCTGACGCTGATGATGAGGACTTTTGCTGGCGTTGAAGAGGGTTTTTTTTTGTTGTAGTTTTGCAGTGGGTTTTCTGTTTCGGGGAGGGCAGCAATGTCATAATGATGCACATAGAAAAGGGTTTTAAGAATTGTACAACTATCTCTATTAACTTGAAGATTATAAGGATGTGGCTTCCTAGCACAATTTGTTCTCCATTTGGGAGAAGGAGAATCATTTACAATATGCACTTAACTTTTGGACAGTTAGTTGAATCTCATCTTCTAATTTTTGTAAAATGAATGCTTATTTTTGAAAATCATTTCAAATCACGCAAAACTTATTAACTCGATGGTGGATCATGTTAGCCATGAAGATGAAAAATAAATTTTATAATTTTTCAACATTGTCACCTTGTCTTTCTATTACACTAGTTTACAGCGAAAAAGACCCATTGAAGTCATTATTTTTTTAATGATGTATTTTGGAATGCTGAACTCAAAAATGAATTTCAAAAAATTTTGTATGGATACGTTTTTAAGTTCGAATTTTTTTTTTAATTTTTCGGTAGGTACCCATACCTTTTAAGCCATATCTCGAGTTACAATCTTTAGATAAAGTCAAGCAAATATCAAAGGTTATGGAATTCCCAATAATCTTGTCAAAGAATTTTTCCATCGGTTTAGTAGTTTAAAAGAAAGAAGCAAAAATATTTCGAAAAAAATGATTTTTTTCTCAAAAACGTGAAAAATTTGATTTTCTAAAATTTTTAAATGGTTGAAAATAAAAATCAAAAAAATTGTTTTTTTCTTTTATTCTTACAAATTGCCCTATTACGAAGAAAATAAGGCGTTGATGACGAAAATCTGCGGATAAATAGCGAAGTTGTAAGCAATTGTGTGAAACAACTAGGGGTAAAATTTGACTATTTTTGTTTAAAAATTTTTTTTCACTTTGCTTTTTGCTCAATGTACGAGTTCCAATAGAAGCTAAATCACAGAAAAAAATTAAAAAGAAGTGCCAAAAACGAAGAAAAAAAAAATATTTTCTAATAAATACATAAAACACTGAAATTTGACTGTTAGTTCCTGTACTCAATTGCTCACAACTCTTTTAGTTATCCATAGATATTCTTTATCAATACCTTATTTTCTTCGGAGAAGTGCTATTCGTAAGAACAAAAGAAAAAAACAATTTATTTCCATCAGTTTCAACATTTTACAGATTTTAGGAAATAAAATTTTACACGATTTTGAAAAAAATATATTTTTTCGAAATATTTTTGCTTGTAGCATTTAAACTACTATACCGATTGGAAAATGATCTTCAACAAGATTATTAAACATTGCATACCCTTGCTAGACGAAATCTAAAGTTTCTAACTCGAGATATGTCATTAAATGTAAGGGTACTTACCGAAAAATGGAAAAAAATTCTGAACTTACAAAAATTTTTTGAATTTCATTTTTGAGTTCAGCATTCCAAACTCCATAAGAAAAAATAACAGCTTCAATGGGTATTTAATTTTTTATTTTTGTAAACTAGTGTTATCTGTCATCTCTAAAAATGCTCAAATATTAAACGCTAGGGCGCAGCAACCATATCTACAACAACATCATCATAACTCCATTTTTTTTTTAAACTTTTTTTCAACTCAGCCTCAAATAAAAATTTGTATACTGTATTTATATGTTTGAGAGTAGTTTAAATAAATACCAGCTTTGCTCTATTTCACTATTTCTAAAAAAGTCCTGTTGCGAAGAGTGGTCTCGGAAGGTCCATGATGCTCACCAAATGTAGCTCGAAGTGGAAGATTAATATTTTTCACAAAACGCAGAACCGGTTTTAAAAAGCACTCAACTTAAGTTGTTGGTTCGAATATTACGAATATTTCGAATATATATATTGGATCATTGCATAATTTTCGACGTTTTCAGAGAATTTTAAATAAGACAATGGAAGCGTTCAGCAGAGACATATAATCACTGATCAATCTAACAAAACTGATCTTATTATTTAGCATACATTTAGGGGGTCCTTTTCAATTGACATTTGGAAAAGCTTCATGTAAATATCATGTTAAAAACAAGAGGAAAAGTAGACTACTTAAATAACCAAGAAATATATCATTTATCAGGGAGCAAGTTCTTCTGCTGAACACCGCCAATATCTTCGAACAACATTATTGTTAATAAATTTTCATGTATTAAAAATTACCAAAAAGTTCCCTTTTTAACATAGAGTTCTCGAAATCGTTAATCAAAATATGGCAAATTCAAGTTCAAACCATTTTTAATACTGGCCTTAATTATAATTTAATGGTGAAATTGTAACGCAAAAATAGTTTGTTCTTAAAAAAGGATGATTACGTTTTTTTAGCCGAAAAGAGGTTCGGAAGGTCCAGTGTCTAAAAGGATCATGATCCAGAGAGAACTAAGAAACCTGAATCAAAACGGTTGTACGGAAATTGGTTGTGGACCATCTATGGATCAATATTTCATTTTCAGAAACAAAAATTAAATTACATTTCTTAATTAACGGGACTACAAAAAACAAACTTAAATTGAGAATTTTGTTAGCAGAATGAGATATATCGAACTTATTCGGTTTTTAACTTCGTTTGTTCTTAATTTTCCCTGCTTTGAGTGCAGGTTAATTTATAAATTAATTTTCTGAGTGTACATTCTAAATTGATCTTAGCATTACTCACGCTTGTACAAGCTACCCAGATCAATGCAAATCGATCGGATTTTAGAATAATTTAAGAGAGAAAAATATTTGCGGTTTTTAATATGATATGTTTTATTTGAGGTTAATGGAACATAAGAAGCAAATTTTATGTTTTATGTCTCTTTGAAAAGAATGGTTTGATCGAACATCGATATAATATTTTTGAAAAATCTGATGTTAGCCTGACATATCTTTTTCAAGATATTCTTTCGATATTTTTCAATCATTTTTCAAGCAGAGTTTTATTTTAAATATACACCAATTTCACATCTTAGAGTAGCCTTACTTCTTTAAACCTCTTTCCTATCATCTTGGAAGATCAATTTCAGTAACTTGCTGCGGTTTTCTTGTTTCCTTGCTAAAAGTGTGAAATTTGCTTGGCTAAACTGGCGGTGGGCTGAAGGTGATTGTTGTTGAACCTGGCACCTGGCGGGGATTTGCTTCTATCAAAAGGGCAGCCCAAGCTGCTTTACTCCTGGTAGCCGGGAACGAAAACAACAAAACCTCTCAACGAGCCGTGGCCCATGTGCACTTGGTAACGGTAAGCGAGGGAAATTCAACACGCACGACACACAAAATACGAAGCGAATACGAATACCAACTGTGACCATAACTTATGCGCAAATTATTCGATTTTGAGGCGTAGCAAATGCAGACACTGCTACCCAATAATGGCTAGGCAAAAAGAGCCACTAGACGAGGTGGCTCCACCGAAGAAGCTGTGAAAGTTGCACAAAACTGCGGGAGAAAGAGTAGCAAATTTGGTAGAAAATTGAATGCCACCTACCCATCAACGGCAGAAGCACAGGCTAAAGCAGAAGCACCTGAAAAAATGGCAATTGGTAACTGCCGTCCAACTGACCACGTAGGCGGACCACACGGCTGAAGGCCAATGTGTAATTTTTGTGAATTTATTTTATTGGCAACAAACAACAGACTTAAAGCTCACAATAACAGAAATAATTGGCCAAGTGGTGGGAAAATTTCACTCTAGGCTGCGGAGACATCGAATTGTCTAATTGAAATTCCCATGCTCATCGCTTTTGTGCCCCTAATGGCGATTCCAGCTGGCTGCCACAGACAAACTGAATCTGGCCAAATCGCATAACAACACGCACTTTGGTCACAGCACGCACTTGGGTAGTGGAAGTGGAACAGGACTTTGCATCCCACAGAGCATCAACAGCCATTTTTGTGCTTTTAATTGTCCGCTCCGATTGCGCAATTGTTCTCATGTGACCCCACTCCGATTCAGATTCCGATTCTGACTCTGAGCCTGAGACTGGTTGCCATTTTTAATGCTGCTAACGAAATTTAATTGGCCTCTAAATGATTTTAATTGGGCCACTGATGTTGTCCATAAGTTACAACGCAAAATTGCCCGGCAATTGTGGATGGGAGATTGCACATTGCACAATCTGATGCTGGAGGAACATGCAGTAATACAAGTAGTACTTAAAAAAGAAGGGCATTAAACATGGATTCGGACTAATGAGAGGTGCTACAACTGCATATGGATGTAACAGTACAGAGACTGTTGTGATCTTTGTAAATGTTTCATCAATTAGTGATAAATTATACATGTTATAGGTGATTACCCCAGGCGCTTATGGGTTATTATAAATGGCACAATCAGCGAGTATTTTTGTAAGAACTGTTCTAAGAAGTTATTATTTTTTTTAAGAGAAGCCCTTGATCAAAGAAAAGATAGAGAAAGATGCAGTCCATCCACGAACTTCACCCGTCTTGATCCCAAACTAGCTGACTTTAACTTGAACTCTCCGATATCTAAGCAAGAGGTTCAAGTTTTCTGAAAACATTAGAAAAACAATATTAAGCCAACAGCAATTTAAAAATTATTCTATCAAAAAATTTTTAATTTTCGCCCCAGTTTCACTTATAGCAAATGACACATACTCTCTCTTTCACTCTTGTACTGGCAATCTCCGTGCTCGCAACCCAACAACAAAATCAAAGCCACTTAAAAGAGACACTTCATTCATTAAGGTCGCTGTAAAAACACTTTTCGTTGTGCATTTACAGAAAACGGTCCTGTTAAGTGGTCTCTGTTAGACAGAACCGTGCTGTTTGCTCAAGCAGAGCCACTGACTAGTAACCGCGAGCGCTACGAAAGAACTGTTTTTGCTCTGAGCGAAACCAGTTCTGCTTAATAATTTTCTGTTTCTGTTGTGTCCAATGCAAAACGAAAATATGTGTTGACTGTTAAATGCGACCTCTGGTTATATGTAATTTCCTCTATTAACAGGAGGTTAACAGTGCCGTTTTTCTCTCAGTATCCCTCCAAGGTCTTGGGATCGAGTAACAGGCAAGGTAAACATAGGAATACTAATTTTTATAAGTTTTATATTCATTTCAGATTTTAGCGTTTTTGAAAATTCTGCTGCCGACTGTAACCCTTTATCAATAGATTCCATAATATCGCTCTATACATGTAAGTATATCACTTACAGCTTTCTCAAATTCCCTTCGCCCAGCCAAAACCCATTCACTGCACCTAAATATAATTCATATCCGCCTTCACTTCTGTCATAGTCATGTCATTCGACATCACCGCTTCTGGCATCGTCATCATCGCCTCCTTTTTTTTTGTGTCCATGTCGCATCAGCATCAGCATTAACCCAAATGAGCCGTGCCAACAGAAACCGCAACAAGGCACGAGTATTAACAACAACAACGCCCCAGTTTCACTTGTAAATTAATAACCTTTCACCTGAGTTTTAATTTAAATGCCCGCGACTTAACCCGATCCGATTCGAGTACTGCCCCCCTCTATGCACAGGCACAGGACCATCCACGAGTTGGTACCTTCGTCAAGCACATCCCATGGCCTGGGCTGACATTTCAAATTTAGCAAATGTCAAAAAAATACTGTCCATCGAGTCTGCCGCTCATTTGTCTTCAAAATTTTGCACTGTGAGTCGCACTTTTTAACACTTTTCACTTAGGCGGATTTCAAACTGGGATATGGTTGTGAATGTGTGTGGCCAGCGGCGGGGCAAGTCGAAATGCTTTCGTGCAAGACCAAACGGCGGATCGGTGCCGACCTGATGGACTTGATGACTGACCAAGTTGGCTGCTTTGGTACGTTGAACGTTTCTTTGGGGCCACAGAGGGAAGAGACTCTCTTGGCGTTGTTAAATAATTTCACAGTCTATCAATTAGCGTGGCGAACGCGTCAGCGGAATCAAACAAACTGTGGTGCAAAAATGTGCAGATATTTTAACAATTATTAATAATCACAGTGACTTGTAGTCACCAAATCACGTGCTTAAGCAGTCACGGTTGATGATTGCCAGTGACCAGTAAAACAATCACAGCACGCCGGATGTCTCATCCTAACATATGTGCAGACACGTTTATATATTTCCGCAGTTCCTCGGCTATTTTTTCCAGGAATGGGACCCCGGCACGCTTTGCTATCTATTGTGGTGAATGCTAAAGTATTTAATTGTGCTTGTGTAAAATTAAGACATTTAAATGACGTACACTTTCCTTGTATTCACCGCATGGTTGCATCTCCGCACGAACAAAATAATACCCGAATACGGTTTCGGATGCAAATTGCTTGAGGTTGTGTTATTTTGTCAGTCTTTTGTTGCGGCAGGAAGAAGTGTCGCCAAGTCATCATGGCATAAGAATGGATACATTTTTTGATCATCATAGTGCAAGAAAATTGATTTTTTGCCCAATTGAGCCCTGCAATTTACGAATCTAGGTTGGAAGTTCGGGTTCGGGTTCCAGTTATTTTCAATGGGCCCGGGCGGCGGCTGCGCCGAACCAGCGCGAGGGCGGTTCCGAACCGGATTGCAGCCTGTTAGGGCGCAAACTTTGAACTGGGCGGTTTCACTAACCAAGGTTTTGTGAAAAATAGTGAACCTGAACCACTTCCGGAAGATTTGTGGTCCGGTAAAGCCCACACGTTTTATTTAAGCGGGCTTTCACAACCCTAAAATGAAGAATAGAAAAAAATTTACTGATAATTTAAGATGAAAATAAATTAAATCCTCTGTTCAAGTAAAAAAAAATACTGAAATTCCGAATATTTAGGTGTGTCCTGGAATTCTCTAGATAGTTATATAAATAAACGACTGACATTTCAAACTAAACTTGAACCACTTGATATGAAGTGACAATTTTGATTATCTGGACTCTCGCGAATAACTATTTACCTCCTGATCTAGTAAATGTATTTGGGTCACTTCCTATTTAAAGCCCTGTTTTTAGTTTGAAGTCCACATCTTTCTTTTCTATCAAATATTTATAGAAGCTTGGAGCGAACCAAGGCTCGGACCGCTTAAATTTCGTAACCTTAATCATTGATTGGGAATTTGGTCCCGTGAACCCGAACCTCCTCAAAAATATTTGGGTTTGCAGTCCTGTTTGAACCAAGCTTCCTTTTTTAAATACTTTAGAAAATATCCTATTGATAGAAAAACCAAAGTGGGTTTTTAAAACTGCTGTATTGACAACCTACTCTCCTTTTGCGTTGTTGATGCCTTATTTCTTATATAATATATAAATTCTTATGAGAAAACATTTGTTTCAAAGCGTGAGACAGTTACATTTTTTAGTTATCCAGGAATGTCGAACTTATGCCAAATTACACTGGTTCACACTTTAAGGTATCATTTCCCGTTTTCAGCATCTGCTGTCAAATCAAAAATGCTCAAAAAGAATGAGAATCTATTGATATTCTTAATATCACTAAATTTTTGATATTCCATTATCATTTTAGACGAAAAATTTAGATAAGAACCAAAGGCTGAAACTATCTATCTAAGTATAACAAGGTTTCTGTAAGATGGCTTAAACTAAAAAAATATACTATAATATTTGCTGGTCTTTTACCTTTGAAAATTTTTTTTGTTCGATTTGAATTAATTGTAGCTTGGCATCCCTTCAGCCCGTTTTAAAATATTTGAAGTTTAACGTTAAAATGAGCAATTTTTGTAATTATATTTAACGTTGCTCAAAATTTAAATTGCGAGTCTTCTACGTATTGTTGTTTGCTATTTTGAGAAAATTTTTTTCCTATTATTTTTATTCACTATCAGAAAAACTTGACAAATAAAATCTTCCAACTGATTAACGCCAATTTAAAAAATATTTAAAAAATATGATTTTAGCACTTTTTTTCAATCGAAATCTAAATTTTTTTTTATATTTTATTATATAGTTAATTAATACCTCAAATCCAAAAACCAAACTAAAAAAGCTCTTATGGTTTTCTCTCCAGAATTTTTTTTAAAAACACCCATAAAACCCTGTTCAACACTAACACATGCAAAACGACGCTCAGCTTGATTAAACAGATAGTATATATATAGGATATAGATGTGAGATATTTATGAATAATTTTTCTTAGTAAGACAAATTTTTCGACCGATTGGTTCTATGCCAGCTGTAGGATAAAGTCTTTCGATTCCGACCCAATTTGCCAAATCTATTTGAAAGCACATAATATACGTAATTCCTGAGTTTAAGAACGCAATCTTGGAAAATAAAGTTTTTTATACTAAGACCCACTTTCCGACTAATCGACCCTAATTAATATCATTTTGTTATTAAAATATCATGTTGGTATGAAAAAATATCAAATTGATATAAAAAACTTTCATGATGTTATTGAAATAAAGTAACAATGCTATTTCAACATGTAAATTTGATCTTAAAACATATCAATTTTTATTGATATGAAAAACTATAATATTGATTACCAGATCATATCAATTTTTTTTTCTGTGTATGCCAGCAATAAGATATAGTCATCCGATTCGGGCGGTTCCCACATATTAGTTCATAGCTTAACTGTATTTTTATTCCTGGAAAATATATTTTTACTCTATATTAATTTGGAACCACTGTGCGCGGTTTGTTGGCCATTTTTCATACTCTCACAGTTGATTTTTTTTTGTGCAACAGAGGGCAGCGCAGCTTCAGCTATCCGACAGCACTCCTTCAGTTACCTGGATATACTTCATACGGCACTGCACACATTTGGCTCCTTATGACCTTAGGGGGTTGGCAAAAGGTGGTCTCGCTGATTGTTTACGTCTGCGCTACTCATAAAATTTCAATTAATCTGCGTGTCACTGGCGAACTCTCTCTCTCTCTCCTACAGCAGCTCCCCGCCAATGCTAAATGGCAGCTATGCGCATTTAATTAAATTTGTTGTTGGTTTTTTGTTTAACATGAAATAGCAGATTATAATCTTTTGGATCTTGGACTATGCCTGGCAGGCAGGCACACAAATTAATCTTCTTCAAATTAGCATCTTGATTAGCCAATGAAATGTGTAACCCATGCCCAGAGAGTTCGCTATAAAAATCAACAGAAATTTTCGAAATGATCATTGATCATTTTTTGGACTGCAACTGGGATTCGGAATCCGAATCCGTTCGCATGGCTCTGCTGTTGATGTGATTACAATAATTAATCTTGCTCGAGGATTATTGTTTGTTTTTTTTTTTTTTTTTAACTTTTTCCTGAACCCAAACAGCAAGCGTTGCCAATCGTACGATCAACGTACAAGTTGGAGCCGCAATGGGAGAGTTTTTTCTACAAGGCGCCAGCTACGGGAACGGCGTCAAATTAAGTGTTTGTGTCGCTCGCCATTAATCACAACATATCACAAATTTCGATATGAAAAAGTATTTTGTATATCAAAGTAGAGGTAGAAAGAGAGAGAGGGAGGGATGGAGGGAGGGAGAGAGTACAACTTGTTCCATGTCGTGTGTTCGTTTGGGTGTCGTCGTTGTCTGTTCATTTATTTTGCTTACGTTTTTATACCCTGTATCAAAGGTTGAAAAGGTAGAATGAGTTGGTGTAAGTATATGTAACTGGCAGAATATATATAGAGAATATATAGTCTTATAAAGCATCAACAGTCGCTGTCTGATCCTAGAAATGGTAAGAGCTAGAGGCACTACAAGTTTATTTAATTTTTTTGCTTGCCCTCTGCCTCTCCCGGAATTTCACAAAATCTCATATTTCTCACAATTTATTAGGTAGATTGTTCAAACTTTTATAGTATGTAGTTAACAGTAATTTTAATCGATTTACCAATTTTCAGAACGATCAGATAAAAGATGACGAAGTTATTAGCAATCGGAAATTTGCTGGCATACGTCTTATAAGCCACACACATGCATACATACATATATGCAAATAATATAGTGTGTGTATCTGGGAGAAAGTCAGAGATAGAGCTTTGGCAACTGCTGGCATTTTTTGAACACCAATTGGGAATCAATTTTAATATATACACTTTGACAATTACAGGGTATTTTACAGTCAGGCTTCACCGTCTGTCTTACTTGTTTTTTTCGTTTCCCTGAGACCTGGGGACCTGGAAGCATGGTCTGAAAATGTCACCTGCTGTGCCAACACCACACATGTTGTTCGACTCTGGCATGTTTCCTGTAGTCTTTTTTGATGAATGATGGACAACATTGCCAGCATCTCCAGTTTGCTACATTCATTTGATTTCATTTCGTAGTTAACATTTAGATACAAATGTATCTTTAAGATAGCCATTCGGTAGCAATTGGAAAGTGGCATTAATCAGCTAGCAACAGGTTCCAACCATCCATATCATATGCCTGATCAAATCGGTGAATATATAAACAAATTCTGCAACTGAAACTTGTTTTCAGTTATCTGTGGAAAATATCAACAACAATAACAACAACAACAACTACTCCCAATGTCAACAGCCAACAATCAAGTGACAGCAGCAAAAGGCAATTATGTATAATAATATAGTTATTTGTATGTATGTGTGTAAGTATTTGCGATTACTAACCTGTGGCAAGCCACTTGAGGTTTTCAACACTTTGAAAACAAAGTGTGACACCTGCAATCGAGTGCAACCAAGTTGCAAATTAAAATGCCATTTAGTTGTTCAACACCTTTGCCAATTTGTCAGTTTGATGTGGTTACTCAGGTTAATGACTTTTGTGCCACTCTTATTTATAATTTAGAAATTGACTTACCTTAACCTTTCCAAAGGCCACAAATATTCACTAAAGTTAAACATGCAACATCTGTTTCGTTTCTGTCTGGTTTCATCTCACTGTGTTATAAGTAAGGTTGCTTATAAGCTTACACTCAATATAGACCGATCGGGTGAGTGGGAATTTGTGGGACAAGCTAGACAGCTTTTATTAAAGGAGGAAGCAATATGGCTTATTTAAGTACTAGGTGGGGTTAAAAGTAACCTCCTAACCAGAGTGCTTATAGTCCATTCATATAGAGATTTGGCTCTAAACTGACTTATACACCAAGTTATAAGTTTATGGCGTTAATACCTTTTGAGATATAGCTCTGAATCACTGTTGAACTTGTTCAGCGGGTTCGAAACTATCTTCAACTAACCTACACGACGGATTTCAGTTCATAGCTTCAATTACTTCTGCGATATGGCTCCGAATCACTTTTGAACCGGCTGTGAAATGAAAGTGAAAACTTCATAAAGATCGGTTCAATGGTTTAGACGCCTAAAGGTGATAAACATACATACTTTGTAAAATGTAAAATTGGCTGTTACAGCCCCCCAAATGGGGCCAAGCCGAGCTTCTCTCAATCTCTTAGCTCGTGTGTCTTTTAATGTACGCTTAAGAGAAAGGGACATACATACTCTACTTTACTTTAAATAAGGGCGATTTATGTCAAAAATTTAAAAAAAACAAAATTGCTATCCGATATTTCTAAATTTTCGAAAGTTTTTTGATTCGCATTTTTCTATAACCTAGAAATTTATTTTCACTTTTAGGACTCCCCTCTTCCTTCCTAGGAAGGCTCCTAAAATAGTCCTTAAGGTGCATATTCGCCGGATAAAAAGGCCTTTTTAACATATATGAAAACAGTGTTCTTCAGGGACTCCTTAAAAAAGTGATTACGGAGTCCCAGAATATGCTCACTCGGATAATCCGCAAAGACTACGAGCTGTCCTGGCGGCTTGTCCCAACCAATGTGGCCATGCCGAACATCTCTCAACCGAATCCGAACGAATGAGAATCTTATTACACTTCTTTACACCTGTCGCCAATAGCTGATAAAGGTGTCTCGATGTGTAAAAGTTTTAAAGAAAAAACTTGTTTTATAAAATCTTCTAAGGCGGGATCGAACACATGATCTTCCGCCCAGTAGGCTCACACACTACCCCTTGCACCACTGCCAATTTTATTCACAATTAATATTAATCGAATAAAATTAAATGACTGAAAAAATGATTAAAATTTCTTAGAGAATTTTTTTTAGGGTTGCATTATCTAATACGTAGAAAATACATTTTCTGAGTGTAGTAATTAGTACTTGAAGACTTCGATATGAATGTCGAAACCTGCATTTTTCAAAGCAATATCTAATGAAGGGGCTACAGCTGCGCTACCCTGCGCCCCACTGGCCCGCATACTCTGGAGTTAGCCTCGAATCGGACTAACAAGGAAGAAAATGTTTTTTACTTCTCGACATAGTGTTCTTTGAGATCGATACACGTATAGAACGATGTTCTATAGTTTCTCAAAAAATTTTTTTACCATCAAGCCATTTTTGATAAGTTTTCGGTCATTATCCTGATGACACAAAGCTTTTTATGTTGAAATGTGGAGACGGTTTTCGTTGATTATATAACGCAAACGCACCTTTGTTGCAGAGTATAATACAAATATAATAATAGAACATGATATTTATACATCATAATTATGCGATATCCTTTTAAGAACACTATTTGCTTTGTACCTGCTTGTATTGCCGAGTTAAAGAGTCGGATCGTGTGCTTAAACACAGTACCCTGTAAACAGGACCTGCCATACAAACTTTTTTTTGTATGAGTTGACGTATCTATGCATTGTACGGTCTTTGGTGGAAGGCAAGGCTAATGCTATGTATTCACTTCAAAAAACTACTGCTAAAACAAAAATCTTCATACAAAATACACAAATAATTTTTTATCTCAAAATTTTGACTAGAGATTTTTATTTTGGCAGCAGTTTTGTTGAAGTTAATACTCATGTTTAAGCACATTGCACTTTTTAAACGATTTCAAATCGCTAAATGTTATTGATCCCATTTTCCATAGCTGTTTGAGAAGGCTTTATCTCTGTCAACGACTAAGCCGTAAGACCCAGTTGACCTACCCTCGAATTTTTATAAAACAAGGGGCGCGTTCAGCAGAGACACTTGATCACTGATCAGCTTAACACAATTGCTCTTAATATTTAGCATACTTTCCTCCCTGTAAATATCATATTAAATACAAGAGGAAAAGTAGGCTACAGGAATTACCAAGAAATATATCATTGATCAGGGAGCAAGTTTTTCTGCTGAACGTTTGGAAAATCCAATGCGATTGAAGGTTGTGGTGCCAGTGCCTCACCAGCTATTGGTGTCAGCTGTTAAGTAAGTAGCCATGTTAAACATTATTACCCTCATTTAATTGCTAACGTTAATTCATGAACGGGCCCACAGTTCCAATGTATGATTCAGGATTACAATGAGCGGCTAGCATGCAATTTGTGCATTTTGCTAATAAATGAAAGTGGCCAACAATTCCAGCAGCAGCCCAAAGGCAAATCAAGTATGCCAGCCCGCACCCATAATCTTTAAGGCGCCCAACGGCTGTCATGTACTACACACAATAAAAAGTTCCAATATGAGTGCTCGTTATGCCCAAGGAAAAGCTCGTTACACACAGTCGTACGTTTGGAAGTGGGGAGAGCAGGAAATGAACCTAAAGCGAGGACTCCCCGAGGTGTGAAATCGTCTTGTCATTTGCCGTAAGTGAGCAGCAGGAATGCCTACTAAGTGGCCCAAGCGGCACAGTGGTCGCTAGGCATACAGAAACACAACCAAATAACTCAGCCTAAACACTTGACCAGTGTACGTGCACGCAAAGGGCCCCAGTCCTGTTGTCCTGTTGCGATTTGTAACATTTTTATGTTGATTTAGCAGACGCCTGAGGATACAGCTTAACGACTGCTGTGGCTGCTGTTGCCTATATAGTCATAAAATCGTGTGACATATCCGCAATTTTTCAAGCTGCTCGCGCATGCGTTCGAAGTGTCGAAGAACAGAACTGATGCGCGCTCACCCGCTGCGCGAACAGTTCCCTGAAAAAGTGTCAAAGCCATGAATCTGCTGTTCGCGGAACGCAAAACCAACTCCTCCTCCTCCTCGTTCTGCTCCCTCAAAATCAGCGACGACAAAAGCTTTCAATGGTATTCAAGCTCTGGCGATTGGCTAACCCAACCTACGCAAATCATTTGAATTTGTGAATTTGCTTTAAAAATTTTGCCCACTAGCAACTAATTGCTGTCGATAAAGCCCCTGCACGTCTCTCTATATTTGGCAAATTGCTGACAAATTATTTATGATATAATTTTTGTGCGATTTGTATGTCTGGCCAACTAAATGCGATAATGAATTATGGACTAACATTATATTTAATTATGACTGACTGGGAATGTGTCGTTTTAATGGTTAACAAATTTTCAATGTAGTTGAAAAACACAATCAACCTTGAAAGAATTGAAAATGTTGTAGCTTAAGACTGGTTTCGCCTTTGACCGTAGGTGCCTAGACAGCTATACAATATATATTAAGATTTTGGTCTAGTAGAGCTTAGGAATGTTTGGGTCAAGCAAGCCTAAGAAACAAGATTCCAAGCGAAAATGGAGAAAAACTCCTGGAGTCAGCTCGTTTGCTCGTTTCGAAGGTTGATTATAAGGGTTGTTTTGTTGTTGTTGGACTGCCCGCGAACTCTAATTTCATGACCACCGCAAGTCTACTAGGTCTTAAAATTGTAAGCAAACATTCTAAGCAGGGATTAATCCCGAAACTAATATCGGTTCCGGTACCGGTTCCGATATGTACCGAAATGAGAATATCGGTTAAAGGTTCTATTTCGGTTTTCAGTTCCTATACGGTACTCAGATTTTTATTTCGGTATTTTATTCCGGTACGTCACGGTTTAAGTGTACTTTTTTTAATATTAAAATTTTTTTTAATTTTTTCAAGATATCCAAAAAATTAATGGATGTAATAGAAATAAAGTTTTCTTAAAATTTGGCATTTAAAAACCTTTTTTTTTTTTTTAAATATTCTGATTTCTAGCCTTTTTTATTTTTGGACGAACAATTTCGCTTTTGTTTACGCTACCATGGGTATCCCTACACTCAGGAAAAAAATATCTAGAATTAAGGAATTCTCTATTCTTAAGTCGCCCAGACTTAGGGCCATTTCTCATAAAGCTGACAAATATTTCCTAATCATGGTTCGAAATAATCCGCTCTAAAATCTCTTGTATCTCCGTTAAAAATAGAAATCTTTACCGATTTGGATAGATTTGAACCCATACTATAAGACTACGGTCCAATATAGCTCAACATACGCTGGTAAAATACTCTAAGGGGTATATCAGCTCTAAAAAACACAAAAACATATTGAAACATAAAATCTGCGTTAGCTCTTCAATACATAAAATTTTTTGAAATATTAAATCAGTTTTTTTAGGGCGAAATTTGATTAAAAACTTTATTTTTTTATATTTATATTATAATTTTTCTAAAATGTAAGGTTTTTTTCTGAGTGTATATAATGCTGTTTTGCCTGTTAAAAAATATATATGTATTTTAAATAATCATAAATCAATAAAATAAAAAATAAGAAACCGAAACAATTCCGGTATTAGCGTTTCGGTATGGTTCCGTTTTTTTCGGTTCCTATTATAACGGTAAACGGTTCTCCAAAAAATTTTAATATCGGTAACGGTTTCGATACCGGTATCTGGCTTTAAACTGATTATTTCGGTTAAATGGTTCCGGTTTCGGTTACGTATTATTCCCTGATGTTTTTCTGTTCTGTTGTTGTTGGACTGATCGCGAACTAAAATTTTTTGCCCACCGCTGGTCTACTGAATCTTAAAATTGTAAGCAAAAGTTCTATTGCACTGAAACAATATTTAACAATTATGAAATGTGAGAAATGTCACCTCAAAGTAAACAGAAGACCCAAAAAATTCAAGGTTATACGTCCTTTTATAAAGAATTTATGGATTTTCTTTGACCTGTTCTAGATTTTGACAGATCGAAGGTATCGAAAGATTGCTTTAAAAAAAAATGCCTTAGCTCTATTCATTTTGATTAAGATCCTTGGTATTTCAAGTCGATAAGATTACCCCACAACACCTTCACTTTTCTGTCAATCTCCTTCCACATGCCATTCATGACATCGTCTCGTTCTGCTCTCGTACCTTGAAATAAACGTGTAAAACAGAGTTATCAACATTGTTGACCGCAAATCAACTGGCAACTAAGTATAAGGCATAATTTAAATTTACAAATGAAGTTTTTTGCACACCCAACCCCAGGCTCGTCCTCAGCATCACTTCAATCAAAACACAATTTGCTGGGAGAAACCACAACAACAACAGCAACAACAGAAAATACCTGTACACGTTCGGCGGCAACCTTGCAAAGGCAACAACACACCCAGCCAACGTCCCGGACGGCATCCTTTGAGCCTTTTGCCAAATTACCGCGCATTTAATTTGAACTTTGATGTTGCATGCGGCAAACACTTTGCCCGGAAAGTGTTGAACTTTTTGTTATTGCAGAGAAATATGCGGCATATTGGGAAAACTCCTCTCAAAAATTGATTTGCATGTTAATTTCTGCTGCTGCTGCTGCTGTTTATTTTTTTTGGTCAGATATAAATTTTGCTTTGTTCTTTGTTCAATTGTTTGACCGTGTGTAGGCCAATATTTATTGACATTTCGTTTATTTTTGGTATTTGGCCAATGCCTGCTTGGGAAGTCAGCATCGATGGAGGTGAATGTTGCTGCTCTTTGGCTGCGCCGTTGACAACATGTTGTTGCCGCATTTCGAGCGGCATTATGATAATTTTATGGCAAATCATTTTGTTTACAATTTTACAGCCACCAATGGTTATGCCACGGCCTCACTTGGCTCAGGTGGACGTGGGCGTGAGAGGTGGGCGCCGCCACAAAATGCTGTGAATGATTATCGATTTTACATGGCAAATTGCAGACATCTTAATTTATATACATAGTAAACTCAATGGTGCAATATGGATATTGCCTGTTATTTTGATCAATTTTTCAAAGATTGAGATGGCTTCTATTAATTAAAAAAAAAATATTACTTGGATGTATTATTTAACTCCAGAGTTAATAGATTAATTAAAAGAATGAACAGCTTCTCCAAAATTGAGACCAAAGAAGGTCTAGATGAGTTTGTCAGCTAACTATGATATGCTACTCTCAAAGCTTTTGGATTGATTCGAAGCCGAATTGGGAATAGCATTTGAAAAACAATATTATTTTCCATTATGTTTGCTATACACCGTCAACAAAATTGTATGAACTGGGCTACAAATTTTTTCCGCACCCACCATACTTTCCGGACCTAGCTTCTGTGACTATTTTCTTTTTCTAAAATTAAACAAAAAAGTCTCGGCAGATCGGGATATCAGTCAATCTAAAAGGTTTTATGTGAAGCGATGGCCTTTTATATAAAAATCAAAGTTTAGTTGGATAAAGTGTATTGTTCTGAAAAGATTATGTTGAAAAGGGAATTTATTTCCTTTTAATAAAGAGGCGTTTTCCTGCTTAGGTCAATAGGCCTCGGACTTACAGTCTCCGCATAACTCAAAACTTATTCACTCCTAGGCATTGGTAAGACGTATCAACTTTGGTTTAAAAAAAAATTATCTAGGTGATATCAGGCATTTGTTAATTGTCCAATACGTTCTTAAAATCATATTTCGAACATTGTTTTGAAAAAATCTACTCCTAGTTCTTCTTTTTGCGGAACGCATAACTGTCCTTTCAAAGATACTTGAAGGAAATACAGTGATTTTAGTTGGTCATTAAAATAGACGCATAATACGTTTGTGTGAATTCCATTTGCATTTAGTTTGATCCAAACCAACTTTGGCCTTTTGGACGGTACAAAAAATTATCTTGATTCACTCGCAAGAATTTGTTAATCGAATACTCCAATACAGCAAAACATTTAGTGGATATTCAAATACCTAAAGCATATGGAAACCGACTTAGTGGAAAAAAACGTTAATTTCTTGAGAAGGGAGTAAATTTTTGAGAGTTGCTATCGATTCCACAAAGCCGGCTGCTAACTTAGGGAAGCAGTTAAACTTATCATATTAAATTCAAAACATCATAAATATTTAAAAATTGAGACAATTCACATCTGAATGCTTTTCGCAACCAAGAAAAGATTCCAATTTGCAAGGGATTATATGGAGTGGACTATTCAAACTAGAAATGGGCGTGAGGCTTCCTCAGACTGTAAAGAAATATTTTAAAATCTTTTGGACATCTCAAGATTTATTTGAAATTACTAATTAAAAAAAATTCCATGTGATTTCCAACTGAAAAAAGATCTTTTAAGGTTCAGGATATGGGAAATTCAGGAAAGTTTGGGATTGCCGTGGAAACCCCGTTCCATGCCCATCTCTAATTCAAACTAACACTCAACTAAACGAAATTAAAGTACAAAAGATCTCAACACGATCATAATTTAATCACGAACATACCTAAATATGGGATGGCATTTTTATCTGAGTGTTGTCTTTACTTATAAAAACAATTATTTTTTAGATGTTCAAAGTTAGTTAGGTCACTATCATAGCTTTTAAGGCGTAGTCATGGTATGGGGGTTCACAACATATTTTCTGGGATTGGCGTAGGCCTGGCATTATTATAAGAAGTTAAGTATTACTTAATTTATGTAAGCTTTTCGGACCAATACCATGCATTTTTTATTAGGATAATGCTCCTATGCATAACGTTCGAGACGTTGAAGCTTAGGTCGTTGAACCACTAAAAATATTTGATTTCCTAAATTTTACGAAAGCTGGAAGCCGGTCCAAAACCGGATCTTCTCTTCGTAAATATTTCTCAGCAAGATAAACATTCATTTTACTAAGATTTTTGTAACTATTACCTCGTTTATTCACACAAAATTTAACCTGATAAATGCCCTTCAAAGTATGCAATGCCCAAGGAATATAAAATAATTAAGAAACTTTTTTCTTGCCTAAACACTAATTTGTATCACAATAACTGCTCCGACAATATGATTAAATGCTCAGTGTAAATAATGTATGACGCCACCATAACCGAATCGTTCAAATACTTCAAATATAATTATTAAAGCAAATAAAGATTGCATACTTTTAGGGGCATTTACCAGGATAAATTTTGTGTGTGTAAACGTAGTATTTATGTGACAGATAGTGCTATGTAGGAGATGAGAGATCGGCACTAAGTAAAGTTTCGCAAATTATATTAAGATTCCGAATATTTTGTTTTATAAAATGTAAAAGCGAAAGATATTATTAATATCTTGCTATAACCGGGTGTTTTTTTCTTTGAGATCTAGTCTCTCATTATTTAAATTTTTTCGTCTTTTATAAATATATTCGCACAGTCTGTTTATAAAAATAAAGTAAATGCAAGAATATACAAAAGATTAGAACATAGTGAACTTGAATGAGTTAAGAGAACTCTTGACTAATTTTAAATAACAAAAAATGTATCTTCAAGGAATTGCCACTATTATATGCCAATTTCTACATTATATTCCCTGAAACGAACAGTTTAAACGGTCAATATTACAATTTTACTTGCGCTCGCGATGCTCAAGTAAAATATTTGAAATCCCGTCGGATATTCAATGTTCAGTTCACTTAAACCAACCCACACACTCCACTCAGACAGAGATTGCAGCAAAAAACCGGCCCTCAAGAGCCGCCACTGCCACTTCACAAAAAGTAGGCAGTGCCATAAGAGATTCACTCAAAGCCAAAACAACAACTAACTAACCATGTGTGTGTGTCTGTGTGCAAGTACCGGATACCGTCTGATCCGGTTAAATGGGGAGGTCTGGTCCAACACTTTAGTTTTTGGAACGAGCGCTAAAGAGCTGCTGATGCTGATGCCTAAAAGAAGAGTCGCTGCGTCAAAACCAGTTTTTTGCCTACCCCAAACCAAACAAGTTAACAACGACAACGACGATCACATTTGGCGAGCTTAACGAATCAGTGCCAATGAGGCTGGGATGGAGCTCTGGAGTTGTAGTTGAAGTTACGCCCACCGCAACAAGTTCGAAACTGACAAAAAATGGCTGCAATGATGTTGATCTCAATTGGAGTGGGAAATTTGGGTACCGTTATATGTGAAGATACTTGTCAATAGATACCAAACGAAATTCGTATCAATTTTCCTGTTGCCGTTGCCAATGAAGCGGCAACTGAGATTCCCGTAGGCCTGTAATTAATTTTACTAAAATTACTTGTGGTCTCATTTTCCTAAATGGGGATTAACTGAACATTGTGTGTGGTTTTTCACACTTTCTTACTTCACGCCTTGCACTTGCCTTTATTTTTTTCCATTTGCCTTGTTCAGGCTAGTGGGCGTATCCTGCGTGTCATTCTCCACAATTTGGTATGCTTCTCCAGCGCCTGAGCTCGGGTCTCATGTAATTTCTTCTAAATGCAAATGGAACTTTCTTTCACAATTAAGCACGCTTTCTGCTCAATTTTTCACTCCGCATTGCACGCATTTCATGTAAAACGATGCCACATGTGTTTTTGTTTCGTTTTAAACTGTTGATGGCAATACATCTGAGGATCGGTATTTTGCTCGCTTTTCACTTGGGTGCGTGAGTATTATGGCATTATGCATGGTTTTTTTTTGGGGAGGATTCATGTCAATGCTTATGATTTTTTTTTTTTACAAATCTGAAATTATCTGTACATGAGGAATATTTTCGGTTGAGTTGCATGAAATAATTTGATTTTTTGTATGAGTACAAAAGTGGCTAAATAAGCACTTATATACACTCAAAAAAAAAGTAAATTTTAAATTAAGGTATATACGTTATAGAATTTTGTTCTTTTACTTTGAAATTTGGTTTGTTCTTTTTCCTTCAATTATGCATGAATCCATTTTTTGTACCTTATTTTTTACTGTTGAAGCATTGAATTATTTTTCTATGAGTATACCTAGGTTGCTATATATATTTCTGGCCTAATAATGAAAACGCGAATATTTATGATCAAAAATGGTTTTTATTGATTTTCAGCAAGATTTATACACTTTTGCATGCGCTCAAACCAATTGACGAAGCACTTTTTCCACTCCGATTGAGACACCTCCAAAACATGGTTTTTGAACTCTTTAACAGCATCTTGGCGCGACTAAAATCCTTGACCACGCATTTTTCCCTTGATGTGCAGGAATAAAAAGAATTCATTGGGTGCCAAGTCAGGGCTGTACGGCGGATGACCCATCAATTCGACGTTTTGGGCGGTCAAAAAGGCGCTAGTGTGAGCTGATGTGTGAGAGCTCGCATTGTCATGGTACACAATGATCTGTCTTCTCTTGTTCGTTTTTCGAATTTCTCCGAAGACTTCAGGCAAAGAAATTGTAGTGTACCACTCAGAATTGACCGTCCTATGTTGCTCAAGCGGAACAGTCGCCACATGACCATTTTTACCGAAGAAACAGGCGACCATTTGCTTCGAAGTGCTTCTTCCACGAACGACTTTCGTTGGATTTGGCTCGTCTTCGAAGACCGACACGGTCGATTGCTGTTTTGTTTCGGGCTCATAAGCATAGATCCATGACTCGTCACCTGTGACGATCTTATAAACGTCTTTTGAAACACCGCTTTTATATTTTTTCAAAATTTCTTTGCACCAATCCACACGAGCCTTTTTTTGAGCGATTGTCAAACTGTGCGGGATCCAAAGAGAACAAACCTTTTTACGCCCAGGTGTTCATGCAATATCGAATGTATGCTGGTGGAAGAAATGCCCAAGGATGCCTCAATCTCACGGTATGTCACATGACGATCCTGCATTATCAGTTCACGCACGACATCAATGTTTTCTGGCACAACGACTGTTTTTGGACGTTCTTCACGTCCTTCGTCTTCGAGCGAGCGTCGCCCACGATTGAATTCATTAAACCAATTCTTCACAGTGCTATAGGATGGCGCTTCATCGCCATACAAAGATTTAAGTTCATCGTTGCACTCTTGTCTAATCCACGTCGAAAGTTGTGAAAAATGATTGCACGAAAATGTTCACGAGTTAATTCCATTTTTCTGCCGAGGTAAGTTTTTGATTAATCGTTAATCGATATCAAACGTGGTCACACATGAAAGAGTTGTATGGAGCTTTTATCGATAAAAGTCCAAACTTTTTTTTGGGAAAAAGCCAATTGGTCCGAAAGTGGCTAGAAGTGACCTAGGCCTAAATTGAAAAAGATTTTTTTGTTGGGCGCGATGGCCTTATTCTAACATTTCCCCATTTTTGAGGATTTTTAAATAAAAAAATTATATGCAGCAATTTCTCTTCGACCTTATTGCATGTAAATACCCTAAAATAAGGCCAAAATATTTAATTGCGTAGTTCCACTTACGTTGCATCTTGCCCAATCGCCAATGAACAATTTGCATACCAAATGCAACGCGACATATGTCAAAAAAATATAAAAAGAGGTAAAGTTTTATATAGAAAATGCTCAAAAAGCGGTGTGCCCCCCTGGTGGGGTTGAGGCGAAGGCAATACCAATACCACCAGTCCATTGACTGACAAGGACAAGTCGTGTGCGACAGTTGACAGCTGGCTGGCCGCCACCGTTTGACGTGGCAGGAATGGAGGCTCCGACGCTCCTCCACGGGCGGCCATTGCACAGTAGTCGATGGGTGGTGGTTGTACCACCAACTGGCGCCTGCCTCGCTGGACAAATGACAGTTGAGAGAGTCTTGCCACTGATGAATTTATGCGGAAGCATCGATGAGAAATGCATTTTTCATACATATGAGATTTTTCAATTAAAATGCATTTATTTATTTTAACCAACAATATTTTGTTGGCGGCGTATCGCCGGTAGTGCGGCCATAAATTTCAAGAAGAAAACAAACTGTCAGACATTTTTATCAGCAATTAATCGTGTTAATCAAATGCCTTGTCAGCATCGCTTACAAGAAATGGATTTACGCAATGTGAAAAGCTTTTTGAGTTTACCCAATCGATCAATGACAGGTCATCCCGGGGGTAATTTTCATTAGAAAACTCGATTGCATTTCATATACAAATTGTTGAAATTAAGCGCACGAGTCACCAACATGGCCACAATGGCGTGAAAACAAGCCAAAGCTGGAGTCGTCGGAACGCGTGACTGAGGATTGGGCAATGGAACAAAGCGATTTAAAAAGGTTTTTCATGCTCGTGCCATAGAAAGTTGTTTGGGAGTCACCTTATCGGGGGCCGGGATCTCAAGTTGTCATGTCAACGCTTCTGATTCTGGACTTGTGTCTTGTGCACATTCCACACATGTCACGGACGTAGCGAGGCTACTTAGAAGACCCGTCCCAACAGACAATGGCCCGGCCACAGATTGATGCCACACACACACAGTGGGATACGCGCTCAGGTCTGTCTGTCTGACTGTCTGACTGATGGTTAGGGCCAGCTTCATGGCAGCCGCATCAATGTCAGCATCAGTCGACCAATATCATCAACAACGTCGCGTTCGTCAGCGTGATTAATTTGCTGGTCTTGTAACTTGTAACTTGAATTACCTTTTTGGCCCATTGGCATTTATTAAAAGCGGATTTAGTTAATGAGTTATTTTTTGGTTGCTCACTCGCCCCATAAATTATGCATATACCCGTGCATACTTAGTATTAAGTATAACGTGCGGGTCTACCGCGCTTTCTGTCAGGGTTTAGTCCGTTAATATGCAATGATTAAAAGTGTCATTTGTTATGGATTCCAAATTGGATACGGCATTGGATTAGCGGGGGGGCGGCGGATAGCTATAGCGATTGAGGTCATCTGCTTTGATATAAATTTTGGTGTATTAATCAATTAATCCATTTGTTTTAACAAATTTCAATTAAATCACTGACTCCTTGACTTAAATGTCAAACTTAGTTGGGGCCAGACTTTGCTCGTTATTGGCACTTCTGTCTGGGCAGCCGAACGTGTTGGTTTGCTTTTCTTTATTTTATTTTCTTATTTTTTTCTTTATTTATATTTTATTGCTAACAAAGACTTTCCATGCATACGAGTAGCTGCTTTTCGGTTTGATATAAATTTTGGTGTATTAATCAATTAATCCATTTGTTTTAACAAATTTCAATTAAATCACTGACTCCTTGACTTAAATGTCAAACTTAGTTGGGGCCAGACTTTGCTCGTTATTGGCACTTCTGTCTGGGCAGCCGAACGTGTTGGTTTGCTTTTCTTTATTTTATTTACTTTTTTTTCTTTATTTATATTTTATTGCTAACAAAGACTTTCCATGCACACGAGTAGCTGCTTTTCGGTTTAATATAAATTTTGGTGTATTAATCAATTAATCCATTTGTTTTAACAAATTTCAATTAAATCACTGACTCCTTGACTTAAATGTCAAACTTAGTTGGGGCGAGACTTTGCTCGTTATTGGCACTTCTGTCTGGGCAGCCGAACGTGTTGGTTTGCTTTTCTCTTTTTTTTTTTTTTTTCTTTATTTATATTTTATTGCTAACAAAGACTTTCCATGCAGACGAGTAGCTGCTTTTCGGTTTGATATTAATTTTGGTGTATTAATCAATTAATCCATTTGTTTTAACAAATTTCAATTAAATCACTGACTCCTTGACTTAAATGTCAAACTTAGTTGGGGCCAGACTTTGCTCGTTATTGGCACTTCTGTCTGGGCAGCCGAACGTGTTGGTTTGCTTCTCTTTATTTTATTTTTTTCTTTATTTATATTTTATTGCTAACAAAGACTTTCCATGCAGACGAGTAGCTGCTTTTCGGTTTGATATAAATTTTTGGTGTATTAATCAATTAATCCATTTGTTTTAACAAATTTCAATTAAATCACTGACTCCTTGACTTAAATGTCAAACTTAGTTGGGGCCAGACTTTGCTCGTTATTGGCACTTCTGTCTGGGCAGCCGAACGTGTTGGTTTGCTTCTCTTTATTTTATTTTTTTTTATTTTTTTCTTTATTTATATTTTATTGCTAACAAAGACTTTCCATGCAGACGAGTAGCTGCTTTTCGGTTTAATATAAATTTTGGTGTATTAATCGATTAATCCATTTGTTTAAACAAATTTCAATTAAATCTCTGACTCCTTGACTTAAATGTCAAACTTAGTTGGGGCCAGACTTTGCTCGTTATTGGCACTTCTGTCTGGGCAGCCGAACGTGTTGGTTTGCTTCTCTTTATTTTTTTTTCTTTATTTATATTTTATTACAAAGACTTTCCATGCACACGAGTAGCTGCTTTTCGGTTTGATATAAATTTTTGGTGTATTAATCGATTAATCCATTTGTTTTAAACAAATTTCAATTAAATCGCTGACTCCTTGACTTAAATGTCAAACTTAGTTGGGGCCAGACTTTGCTCGTTATTGGCACTTCTGTCTGGGCAGCCGAACGTGTTGGTTTGCTTCTCTTTATTTTATTTTTTTTCTTTATTTATATTTTATTGCTAACAAAGACTTTCCATGCAGACGAGTAGCTGCTTTTCGGTTTGATATAAATTTTTGGTGTATTAATCGATTAATCCATTTGTTTTAACAAATTTCAATTAAATCTCTGACTCCTTGACTTAAATGTCAAACTTAGTTGGGGCCAGACTTTGCTCGTTATTGGCACTTCTGTCTGGGCAGCCGAACGTGTTGGTTTGCTTCTCTTTATTTTATTTTTTTTCTTTATTTATATTTTATTGCTAACAAAGACTTTCCATGCAGACGAGTAGCTGCTTTTCGGTTTAATATAAATTTTGGTGTATTAATCGATTAATCCATTTGTTTAAACAAATTTCAATTAAATCTCTGACTCCTTGACTTAAATGTCAAACTTAGTTGGGGCCAGACTTTGCTCGTTATTGGCACTTCTGTCTGGGCAGCCGAACGTGTTGGTTTGCTTCTCTTTATTTTATTTTTTTCTTTATTTATATTTTATTGCTAACAAAGACTTTCCATGCAGACGAGTAGCTGCTTTTCGGTTTGATATAAATTTTGGTGTATTAATCGATTAATCCATTTGTTTAAACAAATTTCAATTAAATCACTGACTCCTTGACTTAAATGTCAAACTTAGTTGGGGCCAGACTTTGCTCGTTATTGGCACTTCTGTCTGGGCAGCCGAACGTGTTGGTTTGCTTCTCTTTATTTTTTTTTTATTTTTTTCTTTATTTATATTTTATTGCTAACAAAGAATTTCCATGCAGACGAGTAGCTGCTTTTCGGTTTGATATAAATTTTGGTGTATTAATCGATTAATCCATTTGTTTTAACAAATTTCAATTAAATCGCTGACTCCTTGACTTAAATGTCAAACTTAGTTGGGGCGAGACTTTGCTCGTTATTGGCACTTCTGTCTAGGCAGCCGAACGTGTTGGTTTGCTTCTCTTTATTTTATTTTTTTCTTTATTTATATTTTATTGCTAACAAAGACTTTCCATGCAGACGAGTAGCTGCTTTTCGGTTTGATATAAATTTTTCGTGTATTAATCAATTAATCCATTTGTTTTAACAAATTTCAATTAAATCGCTGACTCCTTGACTTAAATGTCAAACTTAGTTGGGGCCAGACTTTGCTCGTTATTGGCACTTCTGTCTGGGCAGCCGAACGTGTTGGTTTGCTTCTCTTTATTTTATTTTTTTCTTTATTTATATTTTATTGCTAACAAAGACTTTCCATGCAGACGAGTAGCTGCTTTTCGGTTTGATATAAATTTTGGTGTATTAATCGATTAATCCATTTGTTTTAACAAATTTCAATTAAATCGCTGACTCCTTGACTTAAATGTCAAACTTAGTTGGGGCGAGACTTTACTCGTTATTGGCACTTCTGTCTGGGCAGCCGAACGTGTTGGTTTGCTTCTTTTTTTCTTTATTTTATTTTTTTTCTTTATTTATATTTTATTGCTAACAAAGACTTTCCATGCAGACGAGTAGCTGCTTTTCGGTTTAATATAAATTTTGGTGTATTAATCGATTAATCCATTTGTTTAAACAAATTTCAATTAAATCTCTGACTCCTTGACTTAAATGTCAAACTTAGTTGGGGCCAGACTTTGCTCGTTATTGGCACTTCTGTCTGGGCAGCCGAACGTGTTGGTTTGCTTCTTTTTTTATTTTATTTTTTTCTTTATTTATATTTTATTGCTAACAAAGACTTTCCATGCAGACGAGTAGCTGCTTTTCGGTTTGATATAAATTTTGGTGTATTAATCGATTAATCCATTTGTTTTAACAAATTTCAATTAAATCGCTGACTCCTTGACTTAAATGTCAAACTTAGTTGGGGCCAGACTTTGCTCGTTATTGGCACTTCTGTCTGGGCAGCCGAACGTGTTGGTTTGCTTCTCTTTTTATTTTATTTTTTTTTCTTTATTTATATTTTATTGCTAACAAAGACTTTCCATGCAGACGAGTAGCTGCTTTTCGGTTTGATATAAATTTTGGTGTATTAATCGATTAATCCATTTGTTTTAACAAATTTCAATTAAATCGCTGACTCCTTGACTTAAATGTCAAACTTAGTTGGGGCCAGACTTTGCTCGTTATTGGCACTTCTGTCTGGGCAGCCGAACGTGTTGGTTTGCTTCTCTTTATTTTATTTTTTTCTTTATTTATATTTTATTGCTAACAAAGACTTTCCATGCATACGAGTAGCTGCTTTTCGGTTTAATATAAATTTTGGTGTATTAATCGATTAATCCATTTGTTTAAACAAATTTCAATTAAATCGCTGACTCCTTGACTTAAATGTCAAACTTAGTTGGGGCCAGACTTTGCTCGTTATTGGCACTTCTGTCTGGGCAGCCGAACGTGTTGGTTTGCTTCTTTTTTATTTTTTATTTTTTTCTTTATTTATATTTTATTGCTAACAAAGACTTTCCATGCAGACGAGTAGCTGCTTTTCGGTTTAATATAAATTTTTGGTGTATTAATCGATTAATCCATTTGTTTAAACAAATTTCAATTAAATCGCTGACTCCTTGACTTAAATGTCAAACTTAGTTGGGGTCACACTTTGTTCATTATTGGCACTTCTGTCTGGGCAGCCGAACGTGTTGGTTTGCTTCTCTTTATTTTATTTTTTTCTTTATTTATATTTTATTGCTAACAAAGACTTTCCATGCAGACGAGTAGCTGCTTTTCGGTTTGATATAAATTTTTGGTGTATTAATCAATTAATTAATTTGTTTAAACAAATTTCAATTAAATCGCTGACTCCTTGACTTAAATGTCAAACTTTGTTGGGGCCAGATTTTGCTCGTTATTGGCACTTCTGTCTGGGCAGCCGAACGTGTTGGTTTGCTTTCCTTTATTTTATTTTATTTTTTTTCTTTATTTATATTTTATTACAAAGACTTTCCATGCATACGAGTAGCTGCTTTTCGGTTGTTCTCTAGATTTTTATTTATTCTTTTATTTCTTTATATTTTAAATTTTATTTTTTCTCACTCTTTTACATTTCTTCTGAAACTTGTAAACAAGCTGGTAAAGTTCGCTTTCGAAATCTCCAGCATTGCTCTGGCTCAGATTCTTCTTCTTTTATTTTTGGTGATTTTTTTTTACCACTTAATTCCATTTGGTTTGGACATAAATCTTGCTTACATTTAGATCGCCAGGTATATAGGGCGACACACAGAATTATTCGAATTTTTAGGGACTATAATAAGTTTTTCTTTCGCCTCAATGGTAATATTTCAGATTTGGGCTTTTAGTCTTTAATTCTGGAGAATCATACCCTTGCTTAACTGATTTTCCAGAAATTTCCTATGATCACTTCTGCTGGGAGTCATTGAGACTAACTAAACTCCGGCTTGACCGGATTGGAACCCCTTTTATTTTCTCTATTTGTTTTCTTTTTACATTCATATTTCTTTCTTCATTTTTTTATATTTGTAATATATCATTAAATAAGTAGGACTAAGTACTTAATGTATTACTTTTTTATTACTTTTTATAATATTTAAGTAATTTAACAAATTGGCATGTATTTACTGTTCGAGCTCTGGAAGTGATCTGACTTTTTGTTGGTACAATACAATACTTTATTTAATATGTTTTTGACATTAATCTTAATATGCTCTTTGTATTTTCAAGCAAATTTTAAGCGCAGTGAAAAAAGTACTCATTAAAACACTTTTTCCAGCTCTATGTGAATTTACTCCGAAATTATTATTTAAACATATTAAATGACAAGCTATTCACATTGAAAACATGTCAACATGAAGTCCTTCTTAATTTTCATGCTTTAAAAAGTCAAAGCCCAATTTAAAAATAAAATCTACGTTTCAAACGCTCACCATATGGTGTCTGTAACCAGGGAATCAAACTGAATCATATTTCGGTCCCGGCGCGATTGAACTGATTGATTTGGTATATATAAAATACTCATAAGATTTTGATCAAATTAAGCAGTACTATTTAAAATCAGGGATGCAAGGCGGACCGGACCGCTAATTCGTGCTTGTAAACCGAACCGCGAACCGAACCAGCTTTTGTTGGAAAATTCTGAATCGAACCGAATACCGCAAAAAAAAAAAATGGTTCGGTTCGGTTCATTTTATCGACGAGTTGAATGACGTTAGGCGTATACCTTAAGACATATTTATTTGCATATTTGCTCTGCATCGCTTTAGCTTTTCTCTTTTCATTAAAATTCTTTTTTGTTGTGAACCACTGAACCGAACCGAAACCTTGGTTCAGCTTACTCCAAAAACTATGTTATAAACCGAACCGGTGGTTTAAAACCTCCATGACCCATTGAACCGAACCAGTCTCAATTCCGGTTTGATGCCCTGGCTGTAACTAATCGCGACGTATGTTTTTCATTATACACCGATTACACACGTATACAAGGTTTTGGACCAGAGCAGATAGCATTCGTTTCCTATGTATTTTCAAGCCATCAACACTATTGCAAAAGCACATTTAGTCAGATTTCGAAAAATATGGCAACAAATTTTTATTTCTTTCCCTATACAGTGTTACTTTTGCTTCCTTCTTAAGCACATTCCACTGCCGCAAGCGGGAGGCCAGTAATTCCGCTTTTTGCTTCGACAATTGCAAGTCTCTTATTAAATCACTTAATTCTGCTTGCGAAATTTTGTGGTGTTTGTTAATTTCAAAATCGCTTTCATCACTTTCTTCAACGGAGCTTACAGTTTTCCCCGTGTTTGTAGTGGATGCAGGTAAATAATCCCTTTCATGACGAGGAACTGGCGTGGAAACTGAAGAAAGTCTTGGGTACTCCAATGTTCTGTAGGTTTTAGAACTTTTGCCTGTCACGTCTGTTAGGCAAAAATAACAGTCTATGGCGTGGTCTTGCGGTTCTCTCCAAAGCGTTGGCACAGAAAATGAAAAATACATCTTTAGAGAAATGCATCTTTCCGAACATGTAATCCAAAATATTGATAATACGCATCTCTTAACGATTGCGTTATGTTCCGGCCACTCTTTCCAAGGATGTACCGGCCACAAACATAGCAAAAGTGTTGAGTGCCAACCTTGCACGTATTCCGATTCATTTTGTTTTGCCATAATTTTTCTAATGTCAAACTTTTTGTTTTAAAACGCCAACTTTGTTTTTCTAATTGAAAGTAATTTTGGTAGTAAGTACTTTGAATCAAAATGTAGTACAGCTTTATAGTTTTTGGGACATAACTTTCAAAAGCGCGATGATATCGAAAACTGTGAACGTAGTCAATAAGAGGACACAAAGGTCTATTGGAAATTTAAAACTCGATTTTTTTGGATTTGTAGAACATTTGTAAGAATTATTTGAACTTGGGAAAAAAGGGAGTTTCACTAAAAAAAAGATATTTTTTCATTTTAAAATCAAAAGATTGGTATCTTAAGAACAAAATAAAAACTTCGTGTTTTTTTTCTGTATCGTTATTCATCTTAGTTCACATTAAAAAAAATATGGTTGGAATAGGTTAATTAATGTGGCCACAAAAATTAAAAATGTAAGCATACCTCGTATAATACTCGTTTATTTAAATATCTTCTGAACAAGAGGTACCAGGGGAAAACGGATAATTGATTTGAATTCAGCGCTTGAAAATACATAGGAAACGAATGATATCTGCTCTGGTCCAAAAGTTGGATTTTATTTGTAAACCTGTGTTATCAAGCTTTTCTGTTTTCGGTGAATTTTTTGGAGCAAAAATTAGTTTTCTTGCATTTTCGTTGCAATTCGCGAGGTTGTCTGCTTTCAGTGGTACGCAAGCTAAAGGATGCAGTTTTTTTAAAATTTAAAATAAGTCTTTTAACAGTTGGTAGTTGACAGGAGCAGTATTGTATAGATTTAAATATTAGAAAAGAAGGTTTAATTGAAAAACGTTATGTCCATCAAATTGTCTTCAAAAATGCCAAATCACTCCACACACCATAACAAAGTGTGAAGGCCAATTGATTTCTAAGCAAATCTTGGAATTCCTAACTCTTTAGAAATCAACTCTGTCCACAGTTCAGGAATATTCTGCACAATTAATAACCCGAAAATGACGCAGCACAAAACGGAACCAATTTGTCGAAAGAGTCGATATGTGGCTAACAAAGCGCTGCAAATTTCATTTATTAAACGGAAAGATCTGCCAAAATAATATTCAGAATTAATGCATTCGAGTGGCTGTCGAGGATGCTGCTGCGGCTGCACCCACATGCCGGACGACTTCACACCTGTTTAGGAGGCGAGTCACCGAAAATAATGTCAACATGTGGTCCTGCCGGTTCCTGCTGAGCGCCGTTTGAGACATCGGTTTTGGCTTTTTTCTTGTATGCAAACAAAACGACGCCGCTTTGTCTCCCGTGACAGGGCAGACAACAAACAACAACAAATAAAGAGAGAACAAAGTGGAACAACAAATAAAAAGCAAAACACCAAAATCGAAAAAAACCAGAAAACCAAAAGGCGCAAGTGGCAATTTTTATGTGCATAAATATCGCCGACCATAAGTATGGCATGTTTATGGTGCCCTATGGTGTGCATATTGCTATCCCATATCCTTAAAGGATATTTACTTATGGCTCTTTGACTATTAATGACTTCGCCTCATTGTCTGGAGATTGCTAGCTCTTTACTTTTGTTATTTACCGCCCTCCTGCTGCCTCCTCCCTTATTCCGTATCCTGTTTGTGTTACGCCGCTAAATTAGCAGAAATAACGGTAGGTCCAAGCCGTTTACTAACTAACGGTACCCAATGGCTACTGTGCGCGCGCCGCTTTTAACTTGGAATTTTTATTGTCTTTTGCGGTGCACAACGATTTCTGGCCAAGACTGAGTGTGGTTCTCCATGTGCTCCCCAGGGTAAAATCAGGTGAATGAAACAAGTGGCCATGTGGTTACATCCAATGATTGGGTGAGCAGAAAAGTGGAAGCAGGTATTTGTATTTGGACAGCGAATATGAAAGTGGGTAAGAAGTATTGGCAAAGTCTTTAAATCAGACAAAGTAGAAGCTGGCGATTTCAAAGCTTAAATTTGATCCATTTAATTGACATGAAAATTATTCGAATTGTTTCCGCCAGTTGGACTTTAGTTGATTAAGAAGATATTTTTTTGGTGGTTTTTTAAGCGTTTCGTTTTTGAAAATTAAAAAAAAACTGAAAATTTACAATTGTGAATGATGGATTTATTTAGAGGAATACATCAATGCCTGTCATTTACTTCTCAAAGATTATTTTATTTACATGTTGCCCTTAGTTACGCCTAAGTTAAGTACACAAAAAGTGTGGTCAAATCCCATGATCTTAACCGGCGAATGGTCTGGTTCAAAAAATAAAATTAATTGCTTATCAAACTCGCCTCTCAATTCGTCCATAGTGTCGCATGTGGCAGCTTCTTGTTGAAACCACATGTTAACCATGCCCAATTCTATTAATTTGGGCAAAAAATAGTCGGTTATCATCGCACTGAACCTTGCTTCATTGACTGTAAGATTGCGATTTTCATTATATTTGTAAAAGTACGATCAAATGATGCCGCCGGCCCACAAACCTTACCAAACATTGCATTTTTCAGGGTGCATTGGCAGCTCTTGAACTGCCTCTGGCTGTTCTTCAGACCAAAATCGTCCACTCTGTTTGTTGACATACTCATTGAGCTTAAAATTAGCTTCGTTGCTGAAGTCAATTTTTCGATAAAAATGTGGATCTTCGTTCAACTTTCCTAGGGCCCATTCAGCAAACAAACGACGCCACAGTAGTGCACTTCGCACAAATGGTTGCATTAAAAATTGCATGAGCACCTACATAATTTTGAATGAACCCATCTTATTTTTAAAGATTTCAAATATGGGTCATTCCATGTGAACTCAGCCACCCAATTTTTTTTCTGTTTTAACAAAAACTCATAGTATAACCGTATTATTTGAGATCCCCACCACTAACACATCGCGAGATCAACGACAAAGAAGATAAAACTTTACAAAATTATAGCATCACAACGGTGCAACCGATTTAAGCGAAACAAATTTTGAAGTTACTATTATCACGTCTTCTATCCGAGAAAAAATAAGAGTTTAAAAAAAAATTATTTCCTAAGTAGGGTTTTGGCAATCTTTAATGGTTTTTTGTCTTTTTTTCAAAGAGGGCCAGCTGATATTTTCATGCATTTTTTTTTTCTGGTTAAGGATATCCGTATACATATTTTACAAAAAATCTCATGATGGGACAATCAATTAATGCGCGTGAAAAAATTCTTTTATAATATAAAATTTTTTTTTAAGTATAAATAATTTATTTAAAAAAATGTCAAAAATATTGTCAACCACAGCGTATACTAAAATATTGCTTTAAAATTACTTCATCGATTTAAAATAATTATAATTAGGAGTCCAAAAAACATTTAAAACAATTTTATATAAGATATAGCCTATTGACCGATTTTTAGTTTTCAAAATAACACAATTTTTAGATAATTTTTTCCGCTTTTAGGTAGAATATCTCAAAAACTAGGTAACGAGTCGTATTTTTTTCTTTTGATTGATTTACTTATTAATTGTATAATAATAAAAAAATTACTGTTCGCTATTTATAAACTGTCCTTTTTGTCACTATTTTTCAACTTTGATGGAAAAAAAAAATGCTTGTTTTTGTATATTTGCCATATTTTTTAAAATATGTTTTATAATTTTTCCTTATTTCAAAAAGTTACAGCTGCCCGCAGCAGCCTCTTCGATTGTTAGACGTAAAATAGGCAAAAAAGGTATGGCATAAAGTGTGCCTCTTCAACATCTTCCATTCTTCCGATCCACATTTTTATCTCTGCTGCATAGAGAGTAACAAAAAAGAGTTAAAATTCACTAGTTTCAGTTCAAAACTCTTATGAAAAGTAAAAATTATTTTAAGAAAAACTTTAAAACAAATTTTAAAAAAAATTGAAAAAATATAAATTTATTTGTTAATATTTTTGGGTAATAATTTTAAAACATATAAAATAATAAACATAATAAAAGAAACACCAAAAAATATAAAATAGTTAAAAATAATTTTTGTTCGTACCATAAAAATGATTTTTTCACATATGCTGATTTTAATTACCCCTTTGATTAAGCATTTAGTAGGCGTAGCACCCTTTACAAAGACAAATTTTATAGATTAAACAATTATCTATTATTTGCAATTTAAGTTATTCGATTATCTCATTTGTTTCAAAAGATCTGATTATTGTAACAAAAAAACTTAAACAGCGTCACTGTGCGATGTCTACGACCATAAAATGGACGTTATTTGTGAAACACATTTCACACAGAGCATGAATTTTTATTATTAAAATTCAATGATTTGCAAGCGCTGTTCGTTTGTTATGTTATTAATGGAAAAATGACATTTTTGGATATGCTACATGTAACGAATCGCGCGGGAGGTGTCAAAAAATGTACACTCAAAAACTAAATATGATAAAAATCACCTTTTACAATGATCAGCTGTCAATAAGTAGTAAAGTCACACATCGAAAAAAAGGAGTCTGATAAAAGAGAGATATGGTTATCTTGAAACAGACTATAACTCCAGCCCATGCCGGCTTGCAATCAAACAAGATATCGAGTGCTTTTTATTATCTGATGCCTCAACTTACAACGCAAAAAGCTAATTCAAAGTGTTTTCTCAATTTTAAAATAATAATTGCAAAAGTATTACCAAAATAAAATTGCAATGCAGTAGTCAGTAATTCATAAAAATAATTCCTTGGTATAATCTAAATTTAATAAGAAGTTTTCATCACCCTTTGGCTGATTTAAGGGTTCAACAAAAATTATTATGCAATGTATGAAAAGCTGAAATACATGACCACCACCATGGCCTTTTATCTCACTCTTATGCTTATCATTTACAATTTATCAAGAACAACAGCAAACCTTTTCCTTTTTTTTTTGGCTCTGGACGTTTGGTGTCAAATTTGGGTGTTGACCACATGAGCGCGTACATGGCAATCAACGCCAAATTATTTCTTTTATATGCACCGCGTATAGCTGCTGCTCCATGGTTTTTGGGTTTTGGGTTGGGATTCCTTCCTTCCGCTGCTGGCCACAGCTGCCCCAGTAATTATTTCAGGTAGCCTATCTATGGTATAATTTTCGGTTGGAACCCTTCAGATGGATGGATGGCGACACCTTGCGCCTTCATCACTCGGGGTAGATTACTACTGTAAATATTATTAAAAAAGATTACCATCGCCAAGTGGAGAGATGGAACCGTTCATTAAAATTATAAATTTTTTTGGTCTTAAATGAGCAATATTTTTCGTGGTCTGGGACTATATCAGATTTCGTAAATGAAAAAGAAGTTGCGCATGCGCAGCGCCGGCGCCCGCGGCTGATTGTCAATTTTGTTATTTTTTTGAGTTGACGCACATTTTTACGCGTAATTGACAAGCTTTCTGGGCCTTGGCCACATTTATGCGCCATTTAAACCAACTAATTGCTACCGAATTTCCCTCGGATGTGAAAACTTTTGTGTCATGTTTAATTATTTCCACATTTATGTAAATGTTTTCCCTGCCCAAACCCAGGCACAGTTAGGCGCGTAATTAGTGCCCCCTAAATTGCTCTCTGTGTGTGTGTGTTTAGGAGCGCGTGAAACTATTCTTTTTTTTTGTATTTTTTTTTTGGTACAACAAATTCGTAAATTATTCAACAAACTGTCACGCAATATATGGAAATCAAAGCAAAAACGTTTATTGAATATTGCCTTCATGCAGACCACACATTTAGCCAATTGATTGGACCCTCCGCCACCCCGTCACAACGGCACACGCATTATGGCATCGCACTCAGATAAGTCCACACGCACGCATGTAAAATGTCCAACAATTTTTGACAATTAGCGGCGTTTTTCATGTTCAATTCCAAGACAAGGGGAGAACGGGCATTGTGGGAGGTTCTGGCTATCGAGGTCTGTGTCATATTGACAATTTAAGCGCAAATTTGTTTCAACATTCAACGCTGAAAGCTAATTTTTGAAATTTGTCTGGGGGCCACGGCGCGGCTTTGTAATTGTTTAAGCGGCGCATATCTACGCAAATGTATTTCCATTGTTAACATATCGAATTGAACATTTTGACATTTAAATGACATTTGAATTGGTTAGAAAGCAGCTTTGGTGTGCGGAAGGGGGAACGGTCAGCGCTTTTGAAGCTTTGCTATGTCAAAAAAGTGGAAAATTGTTGAAAGAAATGGCAAAGTAAATGGGGTTTTTTTGGGGGCGCTAGTTTTGGGTGGTGAAAAATGGCAAAAATGGTTAAAATGAGATTATTTCGTAGTTCGCCCAGAAAAAAGCAAAAAGTTAAAATCAGGGTTCTCAAAGTACCGTACTTAGTTTACACACGGTATATACTTCGTAACGTACTGTACTTAAAACTCAAGTATGGCATTTTCGCCATAACGTACTGTTAAGAAAGTTAGTTTCGTACAAAAGTTCCGTTCATATTTGAATTACAGAGAAAAAAATTATATAAAATGGCAGTCATTTCCACATTTTTTTTTGATATGACAAAGATTAACTTTTTTTTATAAAAAAAAAGTATATATATATCGACTTGTCTGGGGATCGCACTCGGGGACCTTGGACTTAACACGACCGGAATAAGGTCTCAACTCAGTGAGCCAACGCACCTGCTTAGACTATTTATATAATTTCTCGTTAGAATTCTAGTTGATATTAAAAAATACATATCATAACATTTTGAGTATAAATCTGAATCATTTTAATACCAATTTGAGAAAAGGAAATTATTTTGGAGCGGTAAGATATGCTTTTTAAAATTAATATTTGGTACTCGATATCAAAGATCCAACGAATTAGTTGAAAATTACAAAGTAAAGAAATTAAGAAAATGTCCATGGAACCGAGCACTTGGGGAGATGCCATTGAAGTGTCACCCCAAAGTTTTCCTCCTTAGGATGGTGAAAATCCATTGCAATAAAAGAAAAGAAAAAGAAAAAATAGCGCAGAGCCAGACGAGTTGTTTGCTCGACTGCCTGCTTACAAATGAAATTAAAATTGTGTTTCCTAGAAGGGCAAAGCATTTGTCTTTGAAAGTGGCGTACAAGTCAAGGCCTTCTATATATTTTTGATTGCACAATGGATTAGTCTTAGGCAAAATATGTGGATGTAATTCAACATGTTCACGTTTATGCTATGAAATTTTTTTTTTTTTATATATTGCACCCGATTAGGCAACCTTTGGATATCAGAGATTTAAAAGTTAGAACGTTGTGACTTAAAACACATTCACTTAGGCCTAATATCTGCCATCTTTAATACGCTCAATAAGATCGGTTGAAAAACACAGAAGTTTTTGAAGTAAAATGCCTTTCAGTCAAGCGGGGGCCCAGTGTCGCGACTGCGATGTGCCGCCTGCGGCGTCGTAAGCGTCAGCTTCGAGTGTGTGTATGTGTTTGTGTTTATAAGCGTATAAAAATACACAAAATCAAGGGAACAGAGTATTTCAGCGCTTTTACTTGTTTGTTTGAACTTCACTAAGCAAAGTTACTTTATCCAAGTAGCTATAACTTTGCCTAATGCCAAAAATTCTAAAAAGTTTCTTGAAGAAATATTAATCAAGAAATACAATCCACATGGCAACTCTCGAAATTCCTTTTGTGTATTGCCTTGCTTTTTGAGTACACAACAACAGAACCAGGCAAGGAATAATTCATTAAGGGGGTCTTCTACCTTTGAAAATTTGTTTTTCGATTTTTTTTGTTTTGCATTATTATTATAGCTTGGACATTCCCCTTTCATCGTGTTTAAACCATTTTCCAAAATTCGAAACAGTTTAGCAGATATAGCCTTTTAAGTAGAGCAAAGTGCTTGCTAAATTGAGTATATTTGACGTTGCTCAAAACTTTAAGCGCTTTTTTGACCTGGTAGCCATGATTGCGCCAGTTCTACTGAACCGATTTTATAAATTAAAAAATACAAAAAAAAACGAGCCTGTCAAAAGTTATCGGCCTCCAATAGGTCTCACAAAAAAGTTTATGTGGTACCATGATTCCAGGTTATCGAAGAAAACGTAAAAGTTATGATCAGATTGATTTTCTGGCCCGTACCTCAATCAAATAACTTTTTAATATTTTTTAAAAAACTCGGCCAAAAAAAAAAATTTGATTTTTCAAGTTTTTCTTGAGCAATTAGTTTAAAAAAATATTGTAAAAAAACTTTTTCCCATGATTGAGGTAGGGCCAGAATTACATCAATTCTGCGTCGAAAAATTGATCAAAATCGGTTCAGTAACCTGGCCCAATCATGGCTACCAGGTCAAAAATTTCGAGAAAACCGGTTAAAGTTTTCAGTAACGTTGAAATACTCACGTTAGCAAGAACATTGCTCCACTAAAATGGATATCAGCTAACTTTTCAAAAATAAAAATTTTAGGCAAAAAAAAAATTGAAAAAAAATTTTAATTTTTTTTAAGCAATTTTTTTATGTGGAATTTAATAGCTGAATAAAAATTAAAAAGCCCTCAGTACCAAGTTTTTAAATTTAGTTTATAAAATAATTTGTTAACCTTGTTTTAATTTTTTTTTAAGCATAGGTTAATTTCCTAGTAATAAAAATCTAGAGTACATAATTTCCAATTATTTTGCAATAAATCTTATTTTCGCACAAATATTTCAGCACTTAGCATAAATTAGAAAATTGCAAGACTTTTCCTAACCAATGACGCATTTAAAATTGCTCAACAATGACACAATCCCCCATACCCAACCCGTAACACATCCGGAATAGTCGTAAAAATCCAAAGTCATAAAAATGTTCCATTCAAATTCAAAAACAATGAAATTTTATCAATTTCTTTTGAAACTTACTGCCAAAATGCTTAAACATGGCGTCGATTTGCTTAAAGAAATTCCATTGTGGGGGTCGTCGCACATGAAAAGCAGATCAAAGCGAACAAAAACGATCGCTGGGAGTGCTGAAGTGGTGGGAGCGGGTGGGGTTGGTGGAGGCGATTTTCAATTTTCCCGCAAACGGGAAGCAATTTTACGAGTACTGCGTGTTTGGCACAAAGTGCAGATAAAATTAATTAAAATTTAATTCAATTCAATTCACTTTGCGCCGGCGCAAACACAAAGAGATTTATCGCTGATAAACGCGTCTAGAATGGCCAACTGATTTGGTGGTGGGGGGGCAGGAGCACACCGATCAATGGATTGGCCATTGGGCTGGGCCTGGGCCCAGCGGAGCAGAGACTTTGCAATGGATCACGCTATTGATTAATACGCTGTTGTTGGCTAGGCCGGCCATTAAAATGCCATAAAATTATTAATTAAGCAAGTGCACAAAAAGCCACTTGCCAGATTTATGGCCAAGCAGTGACGATAAAGTGGTTTTCCTTTTGCTTTTCTTTCATGAATTTTTTTTTTTTGTAACTTTGGGTGGCTGGCAAATTGAACAGCCAGGCGCTGATATGAACAGGCAGGCAGACTGTGGAGTCGCCGAGTGCCTTGTGGCCCGTTTTTTCGTTCATATGAAGCATTATGGATTTTTAACGAGTTTTCAATTTATTTGCGCGCCAGTCGGGGAAAATGTTTCGAGTGCTTTTCATACAGACACTTGACCATCAAGTGTTTTGCATTTGCTTTGCATCACGGGCATGTGTTTGCGATGTGGCAGCAAAACAGAAGCTGTGGACTAGTCACAAAATTTAATTTGGTATCCAGTAAAAAATTTTATTTTCCACAGTGACATCCAAGGCTCAACTCTTAACAGCAAGAGCCAAGAATCGCATAAAATCATTGGCCCCCTTGGGCCATAATCGTGCCCACAGAAAACAAAGCTCAAAGACAATACCAAAACAGGAACCCAGAAAGGAATTGCCAATATAAAAGCAACAATAGTCAATAAAACATGCGGCAAATCATGTTTATCGCATTGATTTATGCATTTTTAATGTGTTGCTGTTGCTTATCGGCAATGCGCCTAAATCAACCGTACCCACTTTCACTGCATCCTCGGTTTATCCCGGGCCAAGACCAAGCACACAAAATTCTCTTGGCTCTGAGCAACGAACGTTAATTTTTAAATCTCACCGCCTGATTAGTTTATTTCGCGAACAGCGGCGAGAGAGAACGCCAAACGCCGCCGCCGCCGCCACCGCCGCTGCAATTGTGCGCCATCTTGATTAGACCTCCAGTTTGGAGCTCTGTAGCTGCAGTCGTGGGCAAACTTATGCTGGCCCATTCGAACAGCATCATCAAAGCCAGCCGCCTTTGCCGCTGCCTTTTGTCTTATTAATAATTCACATTAACGCTTGCGAGTGCGGCAAAGTTGCCGCCTGTTAAGCCGGCCCCGGCCAGTGTTGCCAGCCTCCCCGAAATTATCGCAAGCCTCGCATCTACCCGTTTTGGCGGTGAGCATCGAGTTCCCGGCTCTGTGTTAATTTTCGGGATGTTTGACATAAATGCCGAAAGCGCACGAAAGGCGAACTGAATGGAACTGGCCCATAAATAAGGTGTGAAATAGAAAATAGTGGGGCGTACTGGAATCGGTATTCGCTTGCTGATGAAGTGCCAGAGATATGCACATTTAACTAATGTTTAGCCCTTTAATTGGTGGGCCATTAACTGAGAGAGGATACAGAACATAAATGCCTGAGTAAAACTGAGGGAAGTGCAAACAACTGGAAATTAGATAAATATGTATTTGGATCTATCTGAGCTTCGTAATCTATAGGTCTTCTATCTATATCTCCTAAAGTGCTGTCAAACCTCCTAAAGAGAATCTATGACGAGCTATTTCACTTGTAATATTCTATTACTCTTGAAATTACACTGTAACTTGGAGTGTAATAGCTCACTATAGTTTCTTTTTGTTATTTAAGTGTAAAGACTAAGGCTTGAACCAGATACTAAAAAAGTTCACCAGAATCATAATTCGTTCTTTTTTTTGGAGGACCCATCCAGTTAAATTTAATACATTTCTCACTTCCGCATCATGCTTTTAATTGAACATTGGAAAATTTCCTCTCCAATGAAGGGAAAATGACGTATTCATATTCAGAAACAAAATATTTTACAATTTTGGTTAATATTAATATGAAATATAAATATTTTAAAAGGGAGAAGCTGTCGTTGAAAATACTTGTCCAAAATATAATAAAAACTGAACAGTTCGTTTCTTTATTCATTTCTTTTTTCCATATATAACTATATGTTATAGTTCCTTCTTTTTGAGTCCTTAAAATTGTTAAGTAAGCAAATTCTTTTGATGAAGCTGTGCAATCAGCTTTCGGAGCCTAACTTCCATTATCTTCTGTATTAAGTATTAAAAAAGATTGGTTTTATGATTTGGATACAATACAAAAAAAAAATTAAATACCAATTTTTTCTATCGATTTCAAACGTCAAAAAGAAACAAAGAAACAGATCTCAAAAGATGTTTACCGTTTATTATAATAACTTTTTCAGTCTATAGAGGCATTAAATATGGGATTGGCCGGAAACAAGTGTCTTAGGGTGATTTTATTAAATACATAATGAACATTCATCGTTTTGTTTTACCAAATTTGGGCATCTTTCGAGCAAATGCCAAATTCCACTTTCGTAGAACTTCTAGTCCTTATCGTAAAAAATCAAGATCAAGTGCAGTCTCATTAGAAACAAATGTTTTACCAATTAACGAATTTTGAAGAGATCGAATCAAATAATAATCTGAGGTGCAAGGTCGGGGGCTATATGGTAGATATGCCATCACTTCCAAAGGGCATAGCCGGGCTTACTAGGCGTAGCGGCCCCCGATCTTATTCAAATTTCAAGAATGCAGTTTTAAAGTACATCAACTGAAAGTAATCTATCGATTTTTTTTAAACTTCTAGTACCATTTCTGAATTTTTAATAACGATTTTGATCAATTCCAACACAGGCGTTTTTCGGGCCAACTATTTATTCTAAAAATTTAAAATTTTTTATGGCAATATGTGGCATGTCAACACACTTCCAGAATAATTTTTCGAATTTTTTAAAATGCAATCCGCGACTTACAAAATTCAGCGAAATTTTTAACACCAATTATTTTAGACTTCTAGTTGGGGTACCACTTTTTTATTTAACTTGGTTAATTGATATCAAGATACAATTTGAGGAATTTTTGCAGAATTTTTGAAGGTGTAAAAGGGGTTCAAAAATAATAAAAACAATTATATGTATTTATTTGTATAAATTTAACTAGCATATAACATCAGTATAGCCGCCAAAATGATGAAAAAACGTTTGGCAATAATACCACCCCCACCCCCCATTTTTCGAACTTCAGAAATGAGAAAATTATTTTCCACCTACACAGAAAAAAAAGGATATTTTTTGATGATCCATTGGATATTTTACATATCCATTTAGACTGGATATGTCCATATCCATTTTTATCATCCATTTGAGTTTAAATAATGTTAAATTGATCTTAGTTATTCAATGGAGCTGAAAAATATCAAAAGGATGTGTAAATTTGAAAAGGATATGCATTTCAATATCCAAAAAAAGGATATGTCCATATCCATTCCAAATGTGTATTTGGCCCATTGAACGTACAAACGCTAAAACCACCCCCGGCACCCATTATCCGACCTTGAGGGTGAGTATGCGCAAAGCTAAAAACTTTATCCTATTTAATTGGCCCATAGAGCTTTCAAATCGAATTTAATACATATCGGCTATAAACCCACCCCCGCACCCATATTTCGACCTTTGCAGTGAACTTTCCGAAATAAAAAAAACTTGTGTTTCTGTTTATTCAGACCCTAGAGCTTACAAAACAAATTTTATTCAGATCGGCTCACAAATAGCCATTGTTACTGAACCGAAATACGCCCACCATTATTCTTGCCTGTGAGCGGAAATTCCACCTCCGATAAATCAAATGTCTAATTATTTTCTATAATCCAATCGGATTAAAAATAGATTTTACCATATCAAATTTTCCACGCATTTCCCCACTCTTGGGGCGAATTTTCCAACATCGGAAAATCTCATGTCAACTTATTTTGCATCATTGCTCATCATTTTTTCGATCAAATTATTTGTAGTCGGAACTGGTAAATTTTCTCGTTTTCATAAACCGATTGTCTTATGCGGCGAATAACTTTCAATTTTCAAATAAATTTATCCAACTGTCTAAACGTTTCTGGAAAATTAGACCCTTCACCTATTCCGATTGATCGAATTCGGACACGAGAACAGACCTGAAGAATATTTTTTATATTAAAATTATATTGATGGCAGTTGTTATTGATTTTTTGATAATTTAAGAATGTCCATAATTGAATTTAGACCATTTTGTTCTTAAAATTTAATGACATTTTTATTATTTTTTCATTGAATCACGCAGAAATCAGTCTCCAATTTTTGAACATAAGAGTTTGGATAATTATAATGTCATAGAAAACATTTGAGTTCAAGTTAAAAGGACTTTATAATCAAAAAACGAATTTGTAAGGAGTATATATGTATACTCAGAATACGAATTTTCGATGTAAAAACTATGATAAGGAAAAAAATTGTTGATTTAAGAATGCATTTTTGACACCGAATTTTTTAATTCCAAAGTTTTAAATGCTATATTATTCAATTTTGCATTTTTTTGTTTGGTTACTTCTCCTTACTCCTCTCGCTTATAAGAACAAAATTGAGAACGATTTATACAGTTCAAAATCGAATAAAAATGTATCCAATGCCGTTCGTACTTAAATATTCGTTCAACTTTCTTACTTCGTCCCAGACCGGGAGAAACGATCCGGTGAGACACCAAAAATTGAAATTAATTAATCTTTTATCGATCTAGTAAAACTCACTCCAAAAGTTAATAGAAATAATCTTAGTAGAGGGGAAAACTGATGGGATATGCGTTATAATTTCATTCATGCGCTCGTTAGATTTTCCAATTACAGTAACCAAATCTCCTTCATTCTCTCTCTGGCTTTGTCCCTCCCTCAATGCCCGTTACGCTTCACACACATCTTTACGCATAAACACATTGCCATTTTTCGCAGCAAATTGAACAGGAACCATCTCCGCATTCCACGAGCCACCTTCTCTTCACTTTCCACTTAAGTACTGCATACAAAGCAATTTAGTCAGAGCAGCTGCGTCCTTCCGCCATGTTCGCCACATTCATCCCAACCAATCCCCATGGCAAAGACAACACATTGAAGGCGCCGTAAGCTGTGCCTGTCTAAAAAAAAAAAAAAAACAAAAGGTGGCGGACGGGGGAAACTTTTTTTTTGTTCACAAAATACAAATAATAAAGTTCGCTTGTCAGTTTAGCAGCCATTTTGCGGTTCCATGGCCACATGCTCCACTCTACTGCCGCCACATCCGCCCACCCGATGTTCGACGAGTGCTTTGCATTTTCCTGCCTTGCACATCTTTTTGGTGCTTATCCGCAATTTCTTTCCGCTTCGTGTTTACCTTCTTGCTGCTCTCGGGACATAAACTTTTTTATGGCACCCACTGTCTTATGATAAATCTGCCTCAATTTGCCATATCATGTGGGCGTGGCACTGGCCTATTGCGTTATTTTACCTTTCCCCCCCACTTCATGAAAGACAAGTTTCATGTCAATTTTGTCTGCTTACTTAGTGGGCGGTTAGTTGCGGAGTGGCTTAAGCTTGATTTAGCTCTCATTACGCCAACGAGCAGCCGCAGCAGCAACCCTCGCTAGGATTTGCTTTATTACAGTTTAATTAAATTTACCCTGTCCCCCGCACAATGTCCTGGGCTGCGTCTTCTTCTTCTTCGTCGAAACGACTCAATTACGCAGTTAATCGTAAAAAAATCCTTGCACTGATTTGTTGCAGCTGAAACCGAACCCAAAGCTGAACCCCAACATGGACTGCGGCGCATGTTTGGGCCATAAAACGGCGGCACTCTCTGTGGCTATTATTGCTTCAAGTTGAAGCTGGAGGTGGAGTTGGTTGAGTGGTTGATGCTCTGTTATCCTGCGTGGCCTCAGGTGCGCACGCCGGCGAGTTGATCCATTTATGGCCATCGTTTGGCCTTTTTCTACCATTTTGCAGGCATTTCTCTTCAATTTTTTTTGTGCTCCAGCTACTTTTTATATTCACGGTGAACAAACAGAGGGTGCTGTATGGTATATACGCTTCAGGGATTTACATGGGTTCTTAACCAAGCTGAGATATTGTTTTACAGATGATATCATCCGAAATGCTAGTCCTTTAAATTATAGTTCCAAGTCGAATAAAAACCTTTATTAACTTGGATTTTGTGAATATGACTGATGGTGGTGTTAGTACTCTAGATCAGAAGCCCTGACACAGGATCGGTATTTTAGATCATTTTTGGATCAATGGATACGTCAACAACACTGTATTTCCGAATTTGGTCTGAAGAGCAGCCAGAGGCAACTGAAGGGCTGCCAAAGCACCCTGAATAATGAACGTTTTGGTGCGGTTTGTGCGCCGGCGGCATCATTGGACCGTAGTTTTTCAAAAAATAATAAAAATTGGGTAAACTACTCCGCTGTTAATTAAGATAAGGCAGCAAACTTCTTCGACCAACGACCAGGAACAATTTTTTTAAAGGCACAATAATTTTATTTTAAGTGGCACTGAATAATATAATACTCTCTAGCTCAATTTGTTAATTTTAAAAATTAAATTATATGTCGATTTTTTAGACTTGAACTGAAAACAATCGCAATTTGCCTATCTACAGGCTATCAAATAGTCGATCCCTTGCCTCCGTCATACTTTTCTGTTGTTTTTTTTTATACATCATTCAAGGGATATGCTACTAAGAAGCTACATGACCGCAATGAATGAATATAACAGAAGGGTGGGGGGCGAGGCTCGTCCTTTCTTGTATTAATTTGCCTTGCTTCTGAGTGAGATTTACGAGTAAATCTCATGCAAAATGCAACATCCGCAAAACCCTTTGTTAATCAAAAGACACACGTGGCCCCGGTGGTTGTTTCACCTTCACGGCTGGCAATTAAGCGTATCCCGTTTTCCGTCCATAAAACTCTCGAGCACCAATCAAATTTCGACCAGGCTGGAGCACGTTTCTGTGCTGGCGCTCGAAAGTATGCTACACCTTTCGTTCTGCAAGTCCTTTTGTAATGCCATTTAATGCTTAGGGAAAATCGTATAAAAAACAGTCGAATCCCACTAAGCCATTTTAATTTGCCTATGCAAATGTCGAGATGTTTACTTTTTGACACATGCGACAACCGCGAATCCATAATTCAGTGGACCCTTTTTCCATTTGCTTATGCAAATGAGGGGCAGCGACAATGTTAATCCTTTGTAGCTGTTGCAATTATGAAACTATGCAAACAACCAAACGGCAAACGGTGTGCAAATGTGACAGACGTTAGGGAAAAGTTAAAAAAAAAGAAGAGTTGTTCAAGGGTGCAGAGAATTCATTTGGAAAGCATGAGAAGCTTATTAGGCGAAGCAGCGCAAATAATATTCAATTTCAGTTATAAAATCTATACGTAGGTTGCTATATATATATCTGGCCTTATAATGAAAACGCGAATATTTATGATCAAAAATGGTTTTATTGTTTTTCAAAGTATTCATCAGCAAGATTTATACACTTTTGCATGCGCTCAAACGAATTGTCGAAGCACTTTTTCCACTACGATTGAGACCCCTCCAAAACATGGATTTTGAACTCTTCAACAGCATGTTCTGGCGACGAAAATCGTTGACCACGCATTTTTCCCTTGATGTACAGGAATAAAAAGAAGTCAGTGGGTGCCAAGTCAGGGCTGTACGGCGGATGACCCATCAATTCGACGTTTTTGGCGGTCAAAAATGCGCTGGTGTGAGCTGATGTGTGAGAGCTCGCATTGTCATGGTGCACAATGATCTGTCTTCTCTTGTTTGTTTTTCGAATTTCTCCGAAGACTTCAGGCAAACAAATTGTGGTGCACCACTCAGAATTGACCGTCCTACGTTGCTCAAGCGGAACAGTCGCCACATGACCAGTTTTACCGAAGAAACATCTTTTCATTTTCTTCTTTCCCTGCTTTTTTGTTGTTACTTGATAATATTAATAAAATTACAAAATTACAAATTAAAAACAGGCGACCATTTGCTTCGAAAAGCTTCTTCCACGAACGACTTATGTTGGATTTGGCTCGTCTTGGAAGACCCACATGGTCGATGGCAGTTTTGTTTCGGGCTCATAAGCATAGATCCATGATTCGTCACCTGTGACGATCTTATAAACGTCTTTTGAAACACCGCGATTATATTTTTAAAAATTTCTTTGTACCAATCCACACGAGCCTTTTTTTGTGCGATTGTCAGATTGTGCGGGATTCAACGAGAACAAACCTTTTTTACGCCCAGGTTTTAATGCAATATCGAATGTATGCTGGTGGAAGAAATGTCCAAGGATGCCTATCTCTCTCGGTATGTCACATGACGATCTTGCATTATCAGTTCACGCACGGCATCAATGTTTTCTGGCACAACGACTGTTTTTGGACGACCTTCACGACTTTCGTCTTCGAGCGAGCGTCGCCCGCGATTGAATTCATTAAACCAATTTTTCACAGTGCTTTAGGATGGTGCTTCGTCGCTATACAATGATTTAAGTTCATCGTTGCACTCTTGTCGTGATAGTCCACGTCGAAAGTTGTGAAAAATGATTGCATGAACATTTTTACGATTTAATTCCATCTTTCTGCCGAGGTAAGTTTTCGATTAATCGTTAATCGATATTTTGATTAATCGATTAATCGATATTTACATTAATTTAAAAGTGTGGTTTAACCTCACAATTGCATAGAAAGAGTTTTGTGTCTGCGAGCTTCGTTATCGATAAATATTGCCAAACCTTTAAATAACACTTTTTTCGGAAATATATTTAACATGTAATTCTTGAGAAAAACTTTTTGTTTTCCATCGTAGCGTCACCATCTGGTATAATTTTGTACTTCAATTCTGAAAATTTATAAATCATACATAATATACTGCCATAAAACGGTCGGTCAAAAAAATATTCTTGTAAAACTTTTTTTTTCTATCGTAGCTCCCAATCGTATATATTATTTATATACTTCCACACAATTTAGAAAAATTTATAAAATCGGATGACTATAGCATATAGGCCTGGAACGGTCTAAAAACTTTTCTATGGAAAAATTTTTTTATCAGTGTAGCTCTTTTTTTTTAATAAAATTATTCGTTCCTTTTAAATTTTTGAACCATATCAACAATTTACAATGTTAATTAATGTTTTTTATTTTAATTGTTTCTTAAATAATTGCATACTTTTATAAAGAGTATATTTAAAACTTGACTGAATTGCCCTCAGTTTTTAGTGTTTCAATAATATATATTAAAATCTAATCAGTTGACCAGGCCATAAGCATATTTCGCATAATTTTCCAAAGTGCATGGCCATAAAATAAAAAGAATGCCAACTTTCGGACAAAACGTAGCATCCATAAACTTCAACTTTGGCAATGCTTATCTTTCGAGTCAACTTGGATATGCAAACAACGGACAGCAGAGTTTTCAAAACTTAATGTGATTTGCTATTTATTGCGCCGCCCCCCCCCCATCCCGCAATCTTGGCCCACACGTCGTCTAATCCAACATATGGACTTGCGTAAAACTTTTGCATAAAAAACTCAAAGAAAAAACACATATAAAAAATGCCATACCATGTGTATGTAAATCCTGAAGAGATAAGGCGTTGGAATAGCACAATGACAGCCGCAGGAATTGACCAAATCGCTGGGACAGGCAAAAGGATAGCCGCAAAAAATTGCTTCAAGCGGTTTGGTGGGGTGAGTCCGAGATACACGTAAAGTAATTTCATAAGTTTAGCAAATCACGAACCCAAGCAACAAACAACTACAGCATCCACTTGTGTGTGTGTGTGTCCAAGTTTCGAATAGTCCTGCGGCTGTCTATTGGTCCGGACATGGGACACATATGTTATGTGAACCATCCTGCAGGTTGTTATTGCTGCTGCGGTGATTTAACATAAAAAGGTAAAACAAAAACAACAAAAAAAACGAAATAAGAAACTTTTGTTTTATTAGTTTTTCATGTCTTTGCTGCTTTATTATTAGTGTAGGATCTGTGCTGCCGAGAAAGGACCAACCACATCCACATGACTTGCAAGTTTTCTGCTGACCAATGTCATAATGCTGGAGATTGTGGAGGGGTGGATGGCTGGCCGGCTGGCTGGCTGTCATGCGTTCAATTTCGAAATGGTTTCGCATAATTTGCAAGAGAACAAAACACCCAAGTCCAAGTCAGCGTCCAACTCCTGGGCCATTTGTGCTCAAAACTGCGTATGAAATCCATTTCAAAATTAGTTTTTTTTTTTTGTCCTGTATTCGTTTTCTGTTGTTGTGTGGTATTTTATGACAAATTTACCTGATTTGATTAAATTTCTAAGCTCCAGGGAGCGTCCATTTCGAGGCTGCTTAGGCGCATTAGTGAACCGTTTTCCCTTATTTTTGGGGAAGGGGGTGGAGGGCGTAAAATGGCGCAGAAATATTTATGTTAACTGAAATTGTTGTAGACTAAAGTCTGTAAATTCTGAGAGCAGAGGGTTGGAAACTGATTTACTCAAGCTGCTTAGTCACTGCTCCAAAGAATCAGATTTTAAAATTTTTTTACTTAAGGAATTCATAAATAAAAGATTTTAAAGCACTTGCGCAAATCACAAAAATTTTTTAAGACCCATTTGCCCTAGCCTACTAGGATAAAGTTCAATCTGAAAATATGCAAAAGCCGCTGTCCATCTATAACTTTTGTTGAATCCGAACCAAACATTTTAGTTCGGAACAGTATCAGGTTCATCTATTCTTCCACAATTGGTTTGCTTCAAGTTGCCCCTCACAGCAAGAAACGAGCAGGTAAAGCTAACTTCGACTGCGATTTAATACACTTGCAAAGAATCGCTCTAACTGATTTAACCGATAGAATATATATTGGATATTGATGTCAGATATCTATAAATTCAAAATAATTATATATTTAAATGTTCACTTTGAAATTTGAGCACGATTCCATTAAAAACAATGAGGGTTTCTCAGTGAGCATGATATAGTCATCCGATATTGACCAAACTTTTGCAAAACTGTTTTTAAGCATATAGTATTCATAATTTCTGAGTATAAGAAATCAAACATTGAAAACAATAATGCTCTTCCTACTAAAACGCAACTTCTGACCGATAGTTCCTATGGTTTCTGTAGGATATAGTCATCAGATTTTAACCAAATTTTGCAGTAATGTTTGAAAGAAATAAATATATACATAATTCCTGAGTTTAAGAACGTTATCATAAAAAAACAAAAAAGTTTTTCTTACTAAGACTTTTTTTCCTACCCATCGGTCCTATCACAGCTATAAGATATAGTCAGCCGACTTGGACCATATTTTGGAGAACTGTTTGAAATTATTTAATATTGATAATTCCAGAGTTTAAGAACTCTACATTACATTTTTGACCGAACGGTTTTATGTCAGTTATATGATATAGTAATCCGATTTTGACCAAATTTTTCAGAACAGTTTTAAAGCATATAGTATTCATAATTGCTGAGTTTAAGAACGCATACATTGAAAACAAAATTGTTTTTCCTACTAAAACGCAATTTCTGACCGATCGGTACTAAGTCAGCTATATGATATAGTCATCATATTTTATCAAAATTTTCCAAAACTTTTTAAAAGCATAAAATATTCATAATTCTTGAGTTTAATAACATTATCATTAAAGACAAAAAAGTTGTTCTTACTAAGATCCATTTTTCGATCGATCGGTCCTTGAGCAGCTATAGAATATAGACAACCGATTGTAAACACATTTTTCAGAACCTATTTAAAATTATTTAATACTGATCATTTCTGAGTTTAAGAACTCCAACATTGGAAACAATAAAGTTTTTTACACTAAAACTCATTTTTTGACCGATCGGACCTATGGCAGCTATAAGATATAGTCATCGAATTATCACCAAATTTTGCAAAACAGTTTTTGCACTGACTCTATTCGATTTTAATGGTTTTAATGGATTCAGTACTTTTTTTCAGAACCTCAGATACATAAGGGTCATTAATCTCCTCAGTCTACGGTTTAAAAAGCCCTAGTACTTTCATTGATTTGTTCACTAACGATGAGATAAGCAGGTTGAAACTAAGTTTTTCATCTGGATATACTCCCAGATCATTTTCTACAAATATACGCTTCAAAATATTGGTATTTATTTTATAGGATACTAAGATAAAATGCTGAAGGTCTCAAGTCATTAATACAAAGAAATCTGTTTTTGAAAATGCATAAAATAGCGAAATGTTTTAGATGTCAAACCTTCCAATAGAGATATCTAAATGCACTGGTCACATTAAAAGTAAGCATTTTCCGAAGCGAAAAAGGCAACCCACCCAAGTTTAGTATTTGCGGATCGTTATACATTTTCATGCCAGTGTCTGTCCCTTCTTTTCAGTCAGTGCCTTTCCCTTCTTTTCTGTCATTGCCTTTCCCTTCTTTTCCCACCAAACTCTCTCAGTTGAGATTCAGCACTTTGACTCTTCTTGATAAACCGATGCAATTACTCGGGTTTCGTGTGAATGGATTTTTCTATAGCAAATGAACATAAAACTTAGTTTTCAACACTTAAATAGTGCAAATTGTTGTTGCTGGAAAATGAAAAAAAAAAACCGTGTGCTTCAAATTTCCTCTGCAAATGAAACTGAGATGTGTGCTATTGTGTGTACCATTTGCGAGAAATAAAAACCTGTTAATTATTAACAATTTTGCTGGCCTGCGTGTCTGCAATTAGTTGCATTTCCATTGAAAAGCGGCAAGCAATTAAAACGCGGCCAACACACACGCATCCCCATTCATCCATCCAACCACAAAGTGCGAAGCGGCAACTGCAGAAACTTCAAACTGCAAAATGTTGCCAACTTAGCGTACAAAATTATGACACAGCAACGGTGCAGCAAGATCCATAAAACAAATAGACTATTATGCCTCACTGGCTCAGGGTCTGAGTCTGAATTGAATTGAGGAAGTCCTATATTACCATATGCTGGATGTGACGAAAACGTATGCAATTAAAATTGAAATTGCATGGCAAAGGAATTAATTGCACAGGCCGACTTAATTATGCGTAATTCACAATTTAGGCAAAAGTGTGCAAGAGTTGATATTTATTCAGGTGAAAGGGTAAGTGCTGGATACTGCACTTTTTAAATTCAACTTCAATTATTTGAATAAATATGCCCCCTGGAGAACAAGATAACTGTTGATCAATTCATCAACGTTCAAAAACTTTAACTTCTACAAGGGTTAAGGTTGGCTGACAAAAATGCTGTGCGGTAACTTGCACCGATGCAAACAAAACGCGCATGAGATGTTACTCAAATCTTCGGAAGATTTAGTAAAGCTTCGATCTTTTCCATCACTAAGTTATCAGCAGCATTATATCCGAAGTGGTTCAACTTCAGGTGAAATGAATGAAAATGAAAATATTCAGATTAAATTTTTTTTGTATTTTTACCTGCGGCGCCATTCTTAAACCTCTGAAATTTCTTATACTTTTTCTTTTTGGGTTTTTTTTTTTTTTTCTCTTGTATAGCTGAATTCGTCTATTCTTACCTTAACCCTCAAATGCTTTTAAAAATAGATTCTACAATATTCGAAAAATAACCTGGTTTTCATTAACCTTTCACATTGTTAAGAAATTTCAACTTATTTATTATGTATTTGAGTGCACATGCCCGCAGGCGTTATGACTCAACAAAAACGGGCGTTATATCACTTATGAATGTGACATAAAGCCCATGGGCGTTATGTCACCGGGCGTTATGACTTGCAGCCTAAACTAAATACTAAGAAAATGTATAAACAACTTTAAGGCAGTGGTCGGCAAACAATACAATCTTATTTGAGCTATGTAGGTGTGCGTGGCAACCGATACGAAATTGACAGCTGCGCAACGTGCTTATGCACTCGATATACAGACGCGCCGAACCAGTGTTCAGTGTTTAAGGTAATAAAAATTTCAAATAATTGAGGCAAAATTCTGAATTTTCTACTGCATTTTATGAACTACTCTTTGCTCTTCTTCTCATGCTTCCTTTTATTTGTTTGGCCGTCCATCAGAGCGCCAGAAGAGCTTGAAGCAAAAGTTAACAAATTCACGCCAAGTCACCTGAAAATCAGCAACAGACCACCCAGCTGATTACCAGCAAACGGAACACAGTACCTGACTGGGGGGGGACTCTGCTAAAATCCAGCTGGCTGGCCATATAAAGCCAGCCTTGGTATCTTCAGTCTGGACACGCATTCGACTGGCATTCAGGCATACTATATATCAGTTTCATTTCCATTCGTCATGGCTGCTTAATGAGCTCCGAGTTGAGTGAACGACGACGACGACGATGCCATATGAGATATTTATAATCTTTTTTTAATCATTTCATTTTTGACTTTTTTGCACGGGGCAAGTTGCCTTTGTTAGCAGTTGGCAGTTGGAAGCTGACGCTGTGTTGATTGACGTCTCGCATTTACATTTTGCATATTTTATTCAACAGTTGGCCAGGCCCCAGGGCCCAGGCCAGTTGGTCATGATCGAGGCTTAATTCTCAATTTCACTTTAAGCGCGCCACATTAGTCAACATGCCAGCAGAGGAGAGAGAGAGATCCCTACCCCCATCTACTGTCTACATTTCACGCTTAGTCCCCGCTACCGCAACTGACATTTAATTCTCGCTTAATCACTGTCCAAAAACGGTATTCCTGCTGTTCGCCGCTTCGACATCTCCCTAAGTTGACAGGCGCAGTTCAGGATCAGGATTAATATCCAAAACATGCCTTCGCCCAGAGCCTGTCAAATGAAAATTTCATGGCAACGCAAAAGAAAAGAAATTCCATATCCAAAAATTTAAAAGAATTCAAATTGAATGAAAGTTCAAAATGCGCGCCCACAAGACATTTGACAAATTAGACTCATTTGTTGGTGGCAGAACGGTCAAAACAAAAGGGCCAACTGGACAGGACACGGTGATAAAGATCGTTTAGTGGCCGGGGTCAAGGGTGCAAGTGAAAGAGCTGAGTCTGCGTGTGTGTGTGTATGTGTTTGGGGATTGATAAAGGGTACTTTTAAGTCAAAAAGGGCTACCAGCTACTGTTTAATTTGGGAGACTTAGTGTGTGCGTGAGGTCCAAGCAGAAATAGCTAAAAAGGATTTGATTTTAAACCGTCCAATTCTACTTTATCTACTTTTAAATACAGGATGAGAAATCTTAAAATGATTTGATTTTAAGCTGTAGAATTCTTCTTTACTTTTTATACAATTCTGTATTGGAGATCAGAGCGGATCGATTTTTTTCGATATTTTATTTCGTGCGTGTTCGTGCGTGCGCACGATCAGCTAACAATTCACCAAAAAGGTATGGTAAAATACGAAAGTTGCTTGATAAGTCTGGGACTTTTAGAATAAAATATATTCTTTCTATGATAGGTGATGTCATAAATAAACAATCTGAGGACTATCTTGAATGGCTGAGAGGATATACAAAAAAATCCGGCATAAAAACTTTTATTTATTTGTTAAAATTGTCCTCTTTTGCTTGATACATTGAAAACATCGTTGTTTCAATTTTTGTTTCCCTTCCAAATAACAGGTTTTATCCTTAAAAGCAATTAATTTCGGCACGATACTTCATAGAAAAGCATTCAGCCCTCAATGCTATTCAATAGTGTTTCCATTCATATGATGTATTGTGATGAAAAAAATTGGTAAGTCATCTAAAAAGAGGCCTTAATGGGTGATTGTTTCAGTGTAGACCTCTTCATATCACCAAAATCTCTCTGCAAACATAGTGCGCGCTTAGGCCGAAGATGAAGCCGAAGACGAAGCTGAAGTCGAAAATACGTTCACAGTGCACGCGAAGACGAAAGCAAAGATTCATATGAAATATTTTCGTCTTCAGCTTCGTCTTCATCTTCATCTTCGTCTTAGCGTGCACTATGTTTGCAACATTACGTCCAATTCTAGTTGTAATGGATGCATGTTTCTTCCTCGCTTACGAAACGGATTAACAACTTGTTCGAGCTGCAGTTGAGAAGCTTCAATTTTTTTGATGAGTACACAAAATTCACCAAAATCGCTCGATTGGGATTGGTAAAGGTTCTTTTCTCCAAGAAACGATTAGAGAATATGGTCATAACATTTTTCCATCAATTCTAAAGATTGATCCAAAAATCCATCGTATATGATGTCGTTTTCTAGAGTTATCAACAGCAAATCCGAAAACGAGCGACTAACGATTCATCTTATACCGAGAACAGCGGGATTATGTTAAGAACGCTTATGTTGAGACCCAATGTTCCGCTTTTTAAAACCACCCGCGATTGTTTGTGAAACGAAGGAAATGTAATTGCTGAAGAACATTTTGCAAATGTTATTTTAAATAAAATTTTCCTTATTCCCAAAATGTTCGTTATAGAACTTGTTGGCGAACATTTAGCAGATCTGATAGATATTATTATAAGACCTATTGCGACCATTTGTCGAAGCTCGTGTAGAACAGCTTGTTTTAAAGTCATTTTAATGAAAATATCGGAAATACTTGCATTTTTTCACTGGCAGCTCAGATACATCCAAGAAACATACCTTCACTTTTACATAAAATGTATAGTTTTAATCATATATTTGAATTTCACAATCTTCCCAACGATACACTCACATCGACTCCACAACTCCACATATTTCAACTGGCACATTTACACACCTATCAGAAACAAATTTGTCTCTGCCGAATTCCATGACCGAAATAAGCTGTCAAAATACCAGAAAATGTGAGGCCCACACACATGCTGGTCAGAAAAACCAAACGAAGTAAACCGCAATACAATTTTCCACACATAAATTTAAAAAAAACGAAACGTTTAGTGGCGCAAATTAATTGACCACCATTAATTTCGACTCACACGAAATGAAGGTAAATTAATAACCAAAAAAAAAAAAAAAAAAACAACAACAAAATATGGCAGAGGCAAAGGTTTTTCCAAGCTTAGAATTGGTGGCCATGCAACCAGCTGCATTCCTGGTAATATGCAACCGCGGCCAAGTCCATTTACAACTTAATTTGGCGCCATCAACGGCTGCCGGCGCGTCAAGAGTGAACTTCGTGCGCTTACCGACGCCCCTCGCCCCGCTGCCAATGTTAAGTATAATTATGGCAAATTAAATGCAAAATGTGTTTAATCTTAAACTCTGCGGAGCGGTCGACATCGACCAGCGAATTGCAGTTATGGACAGGCAGCACTTTGATTGCGCTGTAAATTTGTCTGCAGCTCGGCGCTAGGCAGATATTGTGGAATTTGGACAGAGGGTACATTGGCTTACTCAAGCGGTTTGCTAAGTGTTTAGAGTCCCGTGCACTGACTACAGAATTATTTTTGTTATGCATTTTTTTTATGAATTTTTTAAATTTTAATTTCGAAGTTTGAACATTTTTGGCTTCAGTTCTAAATATATTGCCATAGTAATGAACACTTTTCCACAAAAAACAGTATGTCAAGAGTATCTTAACTTCAGCATGCCCAATTTCTCAACTGATTCTACTTGAAGAGTTTTCCCGACTTGCGCTTCGTCGTTGGCATAATTATAGCGATCTGCCCTCTAATCAGTGTAATGTGCGATGTATAACTATAGGCAAAAGTCAACGCATAAATAGGCAGAAGGCGGCCAAGAAGGCAGTTGCTCCACTTTGATTATACGCGAATTGACTAAGGCGGCGGCGCCTTATTGAAAAGCAGTCAGAGCGCGAGCGCGAGCCTCGAGGCGATACAGGCGTTGAAACTGAAACCTGAGATCAGAGCTGAAGCTAAATTTTGTTGTGTCAAAACAATAAAAATGCCAGCCTAATTAAGGCAAAAGATGTGGCTACACAGCTGGCATATGGAATAATTTATGGGCAACTTCACAAATCAAGCGAGAACATAAACAGTATTCTTTCGGTCGAACTGGACGCATTCACTCCCCTTTGTGTTGTGTGTGGTTAGCCCACAATTGCACCGCAAAACTCAAAACAATTGCAATGCTCGCCTTTTGTCTGTTTTGATTTTATTACATTTGCTCATTAGTGCAAATAGTTGAAGGTGATACTCCATTCTCTCTCTATGAAAAATTCATGTGAAACTTGTTTATGGGTTTTGTTGTTTTGCTATTGACACAGCTTGCAAAATGTGCAAAAGGTGTTAAACTGGCAAAAAGTCACTCTGGATGGGACAGAGAACGGCTGCTGTTTCCGTTGAAAAGCCGAAAATCGTTTGCCCTGCCTTTCTTTTGTATTGGAAGGACAATAATGGGTACTTGAGCAAACAAACTGTTACGATGACTTACGTCCCAGATTCATTTATCATAGGGAGTTGGCCTCTTTTGGCACGATCTACCAGAGAATGTAGAAGGGGGGCAGCTAATGATGAGGGACAAAAAAAAAAAGAAAAGTATCGAAAATATAAATTACTCAAGGATTTTTTGGACTATTTGAAATATTATTAAAGCAGTTCGAAATTTCGAAATAACTTTAGTGTTTTTTCATGAGAAACATCTTTAATTTTGTTAAGAAAGGGTCTTTTTAACGACGCTATACTTACACTCACAAAATAGTCTTACATTTTAAAAATTCGCCTTTTTAGAAAATCCAGATTCATATTCTCTTTTTAAGATCTATTAGATATAGAAAAATTCTCTAAATAGCGGAAAGACTTTCTAATTAATTGTAAGGGTTTCTAAGTCTTAAAAAATCCTCCATTGAATATAGAAATGTTAGAAAAATAATAATATAAATTTTAGAAAAAAAGTTTCTGGATTTTAATCAAATTACGCTTAAAAAAAATTGTTTTAATTTTTCGAAAATTGTAATGTAAGGAAAAGCCAACGCTTTGTGTGTTTTAAGAGCTGATATACCCCTTTACGTATTTTACTACCGTACTCTGAGCTATTTTGGACCGTAGTCTTATAGTAAGGGTTCAAATCTATCCAAATCGCTAAAGATATCTATTTTTAAAGGAGATACGACAGATTTTAGAGCGGATTATTTTAAACCATTATTAAGAAATATTTGTCAGCTTTATAAGAAATGGACCTAAGTCGAGTTTGTATGGGCGACATAAGAATAGAGAATTCCTTAATTCTAGATTTTTTTCTGAGCGTAGGGATACCACAAGAAGCGTGGACAGAAGAGACATTGTTCGTCAAAAAAGAAAAAAAACTAAAAATCGGTATATTTAAAAAAAAGGAGTATTTATCGTGAAACACACGGTACGAGCGAAGCTCTTAATGAAGAAAATTCAAAATCAAATTAGGAATTCTGGCATAAAAATATAAAATTATTTTATTATTATTATTTTATATAAAATAGTGTGAAATAGTGTACCTGTCCCAGAGTCCCAGTTCCCTGATCTCAGATCCCTGATCCCAGATCTCAGATCCCAGACAACCTGATCCCAGATACCTGATCCCAGATCCCTTATCCCAGATCTTAGATTACAGATCCATCCCAGATCCCTGTCCCCAAAAACCAGATCCCTGATCCTAGATCCCTAATCAATGATCCCAGACCTCAGATACCTGATCCCAGATACCTGATCCCAGATACCTTATCCCAGATCCTAGATCACAGATCCATCCCAGATCCCTGACCTCAAAAACCAGATCTCTGATCCTAGATCACTTATCAATGATCCCAGACCTCAGATCCCTGATCCCAGACCCCCGATCCCAGATAGCTGATCCCAGTTCCCTTATCCCAGATCCTAGATCACAGATCCATCCCAGATCCATGACCCTTATCCCGGATCCCTAATCAGTGATCCCAGATCTCAGATACCTGATCCCAGATACATGATCCCAGATCCCTGATCCCAGATCCCTGATCCCAGATCCCTTATCCCAGATCCCCAATCCCAGATCCTAGATCACAGATCCATCCCAGATCCCTGACCTCAAAAACCAGATCTCTGATCCTAGATCACTAATCAATGATCCCAGACCTCAGATCCCTGATCCCAGATACCTGATCCCAGTTCCCTTTTCCCAGATCCTAGGTCACAGATCCATTCCAGATCCCTGACCCCAAAAACCAGATCCCTGATCCCAGATCCCTAATCAATGATCCCAGATCTCAGATTCTTGATCTCAGACCCCTGATCCCAGATACCTGGTCCCACTTCCCTTTTCCCAGATCCTGGATCACAGATCCATCCTAGATCCCAGACTCCAAAAACTAGATACCTGATCATTGATCCCAGATCCCTAATCAAATGATCCCAGCGCACCTAATCCCAGATCTCAAATCCCTAACCCAGATTCTCACGATCAAAAATCTGCAAAGATCCATCCCTAATCCCAAATTTTTTCCTTTATTCCCAGATCGTCCTGATTCCAGATCCCGATCCCTATACAAGATACCTGATAATGGCTTATTCCCAGAAAACAGATTTCCCAGATCCCTGACACCCAAAAACCTGATAATATCTTGAAATAATTTTAATTTTTTTAATATAACAAAAATTGTTACTTGTATCGGTATACCGAAATAAAAATCTGAGTACCGTATAGGAACCCAAAACCGAAATAGAACCTTTTATGGATATTCTCCTTTCGGTACTTACCGGAACCGATATTCGTTTCGGGATTAATCCCTGCTCGAAAAATATGTCGAAGCATTTGATTGCAAATATTTTTTATCCAGAAGCACCAAAACATCCTTGCTCGTCAACCAACAAAACTGATTTCAATTAGTGCTTGGATAGAGACATCAATTGAAATTAGCCCAGAGTTTGGCACATGGGCCACCCCCACTTCGTCCACTGCAGATGCATTAGTATCTGAGTAGAAGCTGGAGCCGCGAAGCTGTCGCGAAAAGTGCGCGAGACATCTAGACAGCTGCCAATGCAATTTCGCGCAAAAACTTTGCACTTTGCGGTCAAAATAATGGCGGTGCCTCCTCTAATGACGCTTTTGCCGGGTGGTGGCCGCCATGGCGTCAGTTGTCTGGCTCTCTTCTTGACATTTCTACTATTTGTGGCAGTCAATGTGATTGATGTCTTCAGTTTTTGGGGCTCCCCAGTTGCCGCCATGTGCCGTGTATTAAGTTGTAAAGTCATTTTGTGACAGTTTTATGAGCCAACATGTGTCGTCCTGCCACGAGGAGGCGGTATCGGAGGCTTAATCATTTTCTTGGCAGCGCCAAACTATTTGGCCAAAAACTAATTTGAAGTTTTGTGGTGTGTGTGTGTGTGTCGCAAATTTCATTTACAAATATGGCAGGCAAATGCAAATGCCGCTCTATGAAGTTGTCCTGCCGTGATGTCCTGTCCTTTGTTTGCATTTCGTTATTGTCTACATAGCAGAAATCATTGTCATTTCCACACGCAAAAGTCATTTGGCACATGTGACACCCTTTTGGCTTAAATTGCTTTGGTTTTTTTTTTTTTTTTTTGTGAGGAGGAGGAGGAGTGTGTGCCAGCCGCGTCAGCCTGTGCTGTGTATCCTTTTAAACCGTGGCAACATTTGCACATGCATTTGTAGTCAATATTACACGCTGGCAAAATATTTGTTTAAATTAAGAGTTTGCTCACAGACTGTCTCTGTTTTTTTTTTTTTTTTGTTGGTGGTCCAATCAAAGTCCCAGCCCGCTAGCAATTTGCCTACTAACTGCTTTTTCTTAACGCTTCGTTGGTCTTTTATTAAGCCAATCAAAGAGTTGGTTAGGTGGGGTGGAGTTCTTTGCGTAAATTGCGTAGAAAATATTAGATTGTCAATTCGTAAATTGCAGTGTGTAAAAGCCATAAAGAAACTAGACAGAAGAAAGAGAAATCGTGAAGAGGAAAAAGCAACCACTTTGATAGTTAGATAAGCTTGATCATGGGTTGGGAAAGTTAGTAAAGAAATGATTGGCATTAGGCCCATTGGCGAATGTGGGCTGCCCTTTATATTGTATCGTCATTTTGATATCTTCTAGATCAAAATATGGCGATAAGCCATAGAGTACAATATGTACTCTTCACACTGATAAATAAGTTATTAATTTTATTATTAACATTGATTTCAAAATTGTAATATATTTAAAACCAAATTTAACTTAAATTCAATCCCTGCATTCCCAAAAGCCATTGTATGTTTTATCTCCATATTCATATCAAATTTGTAGTTTGCCTCCCCCACAATTAGGTGAACCAACAAAGCGGCAACCAGAGACAACGTTAACCTCATCAAACAACAACCACCAAATGATAAAAAGTTGCGGCTAACTACATGCTGGTACTTTTTTTTTTTTTTGTGTAATGGTCGTCCCATATCGCACATTTACACTCCTCCATTTTGCATTGCATGTCAACTTTAGACAACAAAAAACGACAATTGTCTATATAATTTTGTGTTACCTTCACAAAAAAAAAAAAAAAAAAATGGAAAACCATAAATAAAGCCAAAATTATCGAAAAGCAAACACTTTGTGCTCTAATTATATATGGGATAGCGAAACAACAAATGATATTGTCACCTGATGACTGAAGGGTTGTGTGTGTGTGGGAGTTTAATTGTTCATGCACGAAGCACGATATACGAGGGCTGTCTCTTAATTAGTCAAACCAACAAGGAGAGTGGTGGCAAAATATTTATTATTAATAAGGAGGACTCAGAGAATTCTTACAAAAGATTGGATGTCGAGGACACCTGGTACTAGGAAAGCTGTTTATAAAGAAAAATATAATTTTTAGTACATTTTGCACAATAATATAAATTATTTACAGATAATCATTGGTTTTAATAAAAGAAACTGAATTATGAAACTTATAATAATTTATTTCATAAAGAGAGAGAGAGAGATAAATATTTGATCATTGTCAAACTGAACTTTAAAAGAAAAAATTTTTTAAGGTCTCGAGCTGATAAGATATTTATTTCAGGAACTAAAATGACAATTTGTTTTTTCGGGAGATCAGCAACTTCGGACAATTCAAACGAAAAGATTATGATGAAAAAATGGATATTTTCAATATCCTTTTGGACTGGATATTATAATATCCCTTCTCTAATCCATTTGATATTAAAGATTATTAAATTGATTACAGTTTGCATGCAATGGAGCTGAAAAATGACTGAAGGATGTTAAAATGGATATTTTGATATCCCTTAAATCCAAATTAATATTAATGTATCTTTTTTTCTGTGTATATATACCAAAATCAATTTATGTACGTACATAAAATCGCAAAAGGCACGTTTGATTTGATTTTTTAATTCTGATTGGACTACGGAAGGGAGCGTTTAAAAAACCGGATCAAAAGTTTCAGGGCCATATTTCAGGAAATATTTAAGTTTTAAGCTTCAAATTTTGTGTTTTTGTTTGTAATATGAAGATATATATTTTCCCGGATCAATACGAGTTCAGAATAGAGTTGAGTTGTTTCCGAATGAGTAAACAAAAAGGAGTTGTTTACTAAACGGAACAAAAGAACATGTTCCTCTTTCCTCTTTCGGACTCTTGTTCCGAGACTCTTGTTCCCAGACTCTGGTTCAAAGACTCTTGTTCCGTGACTCTTGTTCCGTGACACTTTTTCCGATACTCTTGTTCCGGTGTAACTGAACAACGGAGCGATTGCAGTGAGTTAACTCACTGTAATAAATGAAACAAGTGAATATGTTCCGTGAAAGGAACAAACTTTACTCAACACTAGTCAGAAAAAGATTGACGGATTCAAAACTTAGACATGTTAATGGTATAAAACCAGTTTCAAATCAAATTTTACCCGATTTGACTAGCAATTATAAATTTGATATTTGGATGGTAAGATGAAGTTTAATACTTTTCCGGAACAGAACCGTTTTCATGTTTGGACGTTGTCGTTCAATGCGCAGTACGTTCAAGTGGCCCCAGCGACACCAATCCGATGCTTGTTACGCGAGAACCCCAGGCAAAATATCAGCCTACCTTCCGCCCAAGCGACCGGGGGGCGCAGCCACAAACGTGTAAAACGAAAACGCGTAGAAAAACACGAAATTAACAGGCTAAATGCGTTTAAATAGAGGTTTTTGTAGCAGGAATAGAATCTTCTAAGCAAATTACTCGAAAGAGTTTATTGTATCGTTGGTAGTACAACGCTTTAGTGATAAGGGGACAAAGTTACGAGTCTGTCTAAAAGGAATACTAAGATTAATTTGACTAAGCAACTCTGATGAGTCGATTTCACCATTTATTAGTCTATTTATAAAGATTAAGGAGGGAAGGTTTATTTTTAAAAGAAGTCTACTAGAATTCGAAATTCAAATGGTATGGTTTCCAAAGTGATTCGTTGGCATATTTTAGAAATAAGTTAAGATTTGCACTTTAACTTTGGTCTTTAGATTGGCAATTGAATATTTTACCGGTTCCGAAAATGTTCGAAAATTTGGAGTAATATAATTTTCCGTTTGAAACTGGATCAGAGGCAGTTTGGCCCAGCTCAAACGATTCCCATTCGGTTGTAACTTGGCTATGAACGCTCTTATTATAGAATCCAAATATTTTCTGAATTTTGTGAACGAAACACATAAACGAGAATAGCCCAGCCATAGCCCCTTGATGACGAACATATTCGGCAACTCACTTAAATATAAGCCGATTGCCTAGCGAAGTTTTGCTTCACTGCTTGTCAGAGAGTAAGTCGCAGTCTGCGACTAGTTCAATATTACTTTACTACCGGAAAACTATGCCAATAAAAATATTGATAATTATGATTTGGTAGCAAAATCAAATCACAACCTCACACTTATTTATTTATCTGTTTCCCTCACGTTTTTCCACTCCATTTGCATACAATTTTCAGTTTAATATGTAAAATTGATCAATATTGTACTCTTTTATTTTCGCACACATTTTCTGTCCGCTCTTCTTGGTTAACCCTGATACAAATACAATTTCTATGACGCCGAGTTTGCTGCTAGTCCATTATAATTTTGTAGAAGGGTGTTTTATTATTTTGGTCAGTTTAAATCGGACTTAATTTACTGCTGCACTTGACACGCACTCTTCAGTTATGTTTCAATTCATCAAATGAAGGCAATTTTTACACAATTTGAATTAACCAACTCATAGTTCGGCCGCAGTGATGTTCATATTGGCAGCTTGTACGAACCTACCGAGGATTTAATATTTAATCTTTAATATTTTTTTTGGTTATTTTTCTTCTTCTGTATAAAGCTGTCAAATTCCCGACTCACCCTTTAAAGGGTTACCGTTACCCTTTTTCTGTAGAAAAATTTTATTTTAATGATAATTTTTCCAAAACATCAGCTTAACAAATCTATGAACCAGCCCTCGCTAAGTGCACCAGCAATAGAAATATGAAATCTGTAGTAAATTGCTTGCGTGAATTTGTTAAAGTTTAGAGAGAAAAAAATGTCGCGCACGAACTTTGCCTAACTTTGGCTAATTGCAGGGCTACACCTGCTCGCCGATGGGCGTGTCACCGCCCTCCCAGTTGAGCTATTTGGACTGCCAGTGAAATTTTGTGTGCGCTGCTCGAGCGCTGATTGCATCTTTTGTCGCGTCGCGTCGCCTGTGCCCGGCCCAAACCCAATGCACATAATTTGCCATTGACAGGTTCAGGTTGGGCCATGGGTTTGGTTCTCAGTCGCCGGCACCATGGCGCTCATGCTTTTCGCATCGCGTGCTGCATGTCAACGCGTGTGTTCCATGTAATTGTCGCTGAGGTGGCCATTGCAAAAGATGGCGCCCAAGTGCAGCCCAAGCAAATTGCCCCACTGTGCTCAGGTGTCAGGAATTTCTGCGTGCAATGCAGCCATCAGTCGAAGCTTTGCACCGCCTTGTGATTAATCGGAATGGTCGCTTGGCCATGATTGGTTCCTGGTAAACTTCTCGTTGGCATGGCATGGGCCTGACATGATATGGGCGTTGGAGCTGGAGAAGGAGATTCTAGGAACTGCAACAGACCGACTTAGACAGTTCTCAGAGGAGACAGAGCGTCTTCTCACTCTGATAACATCTCCCACGCAATGGACTAACTCTCCAGCCTCAACTCGTTGATCTTTCACACCTTGTTGGCTGCTTCCAGGTTGTCTATTGTTTGGCCTTTGTTTTGTCATAAGCGAGAATTCCAACGTATTCTTGGGACAAGTCCTGGCGATATAAATCGCATTAATCACAAGATTCGAACAATGCAAGAGCAAGGTGCGAGCTGCGTTTTGACAGCGACAATGACAAGAGTTTTTCCTTTATTTTATTGCAGTGAAATCGTAGGCAACCTGTTTCCCCCTTTCCAATTCTGAATAGAATACCTGATGACTAACCCACTAGGCTGACATTGTGTCTGCCTGGTCAATTCTTTTGTTTTGGCCAGTTGAGATGTTCTTTTTCGTTGAGATTTAATGCCGACTCAGTCGTAGGCAATTTATTAATATTTAATAAGCGTCGAGTTGAGCTCTTTATCGTTTGGGTGGGTGGCTCTTTGCGGCTCCGATGAGGGCACATTCTTTTGTGGCCATTGATGACTGACTCTGTGTGTGGTTCCCCTACGATCGGGAACACAACAAAAAAAAAAAAACAAACGGCAGCGGCAGCCCGCTACAGTCTCAGGTTATATGGCTCTTTGATCTAGCCGTTTGTTTATGTTAAACAAGCAATTTGCAGCTTTCACACTGAGAGAAAAAGTGGTGAACCAATTATATAACATTCATACGGTGTCGTACAGAGCAAAACACATTAGGGGAAATTAGAAGGGCCCACTGGTTTATAACAAGGATCTAATCCTTTAAGGCAGTCCATTTAAATGTGTATAGTAAAATGCGCAGCGACAGCGACGTCATCACACCGACAGTATAAGCTCGTTGTGCCTGCTGCTCTGCTGTTGTGACAAAGCCAAATATTCCGATTTATTTACAGCTGTCATTTTTGAAAATAAATTCATTAGTGTCAGATAAGAAGTTATGGGGTTTCGATACTTGTGAAACCGTCTGATTTTTATTGATCTTCTTAAAAGATATTTTACAAAAAAAAAAAATATATTTTTAAAATGCTGGTTTTAATGGGATTCAGGTGCATTTTCAAGACAACTTTAATGTCAAGATTGTTATAGTACGATCGGGATAGAGATTTTACCGATTCGTACTTAAAACTTCAACTACGTTTTGCTCTTTAGCGTACTTTAATTATGTACAACATATTCTTATTATTAAAATAAGAACAAACATTCATGAATCAAGAATTATTCTTACTTGGAGAAAGCTGAAAAAATCTAAAAAAAGCGTCCCTCTTTCAAGTACAAAATTTCTTTTATTGAGTAATAAAATAGACTGAACACAGAAACGATCTAAACCCAAAATCTGCCCTTGGAAAATTCCTCTGAACTGGTTTTAGCATATTTTCTTTTGGCTTACTATTGACCTTTGTCTGACAGTACAGTTTTAATTATTTTTGAACATTGCGTACTTTACTTAGTCTTTGGTTTTGCTTATACTAATATTTTTTCAGATACGAGAATCAGAAAACAAAATTTCAAGGAATAGTATAAAAATTGTATGGGCTTTATCCAAAACCATTTTGTACTTATTTTATGTATGTTTCAAAAACGTATTAGGAGGGACTTGAGAATTTGTAAGACTTTTTCGAAGAATTTGTTGTACTGACTTAAAGAATGCATTTTATACTTTAAAGAGTTTAATGGAACCTTAATGTGTGATCAAATCGATCTTAAAATAGTTCGAAATGTACAGATAGCGAGTTTTAGCCGGCTTGAGGTCATGTATTGTTTTGTTTCCATAACTCTCAATCATCAAGTGTTGTGAACCGAACACAAAAAAAAAAAACATTTTCCTCAAGAACAGCTGTTTTAATGGAATATGCTGATTTTTTTGAATTGGTACAAATTAAAGCTGGTTTATCTGAAGTATCTTCCCGTCTATTTTTAAACTAAAACAATCTTAAAATCAATTACAAATTTGTACCTTAAAATAAGAACTTTTTTATTTTTCTAGAGATTATAAACCATATTTCGACTTAAACCTATGTACTTATAATTGGCCACCATTTATGCTTGCTCTCGAGTATTTTCTCTCAGTGTAGCAATTAACTGCAACTTCAACAGGAGCATCAACAATTGCTGCTGCTGCAACTTGAGCTCATAAATTTTGACAGCAAACGGAACGCGCGTGTTAATAATAATTTCAATTGCCTTTTTTGCATTTGATCTTCTCCGACTGCCTGGCCAGGATGTGGTCTCTTCTCCCAAAGATCGTTAATCTCGAGCATCTAGTATTTGATGTGGCAATTACCATGTGGCAGGAAACTGTTTTACATACTTGCCCCACTTGCCCCTCCCCAATCCACTAAGCAAACGCCAAACAAAGCTAGAAAAGTATCTCAGGCATTTGCATCTGTATCTGCATCTACACCTGTGGGCGTGCATCATTGGCAATTTTACCATATTATCAACGCATCTGTGAGCCGACAAAGTGTTTTCAACGCTTTCGGTAGTGCCGACACAACTGGAGGGCGTTGCTCGAGAGCTCTGGAGGCTGTCGAAGCTCTTGGGATCGAACTCGATTCGATTAATTTTCGCATTAAGCTTGGGCACAGCTCCGCCCTTTGGAATGCATTTTGATTCAGTATTGTGGGCGCGGTAATGAAATCAAATTAGGCATCTAGCCTGGACACAATTGATTTGATTTGCTCAAGGATAATGGCCCGAATCCAGTGTGCAGCACCTGACCAGAAAGTGACACGCTTCTCAGGTCTCTCAAGGATGCCATAAAATTCAATTCTTGGCAATTATGTGAGGGTTCTTTTTTTTTTTGTTTTTGCCTGCGCAAAAGGATTATGGAAACGAAAACAAAACAATTTGCTACGCAATTTATATGCAACACAATAACAACGAAAGGAAAACAACGGCCCAGAACACGAACACACATGTTGCTAGTTTCGTTTTCGATTTCGGCAGCAATAAAATTGATATATCCTTTTGCACAATCTGGCCACCATGTGCAGGATTCGACGGCTTAGTTTTGCCATTTCTTCATTCCTTTTGCGCTTATTGCCCATTTAGCGCACGTAAGCGAAAAAATAGTGAAATTTTACAAATAAAAACTAATGGCCAGCCGCAACAATAGGAGCAGCAACAACAATAACCGCAGCATCAGCCTGGACCAATCTGCGGCTTTGACTTTGGCATAATCCTGTCAAAGCGTAAACAAAAATTTCAGCCATTGGGAAATGGGATTGCATTTGATTGGGTTGGGTTGCGTGAGTTTTTTCTCATTGAAAAAACGCCCGATCTACACAAATTGAATGAGCGCCCATTCCAGTATTTTGCTGCAGTACACGCGCATTTTGTTTTTGATTTGAAACAAACATTTGGCATGTGGAATTGTTTTAGGAAATGGTTATGATTGATATATCTCAGGATTTTTCATAATAAACTTGAAGCACTTTGTTGTGCAAGAAGGTATAGAACAGCAGGCACATCGGTTTTTTTTTGCTGTAAAGAATGGCGCTTACCAACGAGAAGAACACAACAATTTTCGTATTTTCCTTATTCTTTGGCTCAAGTACGCACAACAACACTTTTTTAAATGCTTTGTTGGTAGACATTGATCAAGATTAGTGCCTAAAATATGAAAGCTAGATTTTCGAAATTGAGCCATTGTTTTCTTATGTCGTAAAAGTAAGCACTAAGGACCATAATCTTATCTTTATGTTCTTTAAATCTAGGTGGATATTAAGAAAATGTATGTTGACTACTTTTACGACCCGCGAATGATTTTAAAATGGCCTGAAAGTAGGCCAACGTACCTTAACTTAATATCTGCCTAAATTTTAAGGACATGAAAATGAGATCAAGGCCCTAAGAAGGGATTTTAGATAATGTCGACCCCAAGATCGGATAATTGGGTGCTAAAGGAAATTTAATTTCCCTCTTTATTTTGTATTTCATCCACTTAAATCGTTCAGCATAAAAAGGTCATCCACAAAATAGCTTAACAGTAATTTTTAAAATTTAGGAAAATCCCCAAACGTTGTTAAAAAAAACAGTTTAGCGAGATGCGCATTAAGGGTCTTCTACCTTTGGAAACAATTTTTTTTAGATTTTTTAGTTTTGCATTATTATCATACCTTAGACATTCCCCTTTCATATCCTTCAACCCATTTTCGAAAATTCGAAATAGTTTAGAAAATATTGCCATTTTAGTTTAGCAATGTTTTTGCTAATACGAGTATTTTATACGTTGCTCGAAACATTAAGGGGTTATACGCAGTTATAATTTTAAAAAAATCCAAAAAATTTTCACGTTTTCGGAATGTAAATATATTTAAGTATATTCCCAGAAAATTTCAAACAGATCCAGTAAATATTTACGGAGATATACCCATATTTGTAAGCACGCTTTAGGGCTACAGACACATTATCTTCTTCTACACATGACTATCTGACTTTACCAACTGATTTTGCTAAAGCCATATTTCAAATTTATGAATTTCTTAAAAACGAAAAATTATTGGGAAAATGTGTAGGTGATTTTAAACAAAAAAAAAATGTTATCAGGTGATATGGAAAAAAACTCCGAAAATCATTCCGCGAAGAAAGAATGGCTCGTCGACAACGTCAGCTTGACCTATTAGAAGCTGATAGGATGCAGCATAGGATATCATCTTATGGGCCTAAAAGACTAAGTTGAAGAAAAATTATTTAACTATGTGTAAACTTTTTCTTAAACTCTAAGGAGGTTTTTCTCAAAACTGTATTTTCAAAGTCGGTGATCACTAGATCTCGAAAACGGTCGACCGATCTCACATTTTCACACAACCATATTAAATATATTCTTCGGGGATTCCTCGAAGGGATTCAGACTTCCCATAATTATTTCTAATTTTTCAGAACAAATTATTCTCGAATTTTTTTTTTAATTAAAATTTTTTTTTTTTAAAACTGTCGATATTTTAACAAACATTGAACTTTTCACTATTCCTTCGATAAATCCGATCCCTATCTCGTTTTTTGATTTCAGAGATAGAGTGATCAGCGCCAAACGCCTTGTTTAGGATTACCTTCAGGATATCGTCTGCTGAATTAGTATCCTTCAATATTTTTACAAGATCTAATTGTCATTAGAAACTTAATACTTAGTATTATAGCTTGCATCTGTTTAATAAAATTCCTTTCTATAAAAAATTATTCAAAAAGCGAATTTTTTGGACCTTGAAACTGAGGATTACCCCTAATCGTTTTTCTAAAAAAAATGGAGGTCCGGTTCAGGATCATGTTTGATATAAAACGCTTCTTCGGGACCCAAAAACCCGAACTCAAATGGTTCTGCGGGGTTCGGATGGTTGATTATTTTGAGGAGTTTAAAGAATCCTACAAATATTTTTGATAATTTTTTGATTTTTTTTAAAAATAATTACTTAATCTCATTCATTCGGCAAATTGATCTTCTTCTGCATCAAAACAACGTTCAATTACCACATCGATTAAGGTTATTACAACGACTTCAAGCATCGCATTGAACAGCACTTGCATCGACATAGCTCCGAATTTAGAGTCGATAAAAATGACTTTTAAGTAGGAATATATTTTGAAAAAGTTCCATTTTCGATGAGAAAAAAAACTTGTAAACTTTCCCTCAATTAAATGTACCCATCGTCTATATAATTGCCCTCAACTTCGTCCCACATAAAGTTCACAATTCACAAACTTATCAGAGGAAACTGTCGTGCCCTCCAATTGAAAGTATCATAATTGAATATCAGCGCTACCCACACACGCCTCCTGCCCTGGCTACTCTCCCTCTCACACACAGTGAGCACACCCCTCGGTGACTCAGCCCACGTTTGTTGTTGTTATATGTAAATGTTTTTAATTTAAATGTTTACTTAAAAGAAAAAAAAGAAAGAAAAAGAAAAACGCACGTCGAAGGAATGAAAAAAATGCGACGATGGCGTGTGAACGCAGCAGAAAATTATAGCCCGAGTCCTATCGGGGCACGGCCAGGAGCGAGGAGCCGTTCAAACCAGCCATCTTGTTTGCCTGAGTTTTTTCACAATTCGTCAGCTGCGCCCCTCTGCCAGGATGCGCGACGTCGTCGTCGTCGTGTCGCGTCCTTTTTTTTCCTGCGGTTTCATTTGCATGCGATTCGTGGTTGCCACCCGATGCGGCGCACAATTGAGCCACTAATGGTGATGTTGATGGTGGCCAGACCAGGAGTAGGAGAGGGGGTGACAGCCAGCCAGGGTGGGCTCCTGCTCCTTCTTCTACTTTTTTTGTTTTTCAAAGGTTCGGTGACAATTTTTCAATGATTTGTTTCCTGCCCTGTGAGAAGGCGCTCATTTGCATATGCCACCATATTTTGTGTGTTTGCTCAGGCGCTCAGTTTGAAAGTGAAAAATTGCAATCGTATTGTGTGGCATTTATTGGTGTGGGCCGGTTTTTGAGTTTAATTTAATGAAATTAAAAAGGGCGTGTTTTTAAATACTGTATTTCTGTTGAAAATTGCCAAGCTAATGAAGTCATTTATTTTTGTGCCTGAACTACAGCTAATTTGGGGAATCCTATCGAGACGAAGAGAAAAAAGAAAGAATTATTGTTGAGGCTTTTTAAAAGAAATTTGTATGGTATTTTTAGTTTATAAAATTAGCTCGGTGAATGAAAAAAATATTTTCCCTCGCTTATATGAAACCTTTTTCTTATCATATTAAAGATTCGACTGTCTTTGGATCAGTCGAAACTGTCCACGAAAAACCAAACCACAAACGGCGAACTGTTCTGGTGTTCCCTCGAAAATCCTGAACCATACTGTCAACTGGAAAAGAAAACGTTGAATTTCATTGACGAGTTTGATATGATTTTGCAATTTTTCAATGCTACGCTAAGAAAAACCAACGTCTAAAGCCCTGCTCAAGCGGTCTGCTTTTTTAACCAATTCGTTCGAAAATTTTCGATCACAAAAAAAGCGCAATGCTAACGCAAAAACACCATATGTTCATTACAATGACCCTTGGTACTAAAACTATCACATCCGTTATCAAAATATAATATCATATCATTTAGTAAGAACAACTGATCATGATATACAAACAATGTTTACGAACAAAGAACAGCGTGCGTATAAGCGAACGCTTCCGTTCTAAAAACACCAGAAATATGTCCAAAAATAACAAAATTCTTCAAAAAACATGAAAGACGGGTCATGAAAAACGAACTCCGTACATAAGATCAAACGCATTTGGTTTTGCACTCTTGTTGACTTGGAATTCCCAAGCAGTTAAAGCAATGCTGACATAAAGCGGCAGTAGTTGGGCAAAGACTTTTGACATTCTTTCCCTGAGCTGAGCACATTTAGGTGCCTGTTTTTAAACAAGTTATAAAAAATATCTTATATAACCTCGACACGTCTTAAACTGTCAAAAATGAGCAATACATTTTCCAACATGACAAAAAATTACACAAGATTAAACCAAAATGTTCCACAAATATAACCGAAATGTTACCAAAATGTTGACAAAGTTATCACGTTATTTTCCCAAGTTTTTACATGAGCCCAAAGTGGTGGTATAACGACCCTAACGCATTCCCAAATTGAGCACAAAATGTTAATGCGGGCTTAAGAATTGCGTTCATAAAATGACACCACCATTCTCGGTACAAGAAAAAGCAGGATTACTCTACATTTGTCAAAGAATGTGCTTGATTTCGTCCTTTTTATAACGATTTTTATGAGTGTAGCGATATTGTTATTGAATAAATTTAACTTTAACCGGTACCTTTTGCTTCTCTATATAACGATTTTAGAGTTTTTATCAATTGATCCGACATTTCGTTTCCACTGATGTCCTTGTGGTGGGGAATCCAACCGAAAAGCACAGCTTTCGAGATGCTATTGAAACTCTGCTCACCTATTCGACTTTATATAATTTGTAAATGTATTTAGAAACTCAGTTTTAAAAATAAAAAATGTAAGATGGTGATTTTACTATTTCTAAGATTTATATTTATGGTGTTCACAGCCCTCAGATGAAATGCAAAATAGTTTAATAGAAGTATTCTCGTCAGCTTTGCACAATAAAATACACTGGCCTTTAATAAGAATACTAAGAAGCACTTTTTGAGTGCTTTCACAGCACAAAAGCACATTTTGTAAAATAAAGCTACTGATTTCATATTATACATTTAAAGCCAATGTCGTAGAGGTTAAGTCGTTCGACCGATAGACAAAAGTACTTGGGTTCAAATATCGGTAAAGCGATTTTAAAAATACCTAAATATCTTCGAACAATTCGTAAAAAGTTGTATTCGTTTCAAGAAGACCGTTCATAACCATTGTGTCTAATTCACATATCATCAATACCATCAAATTGTATATTGTAACCAATATCAATGTTCATAAATTGTTATTTAACTGTTTGAAAGTCGGAAATTTTCTAAAATTGGCGGAAAGTTTCTAAAATTATAATTTGTTTTTACAAAAAATCAGATCATTTAACTCGTATGCTGACAAAAAAGGTCGAATACAATTCCACCTGCCAAAAACGTTTAAATTTATTTATTGCTAACTAAACTAATTGTAAATAACTGAGCATAATATTGTAGATAGATTTTATTTTTTAAAATATGTTTATTAACATTCATATAATTCATTTATTATTATTAAATAATTTTAACACTTTCTAAAACAGCTCATTTAATCCTGCACTCAAACACTTCACTCCATCTTTAATTCACTCACTCCCAGCTTAAAGGTGAGTAGTGAAACGTAATGGAAAAGAAACAAGCCCACAACAAAAATCACTCACACTCACACTCAATCTTCCGCCAGGGGCAGAAAAATAAACGTAAATAGCCGACGAAATGTATAAAACACACCCCCACCCGCTCTTATAACACGCACACACTCACACTCAAACGGACACACACTCACACTCTCGCACCATGGCAACTGCAGCCCAACTGTCAACAAGCCGAAAAAACAAAATGACGAATTTATGAACTTGTTTTGCTCTCGCCAAACAGAGATGGCAACGACACCGACACACACTCAATTGCTTCACACTCAACCACTGAGCGGGCATACGGTCATCTCGCTTGCTCTCGCCGTACTTTGAGTGTATGGGAATTTCATGTAATACGAATTGGAAAATGGGAATTGAGTTATGGGATGACGACGTCGCAGTCGCTGCATTGGAATGCGCTGTAGTGCCGACTCGCTCGCACGCTCATTGCTCATCGTCATAAATGAGATTCGCGTCTGTCTCTTGCGGTTAACCGCCTTACGTAGTGAGCTTACGTGGAGGAGGAAGTTTTTGGCGCTTTTGGGTGCTCAGTGCTGTCAGGAATTTGGCGCTAGCCAGATGCGGCCGAAAAAGTGCCTTATACAACTCGTTAGTCCGTTAAGTTGTTGTTGTTGTTGTTTTGGTTGTCGTAACGTAACGTGAGGCTATTTATGGCGTTACGTAGTCCTAGACTGGGGTGTTGAAAACTTTTGCCGTAAGATCGTCAGCTGTGCGGGCTGCCCGCTTTTTGGGGGTCAGACTTCGGCTTCGGCTGGTGTTTTGCGAATGCGTTTTCATGGCAAAAAGCAAATCGGACAGCCGCAGCTCGTTCAATTTCATTCAATGGTCAGCTGCGTGACTGTGAAGCGGTTTTAGCTCGGCACGTCGCGACATAGCGCCAACCATCTCCAACCATCTCCGCCCTTGCCCGATCCAACCGAAAGTGCGAAATGTGTTTTTAATAAATTTTGTTGAGCAACATTCTCTGAAATTATATTAAGCCCGCAAAATGCTTTTAAGCAATCAACCGGCCGCCAATACAAAGCCCCCAAATCAGCCGCCGCATCCGGCACAGAATTTCAAATCGAAGCAACAAATCGTCGCCACGGCAACAGCCGCAGCAGCCAGCACAAATATAGCCAACGGCCACCACCATCATCTACATCATCTGAATAATCATCACCACCATCATCATCAGCATAATATTTCCTTTGCCACGGATTTCTCAATTGCCGCGATTATGGCGCGCGGCGGAAACGCCTCAAGCAGCCGCGAGCCATCCGAAAGGAGTTTGAGTGAGTAAAGTAATTGCGACCGAAAACACACAGCAGCTAGCTAAAAATATAAGACACAAATACATATACATACATATAGAACTGATTGCCCCAATTTGCATACTATATAGCCCAGCGATTGGCGGCTAAGGCAAACATTTTGATTTTGCTAGCAGCAACAATTGTGTACACATTTCTGTTTAACTCAGCTCCTCCTGCTGATCAAGAATATGTAAACTGTGTGGTTTTGAAGAAGCTTTCTTTTATGCTTTACAAGCATCTGAATAAATTTATAATACCCTTCACCTACAATGGCTTAAAACTTTTTGTTTTTGGGGCGCGCCCATCCGTTAGATTTTGGTATCCACGACAATCCATTTTATTTGGTTTTCATCAACTTGCAGAGTGTGAACAGATTTCTGAATTGTTTAAAAAAAATATTTTAATTTATAGTTTTTTCTTAGAAATTTAAACTGTCATTTCCATTGTTATGTTTTGGCATATTCTACTTTAATATCTTTATAATCTTTTGTCCCAAAACCAAGCCCTGGATTTGAGATAAACAAATATTTAAAAAATTTACAAGTTAAGTTACTAAATGGCTAAGAATTCAAAGACTTATTATTTTTCAAGTACCATATAAATACAACAACAAAATTTTATTTCTTAAATATAAAATTAACTAAATATACTACAATTTGTATCCTACAAATGATAAATCCGAAGAAAACCCATTTTATAATCTTTTCAAAAAAGTTTTCCGACTAGTTACAAATCTCCGCTTATCTGGCTTAAAAGCAAGTTGGCATAATAAAAGTCTGTGGATTAGTTTGGAATTATCAAATCAGAGAAAAAATATCTTTATTTCAAGTTCGTTTTGGGATTATAAATTCCCCTTCTATTGAATTATAATTATTAATATTTTTCTTACTTATGATTCATGCATAATTCGAGAATAAATGAACAGAACAATATTAAAATTTGAACAACAAAACGGTCTAAGTTCAATCAGGAATATGCCTAAATTTAGAAGGTAATTTTTCCTAAATGTGCTGATCAAGAAAACAGTTGGAATAATACAATAGTTTCGAAAATAACACTCAGAAAAAATGCCCGTCAGAACTCAAGCGCAAACTCAATGGAACTTAAGCCGTTTGGTACTTGTAAATGAATCATTCTTAAATTCAAAATTGACAGTAAATTGAATAATCGGAATAACAACAAAAATCTTGAATTAAGAATTTTTTCTACTTACTTCAAGTTAAAAAATTCTTAAAAAACGCTTTCTCAATTCAAGTAAAAAACTTCTCGGAGTGGTTACAAAATAACTTACGGTTTTCTAGTCTTGTCAAAAAGGACACTCAGAAAAAGAAATCAAGAATTCCGTTTTTGAATAGGGGAAATTCAAGTACGAACATGCTTAAACGCAGACTAAGTTCGAAATTTCCAAATTAGAGTACAAAAAATCTCATTTTAAGTTGGTTTTTTAAAAAATCATAAGACTTGAATTAAGATTTTCTTGGAATAAGTTCACTTTGGGATTAAAATAAGTAAGTAAAAAATTTGAAAAATAACAAAACATACTAGCTGAGGTTAAAAAAAAAATTATAAATTGATACCAATGTATAAATTTATGTACTTGTTTCAAGTCTTAAACATTCTCATATTTATTCCTATTTATCCTTTATATAGTTGGTTTAATCTTGATTCTAAAACTTGAAATCGTTTATTAAGAACGTAATATTTTCGATTTAGTTAAAAAAATATTCTTATACTTAATTTTTTTTTTGATCCTAAAAAGAGATCTCGAAAAATGTTTATAGGAACAAAACATTCTATAGAAAAGACGGAAAAATATTAAAAAATAAGGGTGTTTTACATGATCGCGAATCCGCGAATCGCGATCCTTAAATATCTTGCGGGTTAAAAACTCAATTATTTTCATTTACAATTTCATTAAAATGTTTAATATATTTCTGTTTGAGTGGTACTTTGATTAAGGCAGATTTTGCATCTCCTACATAGCACTATATGTCACATAAACTTACAAATTACAGAGTAAAATGTGTGTTTATTCTGACACATAGCAGCTATGTAGAAGATGATAAATCGGCCCTTAGTATTTTTTCCCATTTTCATCTATACAAAACAATCAAACTCATTCTAAAAGCGGCTTGAATGAATATTTTGCACTCTACTATATTAATGTTAGTAAAAATACACTGTTAACCCAACCATTATAGCGTCAAAAGCATTTCGATATGAAAAGCTGGAATACATATAATCTCTCAGTGGGATCTATAAGAAATCTGGCAAAGTTACTTGAATTAATCAAGGTACAAATTATGAGTGAACTACAGGTAATTTGAGGTCAGAAATGGTTTAATGGGTTGCCTGAAGAAGTAGTTTCACGTCGGCATAAAAGTTATATTAAGTATTAAGTAAAAAACGGATTTTTGTCTTTTTTTGTTGTTGCCGTATCTTTGGATTACCCAAAATAAGTTAATTTTGCCAGATTTTAGGATGATCAGTGATGTAATCTTTAGGTATGGGCCTTTAAGATTTCGAAAAGACTGATTTCGTTAACCATGATTTGTTATCAGGGGACCTTGTTAGGGAATTTTTTCGATCGGCATACAAATTATTCAAATTTTAGAATGAAGAATATTTATTATAATGATTGATTTATTAGGCTAAGCAGAACACTAGAGTTAATTTCAACTGATGATTGTGAATAAAAAGCACGCAATGGCAGGTCCGGCGGCTCTTAAGAAAAGGAAGTTCGATTATAATCAAGTATTTCGGAATTTAAATATTCATCGTACTTAAAATAAAAATTGATTACTTTTATTTATTATTTTTTCGATCAGTTCTAACAGTATACTGTTTAATTTTTTTTCGAAGTACAGTTTTAAAAATTTGCCTATCTTTTAAAATAGTCATTACGACAAATTCCACCGTCGTATAATAAAATAAAGGTGTACGACTTGCGTTTACTATCGATAAAGTTAAACAATTTATCAGGGACAAGGGCGTAGTCAGGGGGAGACTTATTTCCAATTGTGTGAATAACTAAAAGAAACTATAAAAACAGTTTGGCTTGAACAGCCCTTACTATTGCATAATACTGATGTTATTCAAAATCAACCTTTTGTATCTCATTTGTACATTCTTGTGATTGACATTAATTTTAGCGTGAATACCCTGAGTATTTCTCTAAACTTGAATAAAAAATTAATTTAATTTGCCAAAGATTTTTGATAATTTTGCATACAATGTATTTCACATTACATTTTCTAGCAAAAAAAAAAAAAAACAACTTAATTGATTGTGTATTCTGTTTTCCATTTGTCAATTCCCTCGATGAGTGTAAAAGTGTCGCAGCTGCATTTCATAACAATTTTTTTTTTCTGTTTTTACATTGCATTATTCTATAAATTATATATTGATGACAATGCAACGTTGATGACTTGATAATTGCGGCAAATGCGAGGCAATAAAATAATCAAAACCTATTTGAATGCACTGTGGGAGTGGGGGGGAAAGAGCATTGTTCGACATGACAGCAAAATACAAACACACGCACACATACACATCCATATGCATATATATGCAAAACTATTTAGAAGCCATAATTGGGTACAGACAGAAGCGAACACACAGAAGCGCATTCATTAGCCCCCGCTGCGGCCCCACCAACTCTCACGCCTCCATCAGGCCATGCGAATGCAATACATTTGGCGTCAACACACTCACACACACAAATTAACATATGAAATTGCATTTTGAGCAAATAATTGAATTTGGCGTATCTGTAAAATGCAATCAGTGCGCAACTCTGCCAATTGCTGTCCTCGTCCTCGTCATCATTTAGCGACATGCAACATGTTGCTGAGAGAATTCGAGAGTTCTCCCCCGCATTAACAAGCACATTTGATGTCTCTCTAGGTCCATTGTCGGTGGAACGTTATTCCGCTCAGGATGGGGACGATGATGTTGACGTTGATGTGGTTGACTGCAGTGACTCGGAAACGCCAACGGCGACGGCAGCAGCAGCAGCAGCAGCGGCAGCAGCTCAGGCCCAGCAACATGCACGTCATGCATTGCGTGTTGCACAGCAACAACAACAACAGCAACGCCAGCAGACTCATCACCATGCAACACCAAACAAGCAGCAACGCCAACATCACAATCATCACAGCAACAACAACAAATCAAGCAGCCATCGAGGGCGTGCCTCAACCGCCACACCAAATGCTGCCGCCACAGCTGGATCAGTCACGCCCTCACCGCCCCCACCCGCTCACAGTCCAGCAGCCGCGGAGGATGCTGAACGCCTGTCGCCAGAGGAGCCTGCGCAGGTAACGAAACGCCACAAAGTTAGCATTAATCCAAAAACAAATTTTCACACTCAGCAAAAAAAATACCATCCCAAATTATGCTATGACTGTGATTAAATGTAGATCGTTTTGTTCCTATATATATATATATATATAAATTCATCGTCACTCGGGTCCTTAAAAGTGTGTGTTAAAACTTTTCTATTACAAAATTCTAAAATATTTTCAATATCATGATGAGAGATTAAATAGTCAAGTTCAAACCGGCTGGAAGTCGTTCCCAATTTTTTTTTTTGAACCGGGAAAATATTGTATCTAATTCCCAATTTTCTACCTACACATCAAAACTCAAGTTTTCAGCTTAAATAGTTTCTTTGAGGGCTCGGAATCATTTTTTTTAACTGGTTCGGAACCGAGTTTATTCTGGGAAACTAGTTTACTCCGTATTACACACCCAAATAACAAAATTTTAGTTAATAGCTACTTTAATTTCTGTGAAATGGCTTTGGACCACTTTTGAACCATTTTTTTTAAACTGATTCGGAACCAGTTTAAAATCTAGGAAATTAGATACCTCCGTACTGCAAACCCAAATATCAAATTTTAAGTTAATGGTTTCATTAATTTCTGTAAAATGAGTCCGGACCACTCTGAACCACCTGTTTCGGAATCGGTTTTGAACCGTAAAAATCTTAAACTCCATATTATCAATCCAAACACCAAATTTTAAGTTTACAGTCTGAATAATTTCTACACTCAGAAAAAAATCCGTTCTAAATGTACCGAAAACCGTGTTTTTCCTTCTCAATAGTAGGGTAAGTCCGTTTTTTCTTAAACCGAGAACGGCGGGCTTAAGTTAAGAACGCTTTTTTGAGACCGGACGTTCCGAACGAACCGGTTCATTTTGGTTCGGAACAAATCTTGAACCAGTAAAATGTCTAACTTCATACTACCACATAAAAAATCTAAAGTTGATAGCCTAAATAATTTCGAAAATGTTGAAATATCGGAACTTGATCGGATTTTGAGATCTTTTGTACTTAATTTTATTTATGGTTTTATTACAGAAATCTTTTTTTTTTTTGTATGATCTGAAAATCCAACAAGTTACGATATTTACAAGTCTTAGAACAAAATTCTTATTTCAAGTTCACTTAGGGATAACAAACTCTTAAAATCAGATTTTTTGGACACATTATTATTATTATGTATTCTTACCCTTATTTCTTAAATTTAAGATTCATTAGAACTTTTAGAAAAAAATAATATAATCCTTTACTTTTAAGTACAAAACGTTCTAAATTCCATCACAGTAATACCTAAATTTAGCATGGCTGGTTTTTCTGAGTGCAGCCCCCCTTTGGGACTATTTGAAAACTAAGCAAGTTGTCTTTTCTCCTTTTCCTCCTTCGCCTTACAGCAGCCCACGCCCAAAATACTGGGCTCGTGCAATTGTGATGATCTCATGCCAGTCCAATGCCATCTGGAGACCAAGGAGCTATGGGATAAATTTCATGATTTGGGCACCGAAATGATCATCACCAAATCGGGCAGGTGAGTGTTAAATTAAGTCCAGTTAGTGTTTTGGGGTATCCAAACGACGTGCTGACATCGTAGATCTGTATCAGAAAGGCAAATGGAATGCTTGCACGGCGCATTGCATGCGACTTTTGTCTAAGCCCGCGCACAAATGTAAATAAGCATCGGCATCGCTATCCTTTGACTAATTACAGGGCAACAAAAAAGGAGAAAAAAAAAACGGCATATTCCAAAAGCCAAAGGACATGCAAATGTGTTGTTAGCGCGACAATCGGCAGCTATTACATTGCAATTTATACTTTGTGGACTTCCACAGGAATGAAAGGAGTAAATTTGTTAATGTGTCGTAAATGCGCACAACGGGAGGCGGCGGGTGGCGGAGTTAACTTAGTGTGGGCAACTGTTGACGGCCACAAAAGGGTTAACAACATACAACACACTAAAGCCAAACAAACAAAAGTTGCCAAGCAAAACACAGAAAAAGAAACAGAAACAAAAACATTTTTTTCTAAATCAAATTAGTCGACTCTGGAATACCCATTGTGGACAAAACTCTGAAAAACTCAGGGGTGGTTGTCGTAACCGTTTCAGATTGAGTGATGTCACTCGCTGGTCTCGGCTCTCTCTCACACTCTTTCCCTTATAACTCAGTACTCCGGATATACTGTCTTTGTCAGTTGTAGGCATATTGGCATGTGAAGTTCCTTAAGGAAATAAGGCATTATTCATTTGTGACTTTCTCATGCCAAAAAATGTACTGATTTGTGTCATCACTTGCTGCAAAGTTCGTCTGAGAGGACGTTTCCCGCATCTTTGTAAACTATGCACATACAAATCACACACACATACACACAAAATTTGTGTGCTGAACCCTTTTCTCGCACCAGTAAATGCTCCTCACCTGAAATTATTGCACCATGGTGCTATACATGGTGTAAATAACATTTTTTCGTCTAAATCCCATTGCCGTCATCTGTAAACGTTGTGACTTAAAATATATTAACTTATGCTTTATATCTATCTTTTCTTAAAAATCACAATAAGATCAGACAAAAAACACCGAAGTTATACAAGAAACTATTTTACTATCTTCTGAGCAAGGAAGTAGGGACACGGCAAAAGATACACGATAGGCTTGGAAGTGTTAATTAGAGAGTGTTAATGGTCGTGTTCAGCAGAAGAACTTGCTCCCTGATCAATGAGATAACTCTTTGTAATTCTCAATTCCAACTTTTCCTTTTGTATTTAAAAATATATTCACATGGAGATTTTCCAAATGTCAGTTTAAGAATACCCCCAAAAGTATGATAAATAATAAGAGCAGCTTTTTTAGGCTGATCAGTGATCAAGTGTCTCTGATGAACGCGCCCAATGTGAACGCTAAGTACGAGCTTGGAAGTAAATGATAGATAACACTCAAAATCAAGTGCCAGTCGACATAACCTAATACTATCAAATGCAAAACATCTCAAAAAGATGTCAATTTTATTGTTACGCTGGTATTCCTGGAGAAAATTCCACAATTTACAAATATTTTGATTCTAAGATGCTTTATGTTATTGCACACGTCGATACAGAACCAAATGGGGAATTAAGCGACTTTCAGATCTGAATTTTTGTAGGGGCGAGCATTAACCAACGAAATGGCTTAGTTAGGTTCAGCACCGATTTGCATCCATGTTTGCTGATTTTGCTGTCTTGACGGCAAAACAATATATATTTCTTTTATATTTTCTTCACCTCATTCACTAGCCGTTTCTTCTCCACAGTTTGTATTTAAGCTGCAGTTTTATATGTGTTAGCACTTACTGTACCTCCCCGCGTACCCTATAAAAACACACCGAAGCTGAAGCAAAAAAAAAAAAAAAAAACTCAGCTCCTAACTACCACCTAGCGACTAATGCGAATTTTGCATGTTGTCAGCATAAAAAAGCACAAGAACAACAATTCTTAAGCGAAATTTATGTTTCATGCATGTTTCTTCATTCGCATTTAACATTCTCGCATTTTACACGACATTCGCACGAAAATCGAGAATATCGTCAAGCAATAACTTCAGTCAACTTTTTGTTGAGTTGCGAATGAAAAGTCGTTTAAGCCCGCTGCCGCCGCGTTTAAGTTTTACGGCCGAAACAGCTGACACGGAGACCCTCTGGCCGCTTTGGGTGCTGTCTGCGTATTGTTTTCGGTGCTGGTTTTTTTTTTTGCTAATCGAAAATCGACGGCAAATTATTTCGATGGCTTGTCAATCAAATTTTTTTTTTGCCAGGTAGGTAGGCAGCAAACTACTTACCAAAAAGTTGTTGATATTTTGCAGTTAAGTTGGTTTTGGTTGTGTGTGTGAGTGAGGAGGCGGGTAAGTTTGGTATTTCATGGGTGAAAGGCGTATTAAAGTTTTATTGATTGTTTGGAGGATTTTTGTGGTTAATGTTGAGTGCCTCAATTGGTGCCGATTGTTTGGGGCGGCATTATGGTTATGGCCAATGCCACCGCCACCGGCCACATGGGTAGGCTAACTAATTGATTTGAATGAAAGTTAAATGCATCGAAATGAAATGTGAAATGTGCATATATGCGAAATATGAAGATGCAGTGGAGGCCTTAGGGTTTGTTGGAATTGATGGCAATTATGTAGGAATTTATCAATCATTATTTATTCTCATAATCGCATCTTTGATTAAATAGTTTACCGCGAATGTCTCTTGAGTTTTAGTGCATGTGAAATTTAGTTGGTATGTGTTTTTTTGTTTCCTTTACAACAGATGATTGTCCCTGTACATTGTACGTTGAATCATACATCTTTACTATAAACTTTGACCAAAGGAATTCTTTAAAGTTTTAAAAAATAATATCTCTCCTTTAATCATCGATTCTTTGTAGAGAAGGTTCTTTGTACATTTTCTAACTTGTCGAAATTTTTAGTATTTGTTTAATTTTGGTAAATCTGTCATTTTCGGTATATTTCGTTAATTGTTTTAGATACTAGAGGTGCGAGCGTGACGTGAATTTAATCGTGTTACACAGACTCGGACTTCGTGCTTGGGCATCCGTGATCCGTGCGTGGTTTGTGCGTGCAAGAGTTCGATATCGTGAACATATGTCAGGCAGAATTCAGTAAAATTGTAGTAAATAGGTAAATATAGTCTCTACGATTGCTTAGTCGATACCATTTAACGTAGAAATTGGTAGGCAGTTTTCATTTTTTCCCTAAGGTTTTTTTTGACAGTGTCCGTCTCGCTCTCACCACCGTGTCTTTAATTTTAAGTAAAGTATCTTCATTTTACAAGAATGTAAAGCGCAAGAGATCATGGTCTAAAAAGGATGAACCAGGTCAAACCTCTTCACAGGCCCATAGTCACCAAAAATATGTTATGTTCTCAGTTTGGTGGGATTTCAAAGGGATCGTTTATTTTGAGCATTTGCCAGACAATACCACGATTAATTCTGTGTATTGTGATCAGCTGGACAAATTGAGTGATGCACTCAAACTGAAGAGGCCAGAATTGATCAATAGAAAAGGTGTAGAGTTCCTGGTGGATAATACGAAACCTCATACAAGTTTGGTGACTCGCCAAAAGCTTGAATGGAATGTGCTACCACACCCACCATATTCTCCAGACTTGGCACCCTCGGACTTTTACTTGTTCTGGTCTCTGCAAAATTTTTTGGATGGGAGAACCTTAACCTCAAATCAGGACGTCAAAAACCACTTGGACCAGTTTGCAAGGATTCAACATTTTATGAGCGTGGAATCAATCTCTGGCCCAAAAGATGGCAAAAGGTTATGGATCAAAATGGAGAATATATAATTTCATAAAATGTTTTACAGATAAAAAAAAACCGTTTTTAAATTGCACTAAAAAAGCTCACCGATACGACACTATTTGGCAAGTTATTTAGCATTAATCTGATCATCTGGTACGGTCACACTTAAATTAGAGAAAAACAACAGTTCCACGAATCAAAAATATCGTTTGCGTTTGCAGCAAATCTAACTTGAAGTATGGAAAAGAAAACTTTTAAATGGTAATCAAAGTAATAAATTGGTAAAAAGACAAAGTAAAAGAAACTGATGTGTGAAATAAAATTCTCAATTTTGAGAATTGCCGTCGAGAATCAAAATTTTGCGATGTTGAATTTTATGCATAAAAATATTTTCATGTTCGGTTAAGCGTGAAACAGGAGGGTTCCTGCAATATAGGTGCATTTAACAAGAAGCAAGTAGAATTGGACTTATAAAAACTCCGTTTAAAAAGCTTACAATAAAAACGCTGGTCGAAAAAGAAATGAGGAATACTGCCTTAAAGCAGCTGCAAAGATATTTGATTGTAACAGATATATTTATATAACTACGTTACGTGACCTCTCCTTAAATCGTGCAGTAATCGTGCTTGACGCAAAACGAGCACTTTTAGTTTGTACTTCAAAGACATTTTAGATATTTCATGTCTTGATATATTTTCAAATTTTTCTGTTTAAGGCGTTATCAAAAAGGTTTAGAAAAGCATTCAGCTTTCAGAGCTTTTCAAAAGTGTGTCTATTCATATGAAGTATTGTGCCGAAATAAATTTGTAAGTCATCCGGAAAGAGGCCTTCACTTCCTTATGCAATTTGTACTAAGAAAATTTTGTCTCCATTTGTTCTGCATTTTTTTTAGCAGAAAACTTAATGCTACATTGCAAAATGTATCTTAAACATGCAAATGCGCATGCGTGGCGCACATCAAAACAAAAGCCCATGAAAACAGCGTCAAATTGAAACAAAAACCATTTGCAAATACCAAACTGACATCACATTCGGTCTGCAAGATGACAACATGATGATTTACGGCCACAAATCGGTAGGAGAAAAAGGAGTCAGTCCTATGTTCCATTTACTATTTTCTATGTTTTTTACCTGTTGCTGCGGTCATTGAGATAAAATATCACGTGGTTTGTGATTTTGTCACGCTGTCAGCGGTTGGCCGTTGGTTTTGAGACAAAGACAATGTCACAAAAGACACAGGCGGGCTAATTGTTTGCATACCGAGCAGCGGGTGAAGAGAGGGCCAAATGTTTGTCAATATTTTGCGACAACTCTTCACGCATATTAGGCGCAGTCCTTCTGTTCAAAAGGTGCGTGGCAATTGCAATTTTCATGGACTCGATGAAATTCCACAACTTTATCAGAGGAGCAGCTGTGGAAAGGTGGAGAGACTTAACATTAATCATTCGAAGGACAACAATGAAACAAGTTAATCCACAACAGAAAGGTGCGCTGGCCACAAAATGTGAACCAAATTATGAATTAATCAACTAATAATGAACAGAGGGAGAAAGAGAGAGAGAGAGAGAGAGATAAGATCGACTATTTTTGGGGGTTGCTTTAACTAACTAATTTGCATTTTATTAATTTCAGCCTTAGGGCTTAATTTGCTGGAACAAAGGTGTTGATAATGAATTGCGGATGTGTCTGGCTACGGCTCATATGCTTTAAGTAGGCGTCGCGACTTGAAAAAAAAGCTAATTGAATCGCCCTGTGTTTCCTCCCCTAGTTCACAATTCAATCCCCTGGCAAATGGTGTGTAAACTTCATAATTGTAACCTTTGGCACCTAAGCCAAACTCAAAATGAGTAAAAGCCATTTCCCTAATTTTCCCATAAACAAATACATAAAATCCACACTTAGAAGCATGGCGCAAAAAATGGGAAAAAAAGAAAAACTACGCGGCCACAGAAACCAAAACTGATGGACAAACGCCCACGCTGCGAAGGGGTATGGGGGGTCAGCCCTGCCCTGCGGCTGCCGTTTGCTGCTGACTTTGCTCACATAAAATGTATGTAAATGTTGGAAATATGATTTACGACATTTCCGCCTGGAACAACCAAATGCCAAAGGCGTTTTAGACATACTAAAACCAGGGCGTGTCATCTAACTGGGTGTGTGTTGGGGGGCTATTGTGAGCCTTTCACACATTTATGGACACATTAGCAAGCTATCAAAAAATAAAACAAAAAAAATAAACTGACCCAGTGAGCCGAAGAAAAGTGTTAACAATCGAATGGAATTACATTAATAGTGGAGCAAGCAAAATGAAAGCTAGTGCCAAAAGTGACCTAGAGTTTGGCGAATATACCGCAGAAAGTTTAATCACTGCTTTCGGAAATCGTAGTAAAACAAGTAAGAATGATGGTCAAGCCCGACTGAAATATACTCAGTACAAAACAAAGTTTGAATATAACTGAAAACTTTAAAGTGTGGGGTCACACATACTGTGTAAGTGCTACCCATCACAATTGCAGCCTGTGCCTCCCAGCGTAATTATTTGTTTGGCTTATAACTCGACCATCGTTTATCTGATCGTAAAACGGTGTATGGTGGATCTATAAGTAATGACGCTTAAATTATATGTCGAGAAGGTTCGAAAAGTCTATCTTTAAAATTGTGGAAGATAAGGCGTTTTTGATCTGCCAGCAGTTATAAGGAAATTATGTTCCATATCTCTAACTATTACCATCTCTCAAATCTCTTCGATCATACGAAAAGTCAGACGGACATGGATATATCGACTCGGCTGTTGATGCTGATCATGAATATATATACTTTATAGGGTCGGAGATGCTTCCTACATACATTTGAAAAAAACCCAATACACTCCTTGTACCTTTGGTACAGAGTATATCAATTTTTCAGGAAGCCGTCATCTTCCCTAATATGGCGTTTTCCTGGATATATTCAGTCCAGCGATTTTCAAAGGTTTTTAAAATAGGGGATATATTTTATGTCGATTTACTTGGACATACTTATCCATCTAAGTGGTTTAGTTTGGTTCCATTAGATCGGATTATCTTATACTTATAAATTGAGAAACGACTGGATAAGTCCACTGAATTGACTGTTCTTTGGTCTATGTTATCTTTTGTGTTCCGAATGGGAGCAAAATCCAAGAAATCAAAGAAGAAGAAGACTGAATAAAAGTGGAAAATAAACAATATTTTTTTATTAAAGTAGGAGTATAAAGTTGAAAAAATTAAGAAAAAAAATTAATGACTGGCTAAAGGAACCCTTAAAGATCCAACGTATTATTTAAAAATTACAAAGTAAAGAAATTAAGAAAATGTCGATTGAACCAGCACTTGGGGTGATGCCATTGAAGTATCACCGATGGTCCTCCTAAGGATGGTGGAAAACCATTGCAATAAAAGAAAAGAAAAAGAAAAAGTAGTGCAGAGTCAGACAAGTTGATTGCTCGACTGCCTGCTTACAAATGAAATTAAAATTGTGTTTCCTAGAAGGGCAAAACATTTGTCTTTGCAATTGGCTTACAAGTCAAGGCCTTCTTTATATTTTTGATTGCACAATGGATTAGTGTTAGATAAAAGTTGTGAATTTCATTCCACATGTTGAGGTTTATGCAATGAAATTAATTTTTCTTTCATATTGCACCTGTTTGGGCAACCTTTGAATATCTGCAAAAACGTAGAGAGAGTTCTGCCACACTTTAACGAATTAAATAAATGGTATAGTAGTCTGTGAATTGAAACCAAATGCATAGTACAATTAAAGAAGAACATGAGCATTTGTTCAGTTTAATGAGCAACTCATTTTTGTTCACTTACTACTCAACATTCATTATTTGTAGTGTTTGCAACACTAAGAAAAAATACAAGAAATTTTGAACTTAATTAAAACAATTTTTAGTGTCAAAAGTTTAATGATCCCTAAAATTCTGAATATATATAAGAAATTCGATTTTTAAAGTCACGAAATTCTTGATTTGAAAACCGAATAAAATATGTAAGTCACGTTTTGGGATTGTTTTATAACCTTTAAGGCAAAATTCAGAACGAATAATCCTTGAATTGAGAACTTTGTTACTAATATAAGAATCAAACAATCTTAAAATATAAGTTAATAAAATTCTGAATGATTTTTTTATTATTAGATATGTACACTGATATATGTATGTTCTTTTAACAAAAAGGTTCTTTACAAACGAATTTACCCTGTGGTTCCAATGGCCAACTAGGATAAAATTATATCTTAACATATCCGCTGTCTAGAAATAAATGTTACAAAAAGTAGTTGATTTTTTCATATTTTCTAACCTAACTAAGTGTTAAGTAATCCAGAACACGAGAAGGTTCAAAGCTATCAATGATAACAAATGTAGCCACATTCATTTACAAACTCAACTAAAAGCAAATCAACCACAATTACTTGAACAATATTAGAAACGCCCGCACACCTAATGTTAGCTTTATGTTCTAGACATAAGACAATTGACAAAAAAAAAAAAACTGGGCTGGGTCATTAGCGTCATTTACACTTGCCTTTGGCCACAAATAACAAAAATATAATAAAATAGGAACACTAACAGACACATTAGTTGTTGTTGCTGTAACTCGGTGGTGTTGAAGTTCAGGTCGCGGAAATGTGTCAAAAACGTGCTAAAAGTCATAAAATTAAATATGCGTCTTATTTACATACCAAAGAGTGCTAAGCCATCCACCTCCCCTCCCTCACTCCGGCCAAACACAATGGCGGGCAATAAAAAAAATAGTGCACGATTTCTTTTTTCTAACATTTCTTTTATGTGCGTTTGGTCTACTTTCAGGCGCATGTTCCCCACCGTGCGTGTCAGTTTCTCGGGTCCACTACGTCAGATACAACCCCCAGATCGTTATGCCGTACTGCTGGACATTGTGCCGCTGGACTCGCGACGTTATCGTTATGCGTATCATCGCAGCTCTTGGCTGGTGGCCGGCAAGGCGGATCCACCGCCACCGGCACGTATTTATGCACATCCCGATTGCCCCATCAGTCCGGAGGCATTGCGCAAACAAGTCGTCTCCTTTGAGAAGGTGAAGTTGACGAATAACGAAATGGATAAAAGTGGACAGGTGAGTTAAAAATGTGGAAATTGAAAAGAGAAATATGAATATAGAAATAATAACAATTAAACGGCTAAGAATATTGAAAAATTTATGTCGGGGATTCAATAATCGAATTATTTAATGAATTTTTTGAGAATCGGACTTGGAGAACCGATATTTTTGGAAAGGAACAGACCGAAAAATGCTTAAACATTGTAGTGGTACAGTTTCGGTTCTGATTTGTTTTTCTTTTGAAGAGCCATGTCTTAAAACAAGCTTTGACTTAGCTGGGTGCAAAGACCTAGCTGCAGACTTCAGTACATATTAAGAAAATTATTTCTCAAGTGTAACAATTGGACTCTCAGCCCCTGGGCATTCATCGAAGCAAAGAGCCGGCTATCTTAGCAAAGTAGGGCCCTGAAAATTCCTTAAGCGATGATAAGAGCACATATCAATATTTTTGCAAACCTTAAATAGGGCACTAAAAAAATCGTATAAATGGGATGTTCTTGCTTAAGTTAGGGAACCAATATTAACTGAAGATAATACAGCATTCAGGAAACTCAAAAAATGTAATCTGCAACTTCTCAGGAAAGAAGGTTAAATTTTGACAGATTGCAAACCTATTGCAACCCGAGGGCTTGCTGTCCTTTAAGGGGTTGGTCTTCTACCTTTGAACAGGGTTTTATAAGTGTTTTAAAAAAAATGCTAGAGGAGAAACCATACGAGCTTTTTTAATTTGGTTTTCTGTTTTGTGTTCTTAATTAACAATATAAAAAAAAAAAATGTTTGGAGTTCGAGGGCTGTTCAAAAAGTTATCGGCATGCCAATTAAGCTCTCCCAAAAAAAGGTGTAGAGGTGGTGGCCATGATTCCGGGACTCCAGGTTATCGAAAATTAAATCAGTAAATGAGATTATGATCAGAATTGATGTAATTCTGGCCCGTCCCTCAATCATACAATAAAAAATGTTTTTGCAAATACTCACTTTAGCAAGAACATTGCTCCACTAAAATGGCTATATCTGCTAATCTATTTCGAATATTTGAAAATGGTTTGAAGGGGTTGAAAGGAGAATGTCCAAGCAATTATTATAATGCAAAACAAAAAATTCGAAAAAAAAAACAATTTTCAAAGGTAGAAGACCCCCTTAAGAGATAGTAAGAAAACCCCTGAAACGCTAAAACAATGCTTTCAAAATAGTTAATTTTCCTAAAGAAAATTTCCTAAATTTAAAAAAAAATTTGTATTAGGGTAGGTGCCTCTTCTTTATTTTCTTAATCCCGTATGGAATATTGGACATCTAAAGCAGAGTTTGTCCCCCATACCACCCCTGGTGTGAGAACACATTCGGCATTCGCTGATCTAAAGCAGCGTTTGTCAAGAAGAGCAAGGCAAAAAAGTGAGAGTGTATTGGTGCGGCTCTGACCTTCTTCATTGAACGCTAGGCAGCCACTGATTGGTTTTGCAGATTTTTTAACTCTTGTTCTTCTGTGTGAATTGCCGAAAGACGCTTTACGACATTAAACTCACTCATGAAATCAAACTAAACCGAACCAGATTTCATTTCCGGTTCGGCATCGGTTCGCGGTACGGCTTAAGATAACGAATTTGCGTTTCGGCTAGGTAAGCGTTTGGTTGAGAATTGGTTTGCATGCCTGATAAATACTGAAACAAGAATTCAGGTAATCCGAAAACGATTGTCTACCCACTCAATCGTACGCATGTGTATTTCAAGTTAAAAATTTTTACTTTTTGATAATAAGGTAGAATTTCTTCCAAATTAAATTTTTTAAAAATCAAAAAATATATTTAAAAAAATAAATAATGAAAATTTAATTTTGCTCAATTTTGTCCATTTGTTTAAAAAATTAGCAAAATCAACTTTCAGATCAAATGAAGATTTGTTGTCAAAATTTACTCGCAACGTCTTTTTTTTATGGATGTATGGTTACTAAGAAGTAATAAAAACTGAACCAGTACAATAATCAAGGAACTCTACTTAAGGAAGAATTAAATTTCCAAATATTGAGCAACAAAATTTGTATAGAATCATAATATAAAAAAAAATTAAGAAATCCACGTCCACGTCATAGATCCAAGGAAAGAGGAAAACAACAAATTAAAAGAAAAGCTAGCGCAGAGCTGGACGAGTTGATTGCTCGATTGCCTGCTCACAAATGAAATTGAAACTGTGTTCCCTCAAAGAGCAAATCATTTGTGTTTGGTTTGGCATAAAATTCAAGGCCTTCTATGAATTTCTGATTAAAAAAAACCAGAGCGTACGTTAAAGTGGGTCAGTTATTTTTGAATATGCCTTTTAAATCAGCCTTCATAAAAATGCACTTAATATTTCAAAATTGAAATTTTTTTGGCATGATTAGTGGAAGATAGTCCCATTTTGTCAAAGAAAAAAAACTAATAGAAGTATAAGTGCGAAGTTATTTTCTCTGTCGGAGAGGCTTATTTGCTAAATATGATTGCAACAGGACATTGTATTGAACTTACCCTATAAACATATAAAAAGCCCATCAAATATTTTCCATTTTGTGATTCCTATTACAAATTCAAAAATTTAGATTTTTCTGATTTTAACAGCAGCTGTTTTTGTATATTGTTCGGTGTGACCGTATTTAACCGTATACCTACCGTTCACTTCATGAGGTTGAAGTAGATAACTACAAAATCCATTTGGGTATTTTTCTGATTTCTATAAAACGTATTGTTATAAATTTATATATTTTTTGAATAGTCGAAACGAAATCACGATTTTTGGTTTATGTATATAAATAAATTCATTATCAGTGATATTTTATATTTAAAAATAGAGGCTCTAACTCCTCTTTCCAATCCCCCAACAAAAATCTTTATTTTCATAGCCGTCACAATCGATTTGATGAAATTGTTTTGCCCTAGCGAATTCACACTCTTATAACCCCTAATACGTTGCAAAATGGAATTCTTTTTTTTTTTTTGTAAAAACATGAAATTTCTTCTCCTCCCGGAGCATCTGGAAATTCATTTATGAATAATTCAGGCAAAAACGGCAAAGGCAAACACATAAACTGGCTGCTGGCTCTTGGCAACTGGCATTGTCTTCCAGCAGGGCCGCCATATGCAAATTCCTTTGCGCGCGCACGAAAATGAATGAAAATTGTTGGCAATTTGGTGGCAAATGCAAGGAGAGCAAACAAGCTGAATCCCACAATATTACATATGTGGGCCAGTCCAAAAGTGGCGACGCTCTGTTTACGAGCCCGCTACCGTTTTTATCGCCATCATAAAGGATGTGGATGAAAGGATGCAAAGGATGAGAACTGTTTGCCGTCAAAACAAACATCGACTACTTTTTATTGTTGTGCATTTTTTATAAGCCCAAAATTCCTTGTTTGTCTTTACAGGTCGTGCTAAATTCCATGCATCGCTATCAGCCACGCATTCATCTGGTGCGTTTGAGCCATGGCCAGAGCATACCCAGCAATCCCAAGGAGCTGCAGGATATGGATCATAAAACCTATGTATTCCCGGAGACCATATTCACGGCCGTGACGGCCTATCAGAATCAATTGATTACAAAATTGAAAATCGATTCGAATCCGTTTGCAAAAGGATTTCGCGATTCGTCGCGTCTGACTGACTTTGATAGGTGAGTGACTGAGTGAGCTGCCGCTTTGAACAAGCGTGAGCAAGAAGTAAGTAGTTGTAGTGTGTTCTTTTTTTATGAGACCCTCCTGATTTATGGCCCAATTTACGATGGCCTGTTGAGCCGTAAAAACCTTACAGTAGCTCAAGTTGCTGCTGATTAGCGAAAATGTGTGAAAGTGTTGGACAGAAACAAGAATTCAAGCAGTTTCAATTACTTAGCAAAACGTTGGCGGTAAACTGTTTAATGTGGAGCACATGCGGCGAATTAGAAGAAAAATTTTGAGCATGTATAGGTGTAGTTTTTAGGAAGGAGATTAGAGTTCCAATCCGAAATTGGAACAATAGCTGGCTGCTTACCAATATTTGTAGAAATGTTTGCACAGAGTTCTCTTTTTACTGCACGCAACTTTTATATCGGAACCGGATCGAATGACTATATCTTATATATCGTAAAATAGGTCTTTGTAAGAACTTAAACTTAGGAGTTGTAAATACTAAATGCTGTCACACAGTTCTACAAAATTTGGTCAAAATCGGATGACAATATCTAATAGATGCCATAAGACTAATCGGTCGGAATATGGGTCTTAATAAGAAAAACGGTTTTGTTATCCATGATAACGTTCTTTAGCTCAGGAATTATAAGTATTAAATGCTTTTTAACAGTTCTACAAAATTTGGTTAAGATCGGATGACTATATCTAATAGACTGATCGGTCGGAAAATGGGTCTTAAAAGGAAAAACTTTCTTGTTATCCATTATAACGTTCTTTAATACAGGAATTCAGAATATTGAATGCTTTTAAACAGTTCTACAAAATTTGGTTAAGATCGGATGACTATATTCTATAGCTATCATAGGACCGATCGTTCGGGAAATGTGATTTACTAAGAAAATTTTTTTTTCATGTTAACGTTATCAAATTTTGATTCTAAATGATCTTGAATTCATAAGTATCTGATATCTATATCCTATATAGATTCTACCGATTAAATCAGATGGAGTTAGCTTTTGCCAGTGTATTTATTTTTTTTCTTTTCTTTTAAATAATCTAAAAATTTTAATCAAAAACATTCTCGACATTTTGTTTTAATCAATTTTGAAGGTCGGCGGTCCTTTTTGGTAAATCCTGTAGATACCAATAGATTAATTTTTAAGTTGATACTTTAGATAATTTTTTTGCAGTGTATAAATCTCACCAAAAACAAGTCAGAAAAGTTTTTTTTTATAAATTGTACTTTTAAGTCTTAGAAAAGGATTCGATTATCAAAAGCTAGGCTTAGCAACAATTTCCTTGACATCAAGTTGCCAACACTGGCAGGATCATGTCTTTCGCAACTTTTCAAAAAGGAAACAGCAAAAAAAAAAAAACAAAACACAAATTCAGGTGCTGCCTGCCCTTTTTTCGACAGCAATTTCAAAGTGTTGCAAGGCGGCCACTATTAAGACAGCAAAGAGCAACGCAGCAGAAGCCAGCAGCAACGGCGGCAACAGCAACAAGAACAACAGCAACTTCGATGTTGTAGCCGGCACGGCGGCGGCTTAAGTGGCGTAAATTACAGATCGGCGCTTTTAACTTTGAAGCGGATTCGTACATGAAATGAAAACACGAAAATAATGAGTGAATGTGGCTTTTGTTGCTGTTGCTGTTGTTGTTGTTGCTGTTGTTTAGTGTCGGCAATTGGCAGTTACTTTCGACGTAATTATGTTATTGCTGGAGCCGGCGTCGAACCAGTTACTCATCCTCATCTCATTCTCTCTGTCTCTCTGTCTTCCTTACTTCCAGGGATCCCATGGACGCATTCTTTTTCGATCAGCATATGCGCGCTGCCCCATTACGCTTCTTTCCGGATCCATTGATGTCACAGCTAACGCCACAAGAGGCGGATGCCGCCTCGTTGGCCCTGCTGGAGAAGGCCCGTCAGCATTTGCAAATGTTTGGACGATCGCCGTACACTGAAATGTTGCTGCCGCATTTGTATCAGCGCTCGGCCCCACCGCCAGCCCCGCCTCTAAGCGCCTTTCAGCTGGGCATGTGGCAGCAGCAGTGGCCCCAGTTGACGGCCGGCTTTCTAGCTAGTGCCAATCAGCAGGCCGCTTTTGCAGCAGCCGCCGCTGCAGCAGCTAGCGTCAGTCGTACACCTCCGCCTCCACCACCAACTACAGGAACAGCAACAGCTCCACCTGCCCCGGCCACGCCCACATCCTCATGCGGCTCAGCCTCGCCGGATTTGAGGGTAAAAACACAGTTAGGTCATTACCCACAACGCTTCAGTCCGTATCAGGTGCCACAGCATCAGGCCTCACCACCCAACTCAACGCGGGCGGAGAGTCCCTAAGTTAATCTAGCTCGGAAATTCCCTGAAAAAAAAGAAAGAAAAAAAACTATTTGAAATGTATGTGCAATGTTGTTGAACCACTGTATTTTTTTTTTGTATATAACCCCAGCAAAGAGATGTTGCATGTGATGCTATATAAATATCTAAGGGAAGCGATTTTCGCAAAAGAAAGAGCTGCCAACTTGCTTTAAGAAACATCTAGTGTACAGCTTCAGAACAAAGTTAAGTACTAAAATATCGCCTCTAGAGAGAGAGTAAGTTGGAGAACAAGGAAAAACATGTATACACTAAACCAGCAGAAGAATAAGTGGTATATAAGCTCGGTAGCTCTTATATGACAGAGTGAGACAGAAACAGTTTTTTGGCTCGCTAACCACTTGTTAAGCTGTGCTTCATACAGCCATGATCAAGTCCTTTTCGGCCAATCAGTTACTCGCCGCAAAAAGCAATAAAAATCATGAGGCGATGATAAGTCGCACTGCGAATCAGTGACCAAAAAAAGTGTGTACACTTTAAGAAACAATCATAGCAATAGAGCGTGAAGCTGATCTTGATGGAAACAATTGGGTTGGCAATAAACCATTGTCGGATTTTTTTAATAGATAGAGGTTTGTCTCTCTTTTTGAAGGCACTTTAGGACCGAACATCTAGGTTTCGATAGAAAGCTGAAAGCACTAGCTATTATTAAAAAGTTGATCGTCATTTGATAACATTTGTAGAAGCTAGAGCAAATTAATCTTCGTAAGCAAAAGCTTGGGAACGATCATGTCAGCGTGGGTTCATAAATTTCCGTTCTGGAGATTTTGAGGGTAAGGACGCACCCAGCACTGGCCATTGGAGGCTGATGACAATTAAAACAAGTCCATGAATAAACTTTCGCATCAAGTATCAGTTGCATACTGAAGCTATGTCAACTTAGAAGAGAGCGCGTTGATTGATACACTATGGTAGAAAACACCTTACAAAAATCTCGTATACGTAAACAAGCTCGATATTTGGTTACCACATAATTTGTAGGAAGTTCATCTCACTAAGCGTATTATTATCTGTGATTCATTAGTCGAATTTTATGAAAACGATCCGTTTTTTAAAAGGAATTATAACGATGAAAAATCGTGCGATATTTACCATAGGAAGGTAATGTTATCTTCTTAGTGGAATTCTGCTTCGGAATGATACCTTTTAAATTCCTTTCAAAGAGATGTCAATCTGTAGTGCACGGTGTTTTCCGACGAATTCTCTCTGGAATTCGAGTGATAAAAAGTATTTTGGTTAGAGTAAGTGAAAGAAATGAAAGACTTTCTCTTGATCGTCTGTTAAAATCAAGTCTATTGATTTCTAGATTTGCTATTTAAGAGGAAGAAATGGATTCTGTGTACACTTTTATATAAAGATAGAGAGTTCAAAAGGCTCGAGATCATGATATTTATGTTACCGTGTAACAAATTTACCAACACCAAAAGATTCCTCGACCAGCGCTATTTCGGAAGTAGCCTAACTTCCTCATCAGCGAGGTTTAACAACTTCTCCCGATATTCAGCTGCCTCTCCACGCCTCAAGAGTTGCTTGAACCGGTAGTGAAACTTGTTTTTTTTGGGAAGCTGTGTACCACTCAAGCGTTAAATTTCATCTCCTTTTAAGAAAATCGCTTCCCTTATTATTGTGGTAAGTTTTTCTCTAGAAGTGTAACAGTATTAGTTAATTGAATTAGAACTAGCATTATTATCTCCTTATGGCGCTTAAATTTACTTAAATTTTATGTATTTTTTTGTTGTCTCTGTGTTCCTAACTGCAAATTATTGTGAAAATTCCACGCTGAAGTAAACTTTAGACACTCCCCCCCAACAAAAACAAAAACTATTGTAAAATCAAACGCAAAACGCAAACTATTATAGAAAACTTATTTAAATTATGTGCAAAAATGAAAATAAACAATTTATAACACAACTGCAATACTGTATTTATTATATCTTTTCATGCAATTTTTCGACATTTAAATGTTTGTAAAATTTCCAACAATTAATAATGATGATGGAAGAGAGAGAAAGAGAGAGAGAGAGAGAGCGATGTACCACGTGATGCGCAGTCGCGCGTGGTAACGACGCCACTGACATTTACGCCAAGCAATGAAATATAATTTATAGAATTTTGTGCTCTTTATGAAAGTCTAATTAATTACTACTCCGTGTTTAGTGCAGCCACCGCACAACTCTGGCTTCAGCTCCGTTTCCATTCCACTTTTCAAGTCATTTGCCGTGTTAGAGTTAGCCAAAGGGGCTGGGAATGGGGGAGATTGTTGTTAAAAGGGTTGCATGCAATCAACAATGGTTGGATGCAGCGGGGCGAATGGATCGGATCGTGGAGTGGAGTGGGTGTAGTTGCAGTTGCACGCGACATGCGTCATCAATTTCTAATGATGTATGTCTACATCACAGACATTTGTTATTAATTTTTTTGTTATTTCTTGTCTCTGTTTTTTTTTATTGTTTTAGACATTGGCAATTAATAGTCGTTTGAGTAGATAAAAAAATAAGATATATATTTGTGAAAAATTGAAATTAAGTGGGAAATTGTTTGGTAGCTTTACAAATTAATAATGAGGCTGTAATTACGGCTATTATTGTATATGAGAGCATCGATTGGTTTTTGCCTATTTCAAAAAATGATCATATTAATCATCATTTAATGTTTATTTCAATAATTATTTTACTTTACTTACATTGAAAATTTGCAAAATATATTTCCCTCAGCAATCGCTATTTTTATTATTCATAAAACTTTAAACCAATCGTCCGCCAAAAAAAAGGAAAGAACCTCTTTAAACCCTTCGATACCAAAAGATAAGTAAGGTAGGGCGACTTCAAATCGTGTGACTTCTTTAGTGTGCTGATGAAGTACATTCAATGTCAGTGCCCAAATGCCAACTTTTATTAAAATGTAATGCTCCCTCGCAATTGGCGATGATATTGAAACTATAGACAAAAACCAGAGGGTGATAAAGAGGGAAAGAGAGAAAAATATTATCCATTGGGACGGTATATATATTATATATATATAATATCCTATTTTCATCTATTTGATATCTTTGTGTTTGATCCGAAGGAGCTAAAAATCGATCAAAATATATAAATGCGCTGCAAATCATCCAGAGACTTTCTATAAATATGTCGCAAAAGAATTTCAAACGGATATTTTTACATATGGCTACGCTCTTTAGAACATTCTGGCGCTTTTCGTACAAATTTAGTTGTCGAACTAAGATTTACATTAATCAGAGACGAATTTCTTAGTTAAATTGGTTTTTTAAGATCCCGAAATATTGATATTTTTGGCTGTCAACTGCTTGCTTTCTCGGCTGTCTATTAGTGTTTTGTTTTACAATGTCTTCACTGAGTTCAAAGGTGGTATGCATTAGGGAGTCAGATTATAGCTTTCTGCTGCCTGTGGCAAATAAAAAAATTATGAAACATAATTATACTTACAGTTTCGAATCCTTGGATCTGAGACCCGAAGCTTTTACATCATAATCATCGCTTCAGGTTTCCGCTAAGAATTTGGCGTATTAAACACACGAGTTTAATATTATTAGATTGCGCCCAAAATGACTTTCTAAATAAAAACTTGAGTGAAAGATATGATAAATCAATTAAAATTCATAATATGGAAGCTCGACAAATATTCGATATTTTCAGATTTCTAATCATTTACCTCACACTCATAACTCACACTGTCAATCATGTCTAATTACAAGCCACACACATACACGGATAAAGATATCACAACATCAAACAACAAGAAAACGAGCCCTAACATTTATTTACATTAATAACTTAATTTGTATGCCCATAGGCCACGCTGGCCTAGCTGAAAAATTCAAATAGGCTGGCAAATAGTCGGGGGCCAATATGCGTCGCAAACTGACGAAGGGGCAGGGCCCGGCATTTAAATATGGCTTATATAACAGGGCCAGGGGTTTACCTAACCGATAACTAACCAATAATTATACACCAGAAACTTGCAATTAAAAAATCGTTTTGACCAACAAGCAAAACTTTTTTTGGTGAGCCACTTTCAAAATGTCTTAATTAAGTTTTCAAAAGGTTCGAACGAATCGGGGGAAAATTGTGAGAAAGTGTCAGGTTTTCATCAAGAATTTATGCTTAATTATTAGTTTGACAGCACAAATAACAGGCACAAAGTTTTTAAATTATTTTTGTTTCTAATTTCCATATCTGAAAGAACTTTCCATTACAAAGCGTTACAAATTTCTAATGCTCACCCTCGTCCCCATTATACCTGCAATTTTCTCACTCACTGCGACAAAGTCGTACACAAATTATCTCGCCACTAAAAATTTGCCTAATTTCCAACATAAATATGAAACATCTTATCTTAAGCGACCGATCTGCTGGGCCATATCTGGCAGTCGGCAACCTTTTTTTGTACGTTGTTCGTTGTTGTTGTTTCGTTCCTGACTAATTTCTGGGCATGTCGCGACCGAAAAATAAAAAACAAAACACCCTCACAGAAGCAACGGCAGCAGGATAACTCGGGATCTTGACCAGGCGCTAACAAATTTATGTCTTCTTCAGGCTTAGACAACATGAAAGGTGCTACTAAATTAAGAGTGGAATGTTGATGAGGCAGGGAGGAAGGGTGGTTAAGGCAAAAGGTAAAGGTAAACGCCGCTCAGCTCATTACACACAATTTGCAGTTAGGTGCGAGCATATAAATTTCTTTTGGTCAGACCTTATCGCAACTTGGGTGGACTTTTATCTAAATTATATTTTGGGGTTTCCATTGGGATGAGAGCAGGATTTATACTGCCCCATTGAACAACATATCGTGCTACAATTTACTCCATTTTCTAGCAAAGTACACTCACCCAACCAGCGACCCATTGTAGACATTTTAATTGGCTCGACTTGAATCTGGTGGGCGGGGAGCATACACATTAGCCCCGAACATGAGTTAATTATGCCATAAAATTTTATTCAATTTATCAAAGCAACATGGATAAAGAACCAGCGTCAGCTTGTCAAAAGAAGATACATTTCACTCACGAACCCAACTCCGAGCTACGAGTACAAGGGCTTAAGCATGATTTGGCACATTTTTTGGGTTTATTTCAGCTTTGCTCTACTTACTTGTAAGAAATGAAATATTAAATGGATAAGCAATTACTTTTGAAACAACCCTCGGAAGTGTGTGCCTGCGTTGAAAACGAAAAGTAAGCAAGAAAGGCAAAATAAGTTCAACCAAGAGACAGAGGCCAACGAAGTGGGTTGAAACAAGCTAAGTAGATTGGAAGAAGAAAGAGTTAAAACCATGATTGAAAATCTCTATTTCTAGAATCTTGCAATATAGATAAATCGAACTACCTTTAACTAAGATTTATATTCTCAAAATCAAGATTTATCATCTCTCTCAATGTTATTATTTTGAACAAAAATTCTTTTCGTATGTAAAAAAAAATTAATTTTCATAATGTTTATTGACTTTTAAAAAATTCAAAATTTTCTTCTGTTAAATATAGTCAAACTATGATAAAGTGATTTTTATTTTGGGAAGATTTTGGGGCCTTAGTGATATAAACACAATGTAAAAACTAAAAAAAAACCCCTGCCAGGAAAAGGACTCGAACAAACGACATTTGAATTCTAGTCTTGACATGTATATAATAGCAAACCCCCAAAACGCCAAACCAACAGAAAAAATAATGCGACTTTTAAAAAAATCAGACAATTTTTTTTAAAAACATTTTCCTTTATTTTAAAGTTTATGGTTTCATCTTCAAGTCAAGTACGAACCACCTATATCCAATACTGTCTAATCTAGAAATAAATAGGATATTATATGCTTGGTTTAAAATTTTTCCAGCTCTGTCGAACTTTGAATTTAGTTTGGTGTCCGTTTTGTTTGTTTATTGTTTTGAAGTTACACAGAGAAAAAAATTGATATGAAATGGCAGTCATTATCACATTTTTTCTTATCAATTTCACTCCGATATGACGAAGATTACCTTGATATGATAAAAAATATCAATGCGATCTTTTCTATAAAAAAAAAAAAATTGACTTGTCTGGGGATCGAGACCTTGCACTTAACACGAATGGAATGACGTCTTAATGCAGTCAACCAATACACACATTTAAGGGAAGACGTCTAAGAAACTATTAATATAAAGTATGAAAAAATTGATATTTTTAAAAGATCATTTTAACCAGCAAAGATTAAATTGATCTTGAGCTTTTTTTTTCTCTGTGTAGATTACTATCCACCATTTCTTTTTCGCGAAGGTTTTAGTGATCTTACTAAGGAAAAATATGAACGAATAAGTTGAGTAAATTTATTTTAAAATTTTTAAGAATTTCGTTCTTTAAATGGACAATTTTTCGTTCTCAAATTGGTCTCTCATTTATAGCTATATTCCATATCCTCGTTCCGAAGAGAAGCGAACACAAAACTGACTTCTTCGTTGGCATTGCGCTTGCGTTGTTAACTTATATATTTAATTTGAGTTTCGTTATTAATTTTTAAGACAAGTTTGCTTGAAATTTAAAAATTGACAACGCTTGAAATGGAGTAAAGATTATTTTAATCAAAACTTTTGTCAGACAAAGGGAATCTTTAAATCCATCTCGCAATGCCTAAAACTTAAAAAAAAAATTTGTTAGTTTTAAGATCAATTCTTTGCAAATTAAAACCTTCCATTTCAGATGGTGAGAGTTAGGTTTTTGCTTAGGTATTTGCTCAAAATCAAAAATCAAAACCGAATGTGTTGCTTTATTTATTTATATATTTTATATTTTTTATTTACTTACACATCCACCCTCGTATGCCTAACTGGACTAATCTAATAACCATGTGACCCTCTCTTTTTAGTCTAAAGAACAAATAATATGAAACTCTATGGCCATGCCATGATTGCCTTCTCGTATGTGGTTAATTATGGTAATTGGAATTTGCATATTAAAAGCCAAAGTATGAGTATTTATGCCACGAAAAGTGGCGGTGAAATTAATTTCACGACAGAAGAGAAATATGCCAAAGGCCTCTGGCCTTGTCCAGAGCCAAACAAGCGAAGCCTACATCACACTTCAACACAATCGGGCAATTTCATCGAATGCCAGGCGGAGTATCAGGAGTGCCGGAGCAGGATGGTCTGGCCTGGCCCAAATGCATATCACGTTGTTCCGCCGCAGTGAAATGTTCCTTCTCTGTGCAGGCATGCATGTTGCTCCTGTTGTTGTTGCTGTTGTTGCTGTGTCCGTGTCTGTTTTGTCTGCATATTGAAAATTTGCATGTTTAAGCATATCCTTGCCAACACTTTCCCAAGTTGGACTATACATAAGTATACATATATATAAGCATAGAGTATGTATATATATATATATGCATTCAGCGAGCCAGGCAACATGCCGGAAGTACGCGCAGTTTAAAGCTTATCGCTGCAATTGAAGTTTGTCCGGGTCCAAAGAATACTGCTGCTGCTGGAATTGAGGCGGACACAAAGTATATTAGGTTGGTTCAGTGCCCTAGAGCTGAACTACGAGGGCAGTTTTTAATTATTTAACCTAAAGTAACTTTATATGCAACATTGCTACAGTCAACTGCCTTCTGTTTAGAGATATTAATTACTAAAAAATTAATCAAGTAGTTAAAAAAACGCTGTTTAATCAGAACTTGCTTATGTTTAAGTAAATAGAGAGTTATGCTCCTTGTAAATAAGGTATCAACAAGTCGTTGCTTTAGTTTTAAAACTCTTATCCACCTAAATAAATGTGCCCTTATAATTTCAGTGTAAATTAGTTGGCAATTTTATGCACGACGTTGCAAACGTACAATGAACTCCAAAAGGAAAAACACTTTTCCCAACTCTTAAGGTGATTAACTACTCAACGCCCAGCTAATGGCCTAAAATGTCTAAAGATGATGCGACAGATAGCAAAATCATAATTATTTACTATTTATATATATGGGCTAACTGTTGCCACAAAATTTGTGATGTGGCATTTGCTGATTGATCAGCATCTGAAATCTTCATCAATATCCATCTGCAAACTGGTGCTAATGACTATTAATAAATGCCAAAACTGAGCATTAACAAAATGCAATAATACCATGAAAAATGTTTGTTTCATAGACCAAAGCATCTGCCCACACACACACACATACACAGAGAAAAGCACTATCCTCTATTGCTCACTTTGGGTGTTGACATTTGAGAAATTTGTAGCTCATCTTTTGTTGGCATATCTGGATGCCAGGCCCGGACAAAAACTGCAGACGGCGACAGCAGCTTTGCCACTAATTACAAATACACAGAGACATACATACATACATACATACAGGCAGAGCCACATTTGCACATGCGACCACACCAAGTAAAATGTATCTTCTGGATGTGTGTGGGCGCCTGTGGGTGTCGTCCTCGTCGTCAGCTGGAGCCAACTTAATTGCCTTGCTTATTTTGGCTTGCTTGTAATAAGATGTCAACGCTGTTTAAATAATTTTGCAAAACTGAAAATATCTCAAGATTTACACACACACACACATGTGTTGCCAAAGCATGTGTCATTCCATTCGAAATTGCTTTTATTTGATTCTGTGAGCACATATTAGGTATATATTACATTTACAAGTATCTAACCTAAATTAATGAACCGACAAGTGAAATCAGATAAAAGACTTCTATAAAGCAATGCCAAATCTGAACTATCAAAGCATTAACAGATAATTTGCATTTAACAGATTGAGCTTATACGCGGGTTGACTTAAATATTTCACTTTTAATGTGACCAAATGCGATTCGATATTGGAATGTTAACGTTATGTCATTTCACAAATTTTAAAAGGTTGATACACTTTTCCCAAAGTGTTGAACACGTTTTTAATCCATAACAAAAAAAAAGGAATTTTTACAGTACCCAAAGTCATCTTCTGTCTCAGCTATGATCCACGCTTGTGATGATGTTTTTCATTTAGATAGTGATTCTAGCCAGCTCATATTCATGTATGTTATGTTTCCATAGCTATAAACAACAAGTGTACCAACAACACCAAAGCGAGGAAATCTTCCGATTTCCTCATCAGTCGCTAAACACTTTTATTAAGTTAAAAATGTTAAGTGTTAAAACTTTGAGCAAAAGATTGATACAGACAAGTAAGAAAGACGGTCAAGTCCGATGAAACATATGCCACTAAAAGTGAAGTGTTTCGTGGAGTAAAATTTGTGAGCTGCTAGTGCAATCTCGCAGCTAAAGATGAAATTACATTCATTTTAATGTATTTACTATATCGTAATCAACCGATTTTGCTCATTTTTGCTCGTATGCGAAATGTGTGGCTATCGAGCTTTCCAAAGAGCAAAGTCAAATCACAAGTTTTTTTACTTAACAAAAAATTTTAAGTTAATAAATTTATAAAAAAAATTGAGTATTGTTTAGAAGAGTTTAAGCCATTTAATGTGGGAAATTTTTAAGTTGTATTTAAGTTAACAGGAAATAATAATAGTGTATGGGCGGTACAGATGGGCTTGATCGGATCGGTCCACAAATTTTTACGTTTCTTATATATGCCATTAAAATTTCATATTCCAAGTTGCAGCACTCTTTCCTTACTCGTTTAGTTTATGCCCATATTTTGTCATTTGGGGCCACTGTTTAGTGATAAAAATGTAAGCATGGGTGCTATTCACGACCCCTGGAATGAAAAGTAATAATAATAATTAGATTACTGTATTCAAGTAAGGAGGAACATTGATTAAGGGTTCTTATAGATATGAACCTTAATAACCCACAGAGTCTTTATGTTCAAAAACATTTATTAAGCTAAATCAAACAAGCAAATTTAATAATGTTGCTTGATTTTCCAGCAACCTTCATTTCTTGTTCTTTTTGCCATCGATGGATATTCGACTTGGTGGCCGAAATGTAAAAACATACGTCTGAAGATTGCCTTTTAAGAAAAGTTGCACTATTATTTCACGGCGTACAAAGGTCGCTTAAGTGTGCTATGAAAGGAAGTAATTAAATATGTATAGGTAAAGAAACGATTTTACTGGTCAATTTTTACAAATAACTGTCAACATTTCTTTCATACAGTCTTGACAGAAAAAGCAGAGGAACATTTCTTACATTTTTCAATTGCCCTTCTGACGGAAGTGTCTATTTTTTGCAAGGAATTTGCTGAAGTCCTCTGTTTCTCAATTCGCAGCAAGCAGCTGTTTTTGGCCACGTGTCATTGTGCATTTCACACATATTTATAAATTTGATGGACGATATCGGACACAAATAAATAATACGGGCTTTGCGAGATCTAAATCAAATAGGTTTGTTAAGGTGGTGCAAGAGACACTAAGCTCAGGGAATACGAAAAGGCTTCAAAGTTTTAAAGCTAAGAGGATAAAGATTCCGGCTGGTCTAATAGGAACACTAAAATTTATTTCCGAAGTCAAATTAGAAGAATTGATTGAGTACAAAGATTATATTGAAGGACATAAGGATCCCCAGCTCAAACTTCAAAGAGCAAACAGAATTGCTTTTGCACAAATTCAAATTCTACCTAGGTGGATTTCCAAACTCACGATCCGTACTAAAGAATCGGTCGGACAGGTGAAGCGAAAAGTTAATATACGTTGCGTAACGTTATTACAAAATTATCATTTGAAGTTTGTTTTTGATTATAAAGTTTCTTATTATATTATATTTCTTCGTTATGTTTAAGAATTTTTAAATTGATTCACCCGTAATTCAAGATAAAAACAAGAACGTTTACAAAATTTAAGTACAAAACGTTCTAAATTCCATCACGAAGATGCTGAAAATTATGATACATTTTTTTAGGCTTATTTTACCTTTAACAATAATATAGTAACTTTTTTCTATCGTTCCGTTTATTGCACAAAAACATATATCTATGAGCTGTCAAAAGATTTGATTATAGACACAAAATAAATAATTTTCCAAAAATATATATTTTTTCATAGTTTCTGATTCATTTTTGTCACCTATTTAGATTTTCTTTTATGAACTGTGAATTATGTTTGTAGGTGCGTCGAAGCATTCAAAAATATTGTGTGTGTGTGCCAAAGTTAAATAAAACTTAATATTAATCAGGTGCGAAAGATATACGCAAGCGAGATCAAAGCCAAGGTAAAGTCAAATGAGAACTGAAATGAAGGACGGATGTGGAAATGTATCCATGCGCTGCGTGCAGCTGCCCATGTACAACGGCGTTTGGCGAAAGTGTAATGAAAAGCAAGGAAACAAAAAGTGAGCGACAAGTTTTGAGTGAGCGAAAAGCGGCCATTTTGGCGCAGCTCAAGCTCAAAGAGCGAGAGAGAGAGCGACTTGCCACTGGAAGTGGCGTATATTTCCAGGCAGGCGCAAAATGAGGGGAAACTGAGCGAAAAGTGGCAAAAGGTGTGAGAGTGTGTGAGTGTGCTAAGCAGCCAGATGATTGAGGGCGTTGCTTGGCAAAAATGGCAGCAGAATGTTGAAAGCTTTAACTACAGCGCAACGCACTGAACACCACTGGGAGAGTGAGAGAGGACCTGGGTCGAGACAAGCAGCAGCAGCGTGGGAAGAGTAGGAGGGTGTGTGTGTGTGTGTGGCAAAACAAGATGGTAGTGCAGCAGGCAGACAACTTGCAACTTGTCCGTAGCTTGTTAACAATTGCAGCACTCAAATAAATGAGCCACAAAGACCCGGCCCAGAGAGAAGGGCAGGAAGGATTGTGTGCACACTGGAGAGACGAGAGAAATTAGTTTCGTAGCAGACGTTGCTGTTGCCAGGCTGCGGGCAATATACTTAATTAAAAGTCGCACGAGACAAAAAGGGCCAAGTCAGAAACAAATTAAAATACAGCGGCTGCTGCACCACCACCCAGAAGCCGACACCAAAAATAAGAGAAAAGCCCCAGAGATCTCGCTCCGCCCGACCGACCGCCTTTCACTTGCAATTGTTTGTCACTCAACAGCATTGTCGTTGCGTTTTTTTGCCCTGTTTTTTTTTTTTTTGTTTTTTTTTTCGCTTGTCAGGGCCACTTTACGTTGCACTTCAAAGTGTATGCGTTGTTCGATTCTGATTATTCACATCGATTGGAATTTGTGAAATTTTCACGAATTGACACTTTTAGCCACTTGGGTGGCTTTTCGTGCCGATTAGGCTAATTTTACGCACTCGCCTTTTGCCACATGCCACGTTGACATTGCAACCAATTGACAATTTCGCTACGAAATGCCAGCAATTTGTTTCCATGCCTAACCCCCCCACCACCCATTGTGGTCGCTTAGGGATGGGGCAAAATAAGGCAGAATCTTCTAATTGATGAACACTGATCAAACTGTTTGATTGTCTGATAAGATTCATTATGCGGGAATACCTTTTGGTAAACAAGTTGGGTTCTAAGCACTTTTTGGGCTTGTAAGGAATAGAATGGAAAATTGGAATAGATATTATCATATCCTCTTTTTAAGGGATCCAAAAATTTCGATTTTTATATCATTTGGTCATTTTCAGCTTCATAGGATGTAAGATTAATTTAACATTATTTAATTGCAATTGGAATAAAGAAATAATATTAATATTCACCCCAAATAGATATGGAAAATATTCAATTTATCATCAAAAAATATTATTTTTTTTCTGTGTACAATCATTAGGTGGTGGGGGTTCCAATAGATAAATCTAGTTGAATTGGGTCACACTGCACCATCACACACGCTTGTTATCCCATTTGATCATGATTTTAGAACATCAAATATTTCTCTATTTTTTCTCTGTGTACAATCATTTTGTGGTGGGGATATAGACACATCCTGTTGAATTTTTTTTTTTGTGTTCCTTGATATATTTATTGTTTAATTGGGAATGGAAATTCTTACAATGTCGCAGGTTTTTCCATATTCCAAAGAAATCGGACATCGCCTAAATCTTCAAGTAGCACCACCTGTTTTGTTTTTTTTCTTCATACTTTAAGGCCTCTACTCAGATGAGATAAAAATTTAGTTTGCCACTATACTTCAAATAAATAGAAAAACTTTTATGCTGCTATGAAAGCTGAATGCTATCAAAAAGCTTCCTTATTTATATGAAGTAAACTAAATTTTTATCTCATCTGAGTAGAGACCTTTAATCTTTAATGTCAGCTATGCTTTGTCTGGGAATCGAGTTCGGGACCTTGCACTAAATGGAAATGCCTCTACGCACACTGCACCATCGCACACGCCTGCTGCCACATTTGGTCATGATTGTAGAACATCATATGTCTCTCTCACGTAATAATGTACAAAGTAGATACCATAATTTGTTCAATTAGAGGGTCGGTTAATCCCTGGTTTTGGCAATTTACACTGACCAGCAAGTGAAAGACTTAAGATTTCTTTTGTTGGCCAAGAGTTTCGGAAAATGGGTGAATGGTCATCAATTCTGGCGGCAATTCACTGTGATTCAGAATCAAAAATTGAATACTCCGCCATAAAAAAAAAACGAAATGCGCCATTCAATTTGGAATACTTCAAAAGAAGAAACCCCAAAATTTTAAAACTTGAATTTTTGGCATCAAAAATCATCAACATTATTTTTATACACTTGAAAAGTGTATATTAATTTTGCCCAGAAGTTTGTAACGCATAGAAATATTCATTTCCGACCCCATAAACTATATATATTCTTGATCAGGACGACGAGCTGAGTTCATTTTCGCTTGTCCGTCCGTCTGCACGCAACTAATATGTCGTATATGTATTCCATCGTAGCATCACTAATCTTGGTATATGTTAGTTTTATATGCTTCCACATAATTCTGGAAAAATGTATCAACATCGGATCACTATATCATATAGCTGCCATAGGAACGATCGGTCGAAAAATAAGTCTTTGTGAGAAAAACTTTTTTTAATTTCCATCGTTGCGTCACCAATCTTAGTATATATAAGTTTTACATGCTTCCACATAATTTTAAAACAATTTATCAAAATCGGATGACTATAGCATATAGCTGCCATAGGACCAATCGGTCGGAAAATGTGTTTTACCAAGAAAAGTTTTTTTTATGGTATCAAATTTTTATTATCAATGATTTAAAAATTTTAAATAATTGATATCTATATCCTATATATATTTTTCCAGTTAAATCAGTTGGAGTAAAGTTTTTCGAAGTTAGCTTTGCCTTCTCGTTTTTTTAAACGTATCTCAAAAATTACCTTTGATAATTATATGGTTGATTTTCGTCTTTTGCCTTCGAGCTATAGTAAATTAAATTTTAAAATAAAAAAAATTCATTAATTTTTTAATGCAAAAGTTAATAACTTCCAAGCTTTTATCTCTTTCTAACAAGGTAAACTAGCAAGTATATTTAAAATATAGAGGCATACACCACAGCAGAATTGAAACCGATCGACTATACAGCTGTTTCTATATTTTATAGTCTTTACCTAACGATTGCAGGTCAGCATTGATATAACAGTTTGGGAACCCCAATTCAGCTTTTGTGCAAAATCGACACAAATTTTATAAGATTTTAAAGATTAAAAAAAAAATTTTGAAAAATATTTTCTGGTTACAAAAACCAATAATCTTCAAGGCATCAGTTTTGTTGAAGTGAATACTGACCATATACAAGGGGATGGTAATTCCTTTTTGGTAAAAAATAATCAATTTAAATTCTTCATAAATCCCGCTAACTTGTTCCTCATATCATTCCAATACATAATATACTACAACCATGAAATTCGAACTTTCAAATAATAACAAAATTATTCAATTATCACAACCAGTTCAAAAGATACAGATTTATGACCATCCCAACCACAGATTGAGACACTGTGCGGCGGCTACTGGGCTAATATAATATAGAAATTTTTTTGGAATATTAAGTTACCATAATCCTTAAGAAAACCCAAAAAATTGCAATCATAAAAAATATAAAGGATCAATAATTATACAGTTTATTATCCCTTATAGTTATTGTCAAATTTAATTGTTCTCCTTTTTTCTCCCAAAAATGGACTTTTAAAATTTTCCGATAAACTTCTTTGTCTCGGCTTTGCCTGACTTTACTTAGTTTAATGTATTTTTTTCACATAGTTATTTTTATCAAAGTTGGTTGCCAAATAGCTAGTATTTTATTCCTCATAGATACGTCCGTTTTCCGAAATAAAATAACTTTAATTGAATAACCCCCACCAATTTGAGGCTATGTCCTTTCCACCCTTGTTGTACACACACTATTTCATCCACATGACTTTTCAACTTTTGTTGTGCCACACACTAGTATAGAAGACACGTTCTTATGTTCTTGTCTCGTGATATCAACAGCACCTGCCTTTGCTCCCTATCCATTTGGCTCTAGCTCCCTGCGGACGTCATGTAGTTTTCAAGCTAAAACCTATATATGAATAGGTTCCGAGGAGTTTACATTTTATGGGGCGCGCGCGTTCGTTGGTACAACGGTAGGCACTCAAATGTTATAGTTACGTTTAATTAATTACAAATATTTGTTTAAAATGCGCGCGCGTTCTCCGCAAAAGACAAATTGATAAATGAATGCAGGAGAAAATTTATGTGCATTTGGAAATCGAATTCCACCTGTTCCAGCAAAAAACCTGAGAAAACACATGTTAGCCGCTATAAATAAGTCATAGACTCACTCACACACAATTCGTGTTGATTAATGTCACCCAGTTAGTGCAAAATTAGATGAAAAAGTGTAAAATGAAACATTTATAGCAACTAGCTAAATAAATTACAATTTGTGTCGCAGAGAAAAGTGAAAAGTGACAGGCGAACATGGACGCACATATCAAAATATCCAATTTCAAACGCAGCCATTAAATTATGATGAAAATTTTGTTTTTTGAGTTGTTTTTTTTTAAGGTTGGTTTTGCGCACGAGTTCTGGAAATGCGTCTTTGTCGTGGAAAGGGGAGGCCACACAAGAAGATGGTTAAATGGCAGCCAAATTAAGAATATCTGAGTACGAAGTACTTGACTTGTTATAAGTTAATTATTTATAATTTTAAAATATTGAAAATTTAATTTTAAAAGATTTTGTTTCAAAATTTTTAAAAACCCACAAAAAACTTTAAATGTTTTGAACATTAATCTGGACTTACACTTGATTGAGTTTAGTAATCAGTTGTATTTAATTAAAGAGCTGCCAAAGAAAGGTATGATTAATATGAAATCTTATCCTCTTCAAGCAATAACAACAATAACAAGTAGCCGCCACGCTAATGAGCGCGTCGAAATTTATGACATTCCAGCCAGTTGGCATTTGGATGCTGCTGCTTGCACCGCATAATTCTCACACTTCGACAGGCCACCCAACAACAACAACAACAACCGAAACAAATATAAATTGAATGCCGCCAAACTGCTGTGGCATTTCTCCCCCTCATTGCCAACACATTGAAATGTCAAATTTAGTTGACAATTAATAAATTATGCGACTGGGCGCTTAAATGGCGCCAAAGTGGGGAGCAGGACGTCACATTTTCATATTGTCATTAATTTTAAATAATTATGAAAGAGAGAGAGAGAGAGAGAGACACACGAAATCCCAATCACAACATTGAATTTGGGTGGGCCATATGTGTGTGGGGATGCGACTGTCTCTTAATTAACTGCCTGCATATCCTCGCAACAAATTGTTCACACTTCAGCGTTTTCGGTAAGGGCCTAGTTCCTGCTCCTGCTCCTGCTCCCCCATACTTCCTGGCCACGTGTGTCTTAAAAAATCTACTCCCCGCTTTGTATTTTTTTTTTTTTTTGGTTTTGCTTCAAGTTTGTTGGGCATCTAATTGACATGCTAGTGACACATGTTGGCGCAGCTTCTGCTCCTTCTGGCCAAACGGGACCTCACACGAGCTGCCTGGGCAAATGTCAGCGATATACGAGTCGATGATATATGATTAGGAAGTCTCGGTTCGTTAGTTGGGAATTATTTATATGGAAATGTTGTGACATTGACAGAGGGAAAATAAGAATGCGAGCATCAGGTATTAAATTACTAGAGGGGGAAAAGCTGAAGAAACTTTTGACTGTCAATGTCAGTGGTGCAAAACAAGATAATGTTTTCAATTCTAGTGCTTAAACCAAACATAGAGAAAAGTACTTGATAAGTATAAGTACGTTTTACTATAAATTATAGCAAATATACAAATAAAAAACTTTAAATTAGAATAAATATTATATTACTAGAAATGAGAAAGAAAATACTGAAAGTGTCTAATGAAATTGATTCAAGTTTTGCAGTGAAAACAGCCACTCAGAATTTAATTAAAACCATTTTGTAATTCAAAATTGCAAATTATTTTGAAATTACGTAAATAAATTCGATTCAATCTAAAATTTAAAAAACAATTAAATATTAATGGAAAACAAATTCTTATAGTTCTAATAGTTGGTCCGGGAATACTTAAGTTCGTATATGAAGAGCGAAGTGAAAAGCACAATATATACACAGAACAAAAAATGGAAAGCTAAATGCAAGTTTTAAAAAATTGATTTGATCCCGACCTTCGGATTGAAGATTTAAGTACTAAAGACTTGAACAAATTCCAGAATTCTTGTATCAATCATTTCATGTCTTATCCTACTTCGTACGCAAGTTAATCCATTCGTACTTGGTTTTGAGAAAATCAGGGATCGACCTACTACGACCTACTAAACGAGAACAGTTTCTACTTATTTATTGTTATTTCTTTCAAGAATGTTTCGGGGTTGACTTTACAATTTACTAGACTTCAACCTAGAATATTTTGTCCTTATTTTAGTATGCAATTCTTCTTTTGAGAGTTAATTGGGATTGACTTAAGATTTTCACGACCAAAAAGTTATTTCAAAACGATCCTGATATAATTCAAAATATATCAAATTACGAGACGGTCTAAAATCAAGTACTGTATTTAAAAAATCTTACATGAAATAAGAATTTTGTACCCAAATCAAGTATTTCGAACTCACCTTACTGTTGACACCGTATGTACTTTATTCAATAAAAAATCTCACATTATTTCCGAATGTACAGTGTCTTATGTCAAGTACGCAACGGATAACGCGATATTTTAGCACACGAATCTCCTTATATAATTCCCTTCTGGATTGAGTTATGGCCTTTGGTTGTAAGCAGTCATATTAAACTGAATACAGCCCCTATATTTCAAGAACAAATCGAAATCTGATTAAGAACTTTATTTGGTTGAACCGAGAACCATTTGTTTTAAATCAGAATTGATTGAGGAATTTCATAAATAGAAAACTGAGTATTTTTGAAAGTATTTAAAAGTTGAAGATTATTTCGGTTTTTTTCCGTCTTGCATTAACGCCAAAAAGTGTTAAAATATACCAAAAATAAACATAATATATTTAGAAACGCTTTTAAATAAAGTATTTTGGATCTTATAAATCGTAATCAAATTTAGCATTTTGTACTTGAATCAAGTATTTTTTTATTACCATACTAGGGTCTTCGCTGTTACTTGGCATGAGTACAAAACTTAATACATGATTTTTTTCAGAATCTGGGTACATGGATAATATATTTTGAGTACCTTTTTGCTTATTAAGACCAGTATTCAGATGAGATAGGTGTGATTGATGAGAATAGCTTTGAGAGTAAAATACTTTTCCATAGCTTCCTGAAAAGTTTACACTGTGCGACGCATGAGACAGAATATTCTAGTAGACACTTATGTTGTTAAAATTTAAAAATTAAAATTTTTTAGACGAAGTCTATACCAAAAATTAAACTGAATAATTTCATGCAGCCTCTAAAGTCATCAAATTGTAAGTTCAGTAATTAAATTTATCCCTTTGAAAGTAACAAAATCACAACTGCACTTAGTTTAATTAGACATCGAGTGTAATTTCAATTAGTCTAACAATTTGGCACGCTTTTAATTGCGCAAAGCTGAGCAAATCCTTGGCACCGGCAACCTCAAATCCCAAATTGCAATAAAATGTATTAAAAACGAGGCAGGCCAGTACATAAAATTCCCCCCAAAAAATGTTTCCGCCCTGCTCATTTAACATTTTACCATAAAAATGCTGAAAACAATGGCGGTTGAGTTGGTGCCCACCCCTCCCCCCACCTTCCCTACTACTACTTGGCCCATCTCTCACTGCCATTCTCACTCTCCTGGTCACATTAGACAGCCACGTGTCTGGGTCATTATGCTGAAAGTTACACGAACGTGGTGTCGGCGTTGACGTTTACTTTTTGGGCATACTACAATAGATGGAAGTGTCCATTCTCTCTAAGCTCAGCCTTGTAGCACAATTTGTAGCTGTCAGTGGGACAGAGAGACAGACAGACATGACACGTGTGTGTAAGTGTGTGTGTAAGTGAGTGGGCGTGCGGCTTGGGCGGCGGGTGTCAGTGGCATAGTTAGCTGCCGGTCCATTGGCGATTATCGCCTGATGTCCAAATTCCATTGTTGTTGTTGGTGTTTTTTTCAAAAATTAGAAACGGATTTGGCATTGTGCATAATGCGGCTTAAATTGAAATTTTAGAATACAACATAAATGTTAATTTTTAATGGGCTATGAAATCAGAGGGATTTTTGGAATTAGCAAAGGATGGGCAAAAGGGGGGTTAGACTCAGGTGTTCAATTTATAGGGCTGCAATATTGTTGGAATATGTATCATTTTCAAAGACTTGCATGATTTATTTCGAAAATAAAACTAAATTGTAAATCTGATAGCCGAGTCAGCAGGTCTTGTCAGGAACGTCTAACTATGGTACACAGAGGACACAGTGGGAGACGAACCTTACGTTTTGAATCTTTCCTTGAATCAGATCTTAACTACATCGCGTTCTCAAAGAAGTTTTTAACAATGCAGCGTTTAAGGTTGTAAGGTTGCATTAATTGCTTCCTCAAGCATGAACTTTGCTCCACTAAAATGGCAATATCTCCTAAACTTTTTTGAGTTTTAGAAAATGGTTTGAAGGGGATGAAAGGGGAATGCCCAATCCATAATAATAATGCAAAACAAAAAATCTCAAAATTATTTTTTTCAAAAAATCGACGACCCCTCTTAAGGTTGCATTGACTGCTTCCTCAAGCATGAACTTTTCTCCACTAAAATGGCAATATCTCCTAAACTATTTCGAATTTTTGAAAACGGTTTGAAGGGGATGAAAGGGGAATGCCCAAGCTATAATAATAATGCAAAACAAAAAATCTCAAAATTATTTTTTCAAAAATCGAAGACCCTCTCTTAAGGGAAGACTGCTCCTCAAGCGCCTCCACAAGAAATCTCCAAACTTTTGAGTTTTTGAAAATGGTTTAAGGGATAAAGGGAGTATAATAAGAAAACAAAAATCCAAATTCTTTTTTCAAAGTGTAGTAAAATTCTAGCTGGACAACGAGCCCTAGCATGTTGTTGCTAACTTAAATGTTTTTATTTTCGTGTACTTAGCAAACAAAAAATTAAAACCAGTGGTTTTATTTTGTTAAAGAATAGTATAATTCAATTTGATTGCCTTAATTTGATTTAAGAAAGTTTAATATAAAAAACTGAATAAATTTTCTAAACAGAGTCAATTTTTCTAAGTCAGTTTCGGTTTAGGTTTAGAAGGTTCTAAATAGTTTCACAAAATTGTCAAGCAATTCTCCCTTTTTTCCAATACACCAATGTCCTCTAGAGTTCCTTTGCTTCTTCGTGCCCAAAATCAACAAATCTCCATTGAAATGTGGCCCACAACTTCCAGCAATGACTTCATTAGTTTTCCAGCCGATCAGTTGTCATTGATATGAACCCTGCCATCAATCATATATCGAGTTCAGTTTTTGAGGTTGTGTACCTAGTTGTACATAGGTAGCCAGCCTAGATTCTAATCTTTGTATAGTTGGGCCAAAAAGTTAATTCACTTATAATTGCCGCGTCCGTCATTCACTCTGCCTTTTGCACTGTAATGACTTGTAATGCCGCTAATGAGACTCGGCCAATGTGAAACATGTGTAAGTGTGACGCTTGCGATAAGAACGCGGGCATTTCAATTAGCCAAAGACTGGGAAAGTGAGTCCAACATCCAACCGAACGACCGACCGACCAACTGGTTCTCGATCTCTTCCTGTCGATATTAACGCGCAATAAATTAGCGCAAACATTGCGGCGGCGAGGTGAGAGAAGCGTCTAGCTGGACGATTTGGCATGCGGTCCCCGATCCCGATCCAATATGATGATGCCCCCAATGCGATGCGCATAATCTTCCCAGCTCTTTCGACGGTTAATTTCAGTTTGAGATAATTATAGAGCGGCTGCACACCAAAGGCCCAGAGCAGCGGTGGCAGCTTCAGTTGCTAGGTGGCCCCAAAATGGGGGGGAGCAAGGTGGCATGCGCTTGCACGCGCTCGAATTTATTATTAGCCCTCGCCGACAATCAAGTTGATGCTGCCGCAGATCAGATCAGGGCGTTGAGAGTAGTAAGTGATAGTGGGCAGCAGCAGCGGTAGTGGAAAGAAGCAACAGCAGAAGGGAAAATGTGGCAAGCGATGCGTTGCACGGTGCATAATTATTCAGCAAATGGGCAAAAAAAAAAGGGTTAAGGGTATATGTGGTTCAGGCAAATGAATGTAACAACTGGAGTATGGCGTGCTTTTAGTCACTTAATTTGCAAAGTTCAAGTAACTAGTTCATAAAAGTCATGGGAAGGTCTTCCACATTTCTTGAGAAAAATATGAGTTATTGTTGAAGCGTCGGGAGGTTCTTGAAACAGCTGTATGGTCGAGGTTTTATCCCCTGAATTTGTTCCCACAGGGTATTTCTGAGTTCGTTTCCATTTCTTCTATTCCCAGCTTACACATTTTAATAGTTATATTATTTTCAGCATGCCAAAGATGCAACACACACACACCAAAGCAGCAGATCCCGCGATCTCGATCCGCATCCGATGCCAAAGCCAAAACGAAATGCCGACAGAAATCAAAGTCATATGCAGCCACGCCCACCAATGGCATGTTGATCTTCATCAAGATCGGTCAGCGCATACAGAAGAGTGGAACTAAGAAAGGCGGAGAGAGGGGAGGTTGGGAAGGCTGCCTCCATGGAAGCTAATCAACAATTTTCTCACCTCTTTTTCGTACGCTGTGTGGATCGAGGAAAAAAAAATACTTTGCGGTAGGCGTTTGCCACGCTGAATGTTCTGTCGGCGGCAGCGGACCCAACCCGACCGATTCCCAATTTTCTGCCTTTGTCTTAAGCCGCAATATTTTTGATAATAAGACCAAAAAGAATCAGTATCAAAGAGGCTGAACCTGTTGCATGTCGGCAAATCGGGTTAATCGATTTTAAATCGTTTTTATGTTTTCATTTTGATTTCCGTGGGCCAGTTGCCGCCAAGATAAATCTGTTGTAACTATTTAGAATGAGACACGAAAGAACAAATATTGGACAGTAAAAAATGTCCAATTGGTTCGCGTGAATTATGGTCCACGTATTAACTGCGGTCACGGACATACGCACGTCCATTTAAATCAATTCGAATATATGGCATCGTTAATGGAAATTTATTCGTGCAGTTAGTCGCCCGACCAAACAGACCACACAGAGCCCACAGAGCGAAGAGCTACCAAATAAAACTTGCTGAATATTTGCACAGCAAGTTGCAAATTGATGGACAACCCACTGGGCAGAAACACCGCATCCATTGCCATTCCACTTTGGCCATCAGGTAGGCCCATTGTATGGAACGGTTCGAGTATTTATAGCAGCAGCCCGCACGGCTAAGCCGCTGGCAGCCTTCACACATGTAAAGCTTAAAAAATTACTTTTTCTCAATAAGTTTTGATAAAAATCAACATCATTTGTGGTGTCACAGCTGGTGGGGGAATTCCAATATGGTAGCAGTTGAAGAAAAAACAAAAAAAAAAGCAAAAACAGGCAGCAGCCAAGTGGGTTCGACTTTGCTGAATTGGAAAATGAGCTACACCAAGAAAATCATATAATGAAATCAGGGAAAAAATCACTCGAAAAACAGCCTGTAAACGGGATATAATTTATACATTTTTGTACCTAAAATTTGAAGTATACTTAAACTTGGTACGCATTAGACTTTAGTTTCATATTTACACAAAAAGTTCCTTAAATAAGAACAAAATTCTTAAATCAAGGATGAAATTCTAAAATCAAGAATTTGTATACTCAAACGTTCTAAACCGAACGGGATAGAATTTATACCGTTTTTTACTTTAAATATTAAATATGATTCGTTCTTGGTTGTACTTAAACTAAGTACGAATCAATTTATTAAATAATGATTCGGGATTTAAAATCTTGGAATTGCCCAAAATTTACTTAATGTATCCCGAAACGGTTTAGAGTCATGTATTTCGAGATTGAAAAAATAGTACTTGAAGCAAGTATTTTGTACTTGTATTAAGTATTTTCGTATTTGGCGTACTATTGATACCGTTTGTACTTGATTTAAGTACAAAGTTCTCGGTTTTATATAGTTTAAAATTTAAAAAATTTAAATGGTTAACGATATATTAAAACGTATACGAAGTAATGGTACTTCAAATGTTTTCAGATATTCATTCATTTGGTACTTTTCTACATTTCGTATTATTTTACAAAATACACTCATGTCTCTGCCCTAAACTAGCCTTCCTGAGCTAATCTGCGTAGTTAGAGAAGAAAGCAGAAAAAACTAACCGTTCGAAATTATCCCTGCTTCCTTCCATGGTCAAAACTAACGTGGAACTTCTTTGGGGTACATTCTTACCCCAGGTCATTTGTATGAGAAGAAGCTAATTTAAATGGATTTAATGTGATTATGAATTCGTTTAAGAGAAAATTGCTCACAAAATGCTTTGGATAAATTGTAAAAGACCAAAAAGTACTTACAATTCCAAAGAAGTTAAGTCGCGCTAAGGTCACATTTTTTTTTTGGATTTAACAATGCTTCATTTGCAGCCATCTATCGTCGGGCTTTTCGATTCATAGCGACTTATATAGAGTAAAAATAGTTTTGATTAGCAGCAAGCGATTTGATTCTCAGTTTTTCAGTAGGCGCTGTCGTTGACACCATATTGATCTATCTGCTTGTAACGGGGTACAATTGTACCCCAAATTTGCAGTAAGCTATACCTATAAATATATATTAAATGAATATATGTATGTATTGTTAATTGTTCTTTATAGGCGACTGAACCACTAAACAGATCTTTATGAAATATTCATAGTATGTTCATGTCGAACAGAAAAGAGTCATAGACTCTGTGTTTACAAAAGGTTAACTAAACCACTAAACCGATCTTCATGAAATTTTCAAAGTATGCTCATTTCGATCGGAAAAGAGTCATAAGTTATGTTCCAAGTCTGTGAACTGTTTCGAAAGGGGTTTAAATCATTTCAAAAGTGGTTCAGAACCATATCTTTGAAATTGGTAATTGGTTCGATGAAAACAGATATTTCACTGGTCTTGACTGGTCTTCCGACTTCTCTGAACAGGTTCAATAGAGGTTCAGAGTCATATCTCAGAAATTATTGAGACTATATACTTGAAAATTGGTGTGATTAGTTAAAGACCGACCGATATTTCACTGGCTTAAGACCGGTTCCGACCGATACTTATATTAGTTCTATAGATGTAAGATGTTCAAAAGAGGTTCAGGGACATTTCTTCAAAGTTTTTGAAGCTATCAATTTTCCGTGGTGCACTAGCTTGCTCTTTTCAGTTTAGTTTGACATTTTTGGATTAGAATTGGGTCATATAGGGAAAAGTAGATGAAATATATAATATAGTCATGAAATTTTCATATACTTCTAATTTTTTGGACTTGAATGTGGCTAATCTATAACTTCTCCTGTTGTGAGGACAATTTAAGACCTACATATATGGTACAAGGTTTGGTTACCTGGCGCGAAATAGTGATTCGGTTTGGTTCCAAATCAAGCTTACCTTAAAGCCAAAAATATAACCAGTTAAACAGTCAAGCGCTGCTCCACATGCTTTCTCTGTTTTATTTTACCTACACCAGATCGCTGCTGCTGCTGCTGTTGTTGTTGTCAGCTTAAGCTAAGCAGTCGGCGACTGCTGTGCCACCACATCCTCAATCCAGCCATATACCTGCTCCTCCTCCTCCTCCTACTCCTTATGTCTTACGCTCGTCATTTGCGCGATTTTTAAGCTGATGATCAGCGACAAACGATCTTTCACTCGCACCATGATGGATTCATACCACCAACAAATTTGCCACTGATGAATGGATTTCTGTCTGTCTGTCTGGTTGGTGCGTTCGATCCGCTCCAAACCGATCCGCGGGTTGCCAGTCCCTGGCCGCGTTAAACGCCAACATGGTGTAGATATTTTGTGCAGCTTCTGGAATGCGTAGCAAGTTGTGGCAGCCACACCAGTCTCTCAAATCAGACATCAGACGACAGTCGACAGTCTCAGACTTTAAATCGGAGTCGGATGAGTGTAACGTATTGTAACAAATTGGACGGGCGTTTGTAGCGACAGCCACAGCAAAGAGCAAGAGAGCGAAAAGGCAGACAACCCTGTCAGGTAGGTAGTCAGGATGTGATAGGTGGGGCTGAGGGGAAGGGGATTGAGGCCATTGCAGTGAGGAAGTAATTGGTTAGAGCTTATAATTTAAGCTGCATTTGTGAATGGTTAATTGACTAAATTAAATTTTGTTATAATTTCTTAAAACCCAGAACTGTCAAGCTGCCCAATTTGTTACACAAGAGTGTTGAAAATTGTAGTGAAACGACATGTCCGATGGCGAAAGAGGTCATTTTAAACATAAAACTATGATCCGATGCACATTGCCTACTCCTTTGCATATACACTTAAGGCTAAAAATTTCAGAAGCCTGACGAAAAGGAAGAAAACTTTCTTCTAAGCTTGAGATAATGCCAACACAACGATCCACCATATTTTTGTTGGTGCATACTCTCGTGGCAACCGAGTTAAGCTGTAAATTGTTTAAAAACTTAAAATTTGAATATATGCATTTCCAATATATTATTTCTCGGTCTGGACCTTTCTGGTGGACCTTTCTGTGGAAATGTCCATGTACCCTCTCCGACCATCCTTTGTTCCACTATCAGTCCAAATGTTCAGATACTTAAATCAAAGGGCATAGCCGGGTTTACTAGTCGTATCAGCCATATATCATCATATTTTTCAACTAAAAATCTAAAAGAATTGGAGTTTAAACATTCGAGTAATTTTGTAAGTCGCGGATTGCACTTTAAAAATAACAAAAAAAATTATTCTGATCTAACTTCATATTTTGTACGTTCTTTAAATTGTCCCATATGCTAAAGTCCCATGGATTTAGATCCGTAGAGGAGGCCATTCTTCCACAGGTATAAAACACAAAATATTGTCTTTGCACCAACGTTAAACTGATTATGCCTTATGTGCAGGAGCTGAGTCTTATTGGAAGCAATATTGCAAAATTGACTAAACAGCGCAAATGCGAGAGCATGAAAATGGTTGATCAAAAAGTATTAATTTGACGCCTTTGACAATGAAAAGTAGAGGGAGCTTGCCTTTCGCGGAAATGGCTTCCCACACCATTACAGTTGTGGGAATTTAATAACTTTCAATGGTTTTTTTATCGGCTGGAATATGACTTATAATCATGGCATATACGCGATTATTCTGTGGGTTGTGACTTTTTTGCAGCAGGAACAACATCTCGTCCGAAAATACGATATTGCAATGGGCGTGTCGCATTTCCTTCTGACGTTCCGTTAGACCGTTACTTCGATTTCGTTTTATAAGCCTTTATCTTAAGTTAATTTTCAATAATGTTGTGAACAGTTTTAGGGATTACTTTTCTTTCTTTGGCCATTTGTCTGACTGAAAATGCACAATTTGATCGAATTCGCTTCCGAACGGTCTTTACGAGATAAGGTGTTGTAACGGTGCGTTTTGGACCCCCTTTTTTTGCTATTTCCTTTGAAACTAGCCAGTCGAACACGCATTGTCCCCTCTAAAAATGGTTTTAAATATCCATACACCCAGTATAAATAAGACATAATTTGGACTAAAAGGTATAGCCAGTATTTATGTAAAGCTTACCTAGAATTCTACTCAAAATTGACATTTTTATATTTATAGATAAATTGACTCAATTATCAAAGTATTTCGCACTGTATAAACCATGGTGTCAGCCACATCTACAGTTTTTCTCTGTACCGGAAATGGATGCCCTAAAAAGTAGGCAATAGAAATGACATCAGTGACTTATGACAGTCTGCGCCTTGATGTATGCAATATAAATTATAGCCTTAATGCCTTAGAACACAGCCCTATAATGTAGGCAACACATTAGTCCAAGCAATAAAATCACAGAAAAAAGGTTTTTGATAAAAAAAACAATAATTTTTGAAACCAACAAAAAATTTGTTCATTTTGAAAATGCTAAATTGTATCAATTTGGTCGAAAATTTCTAGGTGATGAAAGCGCGTCTTGCCCTTATAATGTTTTTATGCAAATTCATAACTATAGAAAATATAAATAAATTGATACGCAACAATTTCAAAAATATTAATTCGACAACATTTTTTCAAATATTTGGCACTGTTCTTAAATCCAAGTCGATTTTCGTGAATACGTTTCTGTGTTGTGTTCAAATTTAATATTGCTTTTGATGAAGATGACGAGTATATCTACTAGCTCATGGCTACAAGTTTAGGTTTGAGTAAACTCGAAATTATTCAAGAAGTTTAAACCGATGGCTCCATGAAAATTAGCCACAGATTGGCTTGTTACCTATTTATAGGTAAAATTATAAATTTATAAAATTTCAATTCAAAACAGATCCGTTAAAAAAGAAATGGACTCGGATTTCAAAACAGGTCCGAATATCTACCATACCTTAGGAGTTATATGGGGCAATGCCATTTAATCATTTGAATGAAATGTTAACGAGTTAAATATAAATATATTTGTGTTGATTAACAGGAGGTTTCTGCTCTTATAGAGCTTTACAAATTTGATATACCACAAGCGCAAGATTTTCTGATTTGAACTCTGGCGTGTTCGGGACCCTGTTCATCTTTACAGCAGATATACTTAATAAGCAACAATTTTCCACGTTTTCTAAATGCTACTAGCCCCTGACTTCAGAACAAAAATATTTATTATTATAACTTTAGAATAATTGTGCCTAATGGTAGTTTTTCCAGCCCACAACACCCCGCATCACCTTACTCACAAATCACTCAATGGTCATCCAAATTAGGCCAGCACTTTGACACTTTTCCCCCAGAACATTTTCTTTTGATATGGAAATGAATTAAAGCTGCACAAAGGTAATTCCGCCGACAATTGTCAGACGATATACGCAAAGCTTCGTTAGCTGTCACAATGACCGATATTGAAATGGAAATTACCTGGTATGACTAATTCTGGTGAAGAGGAAAATCGAACCCGTGCATAAACGCCACTTTTGTCAAAGGCGTCAATCAAAGTGATTCCTATACTCCCCCTCTTCGATAGTATCTAGAAGGCGTTGCAAGACAACAACGAAAAAGTAGAGTAAAAAAGAAATTAGTAACGTTTCCCATTACAAAAAGGAGTTGGTCGAAAAAAGCACCGCGCGTTGACGTGTCAGAATTTTCATATGCATGTCAAGTGTCAAATGCTGGAAATCATTTTACATACACAATTTCCCCCCTGCCCCCTTGGGTTTCCTTGTTGGCACCGAACACGCCCCTACAAAGCGCTGATTATTGCGGTTGTTGGTCGTTTGATTCGTCGCTGCCTTGTCATGTCAGTTTTGACAGTTTGTTTGTTAGCCGAAAACAAAAAAACCAAAACTATGCCGGCTGATGCTGGTCCTCACTCTCTCCATTCCTTCATTCGTTATGCTTAACTTCAATTAGATGAATTGAGGTTTTCGTTCACACCAGGACCAGAAATAGCGGCAGCAGCAGCAGCCGTTACGGCATCATACCATAATTGCCATTAGATTAGCTGTCAACTTTTTGCTCGTGCTTTTGTTTTTCTCATGTTGTGCGCGATCTGCGTTGACAATGACACATTTTTCCAGCCTGAGGCTGAATTTGGTTGGCTGGATATTTGATTTGACATTGATGTGTCAGTCCGTTAAATGGGCAAATATGACAGGCCATCAAGCTTGTTTGTGGTTTCTTTCATAATTCTCGTGCACCCTTAGTACATGCCACACAATATGTATATATAAATATCGAGGGTTGCTGGGCAGATGGGGATGATGATGATGATTATGATGAGCTGCATTGTTATTGCTGGTTGGCTTCGCGACTTTCTCAGGATTTGTCAGTTGATGATCCAGATTTGATTTGAGTTTAAGTTGCACAATGAACAAATAAAAAAGGACCAATCCCTGAACTCAAACTAACCTTGACATTGCATTGCAAAGGAAAAGTTAATTGGGGATCAAGACTTGAAGGTTGCAGACAAAAGAAAAATTAGCTGACTCTTGTTGAACCTTTTAATATGGGTAGGGTCAGTAGTTATGCATGTAACAAGATTTGTTTTTTTAAACAAAAGTGCAATATAAGCAACGTTTTTCAGTAATTTTTAAGGAAGCAACTCGAAACACTTGCACTCAAGATATCCGCTCAAAACACAGCCAGCAAGTCGATAGAAGAAATAGGTCCAAGACCGATAAGTTCAATTTGAGATTGCCGCGGGATGGGATTCCCGCGGGACCCAAAATGAAAAGCATCCTCAGGCAGAAATATTTTAAAATCTTTGGGACGTCACAAGATGAATTTATAAAAATAGCAATGGTTTTCCTGAATTTCTCATAAAAAGGTAACTTTCGCTTAGAACTTTTTCCAAGCTACCCAACAGAAGCCAATTGTGGTATGGAAAGTATACAATATATTTATCCGATTTTAAGTAAGCCCGGCAAAATTGTGTTGAAGCAGTTAATATTCACGCTTCACAAGTATAAAGATGCTACCATTTAAAAAAAAAGTTTTTCGAACTAAAACTAGTTTTTGGAACTAGTTTCGTTCCTACGCAAGCTATATGGTATTGCCGCACGATTTTTATATAATTTTTCAGAATTGTGTAAATGCATATATAACTAATAAATACCAAGTTTGAAGTTGCTAACAATAAAATAAAAAAACAGTTTCTCATTAGAACTAGTTTTTCTACCGATCGTTCCTATGGGAGCTATATGATACAGTAATTACATCCGAGCTGTGGCGGTTTCACTAACACTTTTATAATTGGAAATGCTAAAAAGAATTCTCCCCAATGCCAACTTTTTCTAAAGTATTTTAGTTCGCTAAACACTAAAATTACAATGCAAATTAATTTCGTATACTGTTATCGATATATTATCGATAAACTCTTTTCTCGATTATTATAAAATTTGCCTCTAATTATATTCTCAAAACAATTTATTTTGTTTTTGCTCCGATTTCAAAACTCTAATAACTAATACAGAGATGTAACTTACGGGGGTCTTCTACCTTTGAATAATTTTTTTTTTCGATTTTTTTCTTTTGCATTATTATTATAGCCTGGACATTCCCCTTTCATCCCCTTCAAACCATTTTCCAAAATTCGAAATAGCTTAGCAGATATAGCCTTTTAGGTGGAGCAATGTTCTTGATAAAGTGCGTATGTTTCACGTTGCTCAAGCGCGTTTTTCTCGAAACTACGTTTATTGACCTGGTAGCCATGATTGCGCCAGTTCTAATTGAACCAATTTTGATTGTTGCAATAGACGTAGAATTTATGTAATTCTGGCCTTTCCCTCAATCAAGAGGAATACAATTTTTTTAATATTTTTCTTACAATAAAATAAAAAAAACTTGAAAAATCACATTTTTTTTACTGCCGTCAATTTTTATTTTTAAAATAATATGGCAAAATATGATTGAGGTACGGGCCAGTATTACATCAATTGTGACCATAACCTCAATAACCGTTTTCATTTCCGACAACCTGGAGTCCCGGAATCATGGCCACCACCTCTACACCTTTTTTTTGAGGCCTTAATTGGCAGGTCGATAACTTGTTGAACTGCCGTAGAATTCCAACATTTTTTTTTAAATTTATTAATTCAATTAATAAATAACACATAACAAAAAACCTAATTAAAAAAGCTTTGGTAGTTTTCTCTCCAGAAATTAAAAAAAGCTTTTAAACGAGTTTTGCTTATATAAGACAACAATTTGCTAGGGTGAGTGATTTAAATGTACAAAACAGAACAAAATTTTGGCAAAATTACAAAAACTTTATTTTAACACTTGCAAAATAATTAACACCAATTAAAATGGCAAAAACAAATAAGTTATAAGAATTTAAGTGGAGACACCATTTAAAAAAAAGTAAAAAAAAGAATTATCGATCAAATCTTGATAACTAGCCGATAAAATTTGTTGAAGGCGATTTTGGAGCTAAGCGTCCTAAAATACTTTAGAAAAAGTTGGTTTGATCCATTCGGGAAAAATGTACTTTCATTTTATCGAGCAGTGTAATACCATTTTATGTTAATAATTTCATTTTGTGATTAAATAAAATGTTTTTAAATAATCCTTATCCTAAGTAACGGGAATAAAAAGTCGGACAAGGCCGCCTTTAAATTTAGCTTTCGTTTCTATTTGACATTTGCGTTGGTCACCGACGCGCAAGCCGACACCACCTGGATTTGCCTTGTTATTTTTTTCAAGTGAGACACGTAACGCATTTAATGGTGTGTTGAGAGATATAAAGGGCATGACTTTGAGGTCTCAAAGGACCACGGGCTGCCTAACGTTAGTGTAATCCATTCGCCCATTAAATTTGTAACAGATTTAGTCATGTTTTCATTGTTCATCATTGTTAAAATTTATGAAAAATTTTCTCTGTAATATTGGTCTTAAATCAACAGTTTAACAATTTGTTTTATAATATTTAATACAAATATCCACTAACAAAACTTTCGGTACTTCCCCTTCTCATCCAAATCCAAACTAAATCAATAATTCAGCTACTTGGCTTAGCTGGTGCACCCATTGGGATTGGGATTGGGTCGCATTTAAAGCATATTAGATAACTCCTGCCGAGCCATGGAATATAAAGCAGAAAATTTCGATTTCATGGCGATAATCATGAATCGTGATTTATTTAGCGGAACAATTTGTCAGTGCGGTGGCGGGCCGTGATTGTGATAGCCTAAGGGCCGGCCCAAAAAAAGGGGTGGCTCAGCCTGCTGCTGCTGCCGCTGCTGTTGACTTGTGAGTGCTTTGCACCCGGACACAGACACGAACACACACTCCACCCCACTCCAGGACGCACACTCGGTCGCATTTGCTGCCCTGCGCAAATTCGCGCAACTATTTGTGAAATTCGGGAAACATAAAATTTCGTTATCTATGGTCTCATTATCGTCACAAGAGAAATGGTATGAGGGGGCGAGTACCGTTTGGCCGGATGCAGTCAAGTTGAAAATTAATTTTGTCACAGTTGCGCATCGGCGGAAAGTGTCATTATGATATCGACGAGGCGCCGTTGATGATGTGAATGTTGTTGTCTGTCTGTCTGTCTGCCTGCCCCTGTTTGGGTGAGAGTCGTCCTTGGTGTGGCCAATTGTTAAGCACACGCCCGGTAAATTGAAAAGATTCGTTAGGCATACGCCAAGTCGTATGGCATTCGTTTTTAAGCGATTCGATTTGCTGGCAATTTGTTTGGTATTAACTTTTTTTTTGGAAAGTTTACGCCGAGAAGTCAGTGGGGTAGGCCGAAGCTAAGCGAGAGAAGTTTGCTGTGTTTACGTGGGAATTTGTAAATTAATTTAAATGAAAATTGAATTTTATTAGCTGTGACAATTGGTGAACGGCGTTTTTTTATTATTAAATGAAATTGATAAGGGGAATCAGTTAAAGGCGTGGGAAGCAAATTTTTTTTGAATTTAAAAGGAGTTAGTAAAGAGAAAAAAATATCCTTAATAAGGAGGAAGTGTAAGGAATCTGTATTCTATTCTCAATAGTTGAGTAATTTTTTTTTCAATTAAGGTTTTTGCTGTTTAAATTTTCATGTTTTTTTCGAAGCTTTGGAATGAACATTTTTTAGATGTTCGGGTATTTAATTGATTTTATTATTTATATTTTATTTTCTAAACAATTACTTCAAAATCCGTTCACACGCTATTTAGGTCTTCTTTATAGAGCTAATTATTTTTTTTTTTTAATGTGAACTTTGAATCTTATTATTAGGTGTTTTCTATAATACTTCCTCTCTCTTCTCTTTAATACCCACATCAACTCCCACGCCTCCTATTATAAGTACATGCCAAAATACCAAGAGCAAGTGCCGCGTTAAGCAGCCATCAACAAGTCGTTCAAAATCAAAAATCCGTTCAACATCAACGACCGTTGATGGCGGCGGCGGCACCTTCAGAAGAGCGCAAGAGCTCAAGAGCTGAGAACTACTTTTCACTTCAAACTAATCGCATCTAATTTGACAGATTTACATAAGGATTAGGCAAGACAAAGGCGAGACGAGGTCAAAGCCGTGTGTCTTTGGCCCTTGACTAAGCAGAGGCAGAGTACATAAGTACATATTGATGGCTTGACACTGACTGACTGTCAAATGTCACTCAAGAAAGAAAAAAATACTTATATATATAGAAGGATTAGAGAGTCGGCAAATTGGTAAGAGGAGACACAATAACAAACGGCGACGACAGTGGGTGGAGCAGGGGGCACTGCGTGGGCGCGTTCAAGCTCAGCGTACGATTCACACTTTTGTCACGGGCAGTTGACCAAAAACCTGCCGAGAACAGATTTCACAGCACAGAACGGATATTGATGACACAATGTTGCACATTAAGTCATTCAATTCGAAACGCTGTACAGCTGTGACGATTTTTACAAACAAAATCAACGACACATCAAGCGCGAAAAAAAGGGGTTGGGTCGGGTACGGTCCAGTACGGTTCGGGGTTTGACTGCTTGATAAAGGAAGGGTACGGGTACGGGCACGGGAATGGGGGGGCGCGGCAGCGACTTCATTACTTTGCGTCATTAGGCACTCAAATTGTAGCCGATAGAGTTCAACTCTTTTTTTACTACCCTAGGGAATGAGGGGTATATTAGGTGGGAAATTGAAGCTGATATCTTTAATTGTATAGCGACTTCTTTAAAAAGGATTGGCTAAGACGGAAAAGTAACAAGCTGTTCATTTAGACTCTTTTTAAAATATACAAATTTGTTATCCTCTTAAGCACTAAACGACTTTATGCCTTCTTTTCAGTACTAAAGTTTTAAAAAAATCTTCAGAAAGCGTTCTTATCCCATTTTACGCAGCTCCAAAAAAAAAGTGTTGAAAGTTACTTTTCTTGGGTAATTGGGACCCAGTAAACACGAGTCCGTTGTCAAAAAAAATCGACCTATGATAGTTATAGGCGCGCCTTTGTTGGACTAGTCGAACAGTCTTTCAAGCAGGTGTGCTATAGTCTCCGCGAGGTACTTTTTCCACGTTTTATTTTATTTCTGACTATTAGTTATCTTTTTATACCCTTGCAGAGGGTATATTAAAATTGTCACGATGTTTGTAACGCAGTGAAGGAAGCATTTCCGACCACATAAAGTATATATATTCTTGATCAGCATGACGAGCTGAGTTCATTTCCGTCTGTCCGTCTGTCCGTCCGTCTGTCCGTCTGTTTCTATGCTATCTCCTCCCTCAGTTTTGAAGCTATCTTGACCAAACTTTGCAAAAACTCTTTAAATACAAATACGCTGCACATTTGTCGGAATCGGATTGGATGACTATATCATATAGCTGCCATAGGAACGATCGGTCCAAAAACTAGTTTTAATGAGAAAAACTTTTTTGTTTTCCATCGTAGCATCACCAATCGTGGTATATATTAGTTTTATATGCTTCCACACAATTCTAGAAAAATTTATCAAAATCGGATGACTATTGCATATAGCTGCCATATAAACGGTCGGTCCAAAAAATAGTTCTAGTGGGAAAAACTTTTTTGTTTTCCATTGTAACGTCACCAAACGTGGTATATATAAATTTTATATGATTCCACACAATTCTGGAAAAATTTATCAAAATCGGATGACTAAAGCATATAGCTGCCATATAAACGGTCGGTTCAAAAACTAGTTTTAGTGAGAAAAACTTTTTTGTTTTCCATCGTAGCATCACCAATCGTGGTATATATTAGTTTTATATGCTTCCACATAATTCTGGAAAAATTTATCAAAATCGGATGACTATAGCATATAGCTGCCATAGGAACGATCGGTCAAAAAACTTATTCTATTGAGAAAAACTTTTTTGTTATCAATGGTAGCGCCTTTCAAAAACTGCAAGGGTATTTAAAACATCGGCGCAGCCGATGTTAGCCTTCTATTTTTTCATATGTTTTTTAGCTTATAGAAATGAGGTCTTCATGTAAGGTTTTTCTTAGCCCCCACTCTAGCCCATCTGCAAAGTTAAGAATAATCGCAATATTTTTTGTCTGAAAGCCAATGAAATTTACTATAGTATAGTGTATCTACTTAAACAATTGGCTTAACTATGTCTTAAAGGAATTCTTTTGAAATATTTAATTTTGCTGTTCGACTAGTCGAACAGCGGCGTCAGACGGGCTAAGCATGTTCGGTTGGTATCCAATTGTAGTTCGCACCATCATATCATTTTATTTTAATTTGGTTTTTTTCTGAAACTTTAAAGAACCACAGAACTCATACCTTGATTTGCAACTTTTCGCCATTGGACTATTACTTGGCTTCTTTTGAAGCTCTAAGCTACTTCAACTTCGTTCTCAAGAAGGATGGACTTGTTTTTAACCTCGACGATTTACTTTATTTCTAATAAAGCCCGAAACGAACAAAGAAGTTTTATTAAAATTCCTTTAAAACGCGTCCCAATAATTTTCTGTCTTATCACGGTTCGCACCTCTTAAGCATTATTCTTTTAAATGGTTTCTTCTAAGCCTTTAAAGTAAGACAGAACTTAATTGAAATAACGCAAAGCTCGTTATTAAGCCTAGAATCATTCTTGGGATACAATTGTACCCCGGTACAAGCAGTTTGTTAAGTCTGGTATTCAATGCCAGCGGCTACTAAGAAAATGAGAACCGACACTCTTGCTGCTAAACGAAATGTAGAAACTGCAGTCGGCAAAGGGTCTTTCTATCAAAAAGAAGACATATTCTGCAATGTATTTTGACGTCTTTAATAATTGCGGAAATTTTGATTACTATGAATCAAAAAGTCCGAAGCATTTTTAAATCCAAAAAACATTCGACCATTGCAAGACTTAACTGCAATCGAATTGCAAGCACTTCTTGGAAAATCAATTACGATATTTTCCTAAATATTTATCCAAAATGTTCTGTAAGCAAGTTTCTGTCAAGCAAATTTATAAAAACCTTAAAAATCCATTCAAATTTGCTTAATTTTCATTCAAATGAGCTGGGGTACGAATGTACCCCAAAGACGGTCAGCGTTAGATTTGACCATAAACGGTTCTAGGGTTAAGAAATTTGACTTGAGCCTGTATTAAATTACGTACCATCCAATAAATTACGTACTTTTAATTGTCTTCTGAAGCTTTTTAACAATTAAGCACTTCGACCGCGTTCTTGTGACGGTTGGGTTTATGAATTTAAGTCTTATCTAGTCGTTAAAACTATCTATAGAATAAAAAAAGGGTTAGTGTTCTCCAAGCATTGGGTTTCATTTGACGACACTATGGGTCAAGTTGTTCTGAATCAGCGAAGGGCAAGTAATGGCCCGTTGGGCCCTTGCAGCCTTGCCCGTTATTCTGTTCACAGCGAAGTTAAATGAATGTTGTGGTTACTGAGCCCTTCAGTAATATTTTGAGGCCCATTGCAATTATAAATCCATGCTTTGGCTGGAAGGACACTTTCAATTTTTAGGAACAATTATTGTCACAATTTTTCGTTAATGAACTAAAGTTGTTGGTGTCTGTTATCTCAGACTCATCAAAAGCATTGTGCCTCCAATTAAAGTATACTCTGACTCGCTTCTTAAAATTGTTTATTACAAAAAAAAGCATACTACAAATACAAGCATACTTTCTACAGGGTATACAATAGTTCTTCACTTTCATCCATGATATTTTTTCTTATTTCCTTCTGCAGCTCATATTGAAACGGTTGCGCTTCAATGCTATACGGAAGTTCGCGTCAGCGTCTAAGGTGCGTCCATCACCCGAGAAGTGACAAAAGGTCGCGCTTGGTCAGCGTCTGGTGCACTCAATCGATCGACATTATCGACCCGTTCAAATTGTGCTAATATTGTCGAGTTAACTGCTGTTGCAGTTGTTTGCTCGTAATTTGCTTTTAATTTTTATGACTTTTCCACCCTTTTCATTATTTGTAACCGAGTTCACTCTGTAGCTGGTGGAACTGTTGAAGCGTTGCCATCAACGCTCGTTTGAGCGAATTGAGTAAATTACTTAACAGCGTTAATTATCAATTTAATAACGGACTATATATGTACTATATATATTAGTATTGTACAATAGTTACAGCGAAAGATGTTATCAGACTTATCAATAAAGTTATTTGCATTAATGATATTGTTTAGACTGCCGTTTTGTATATGGACAACAACACTACAAACTGGATCTCTTTGGCGAAACCAGTTCCATTTTGCATTAAGTGCTTCCGCTACGGCTACTGTGTGTGTGGCAACCGGCTCCGAAAGTTTTGTGGTACATCGATTAAATCGCATTGAAATTCTAGAAACTTTTCAGCAGCTAACGACAAGCACGATAGTCTAATTTGCCAGACACGTACCAAAAATTATCAGCACACTGTGTCGAGAGGTCCGAGCTGGAGTCGAGGCTGGAGTTGGCGTTTGGGAGTTGCCATCCCATTTGCATTTTGTGTGAAGGAGCAGCTGACAACTTTATTTCGTTGCCATAGACCAAAATGGCCTCAAATTACAGTCACACCACACACACACACACACAGAGAGAAAACCAAAGTTGGAGAAGCAATAGAACAGGATGAGCTTGCAAGAAGCCAACTTCAGTCTGAGAGTTTGTGCTCAATTTATCATATTTTACTGTCTGGTAAGAAGAGTTTAACTACTTAGTCAAGCAGTTTGCTATTCTCAGGTAAAATCGATCTATTTCCTATTTACCAGAACAGTTTGATAAGTCTACGATAATGTTGGAACATATTCCTCTTATAAAACTTGAAGGGAATTGATTGAATTCCTCTTATATTGTTGGTTATAAGAGAAGCATCACTCTTCTGAGTTAGGGCATCCCTTCAGTCGGTTCTGCGCATTTCGTCAGTTATTCTTTGTTACTGACTGGCGCCCAGTTTCAGTTTCAGACGATTCCTTGTTGAAATCATGTGCATACGCTTGTCTGGGCTTTCACAAAGAATTTGTGGCAAAGTCAAAGAGTAGCGTCTGACTGGGACTCTGCTGTACACACACACTTACACACACACAATGGGTGGTGGAGCGCATTGTGAACGCCACTTAATTACACGGAAGTCTGCCTCAGCTGCCGTCTGACTGCAGTTGATGCCAAGCCGATTTATGCGCCCGAACTGAGCTGAGCTGAGAGTCCCTCCCGTCAGTTGGTCAGTTCAAGGTTGAGCTGAAAGACGATATCACGCGCTGGGTGGTGATGCAAAAACTAATTGCAACAAGGTTGCCTGCGACTCTCCGAAAACACGCATATGGCGTGCCAAGTGCAAAAACATTGGATATGCCAGCATATAAATCAGCAAATATTTCAGCAATAATTCAGTGGAGAAGGTGCTAGCTTGTTGACGATGGTATTCACGCCTTGAGCACGCGTCGTATTCGACCCACAGGATCTGGATCTCGATATCTGTGGCCGGTCCACATAATTAATAAGAAGCGGGGGGCGAGGGAGAGGGGTAGCTAGACATATAAGCAAGGCTTGCTTATATTCTGTGCGATTAATCAAGCGCACAAGAGATCGAGAGGATCCTCCTTAGCTCCAGCTGTGCCTTTGACACTGGCTTAAAATGTAATGATTTAGTTGCATATTCATAATTAGCTTATGGCATATGACTCACTCTCAGTCAGCGTCGTCATCGTCTCATTAACTTTCAACTGGATCCAACGGCATTCCAAGGCATTAGCGGCTTTTTGTTTTAGTTGTTTTTGCCAGCTCGTTGCCTAATTGAAAGTCGGCTTCAGTTCAAATGGAATAACGCATCTTCCAGGGGTGGAGTTTTGGCCTAATAGCGATGGCTTGGAACTTGCCGATTGCCCCCAGTGCACGAGTAATTCCGGTGTTAATTTGTACGTAAGATGCCACATCAATCATGCGGTGGCAGGCAAGGCAGTAGATGGCTCAGCTCTACGTATTTGTGGGCGTTGGCGGCTTGAGCTTTTTGTTGTTGTTGTTGTCGGCAATTGAATGATGCTGTTTTCGGGCCAACAGAAGTACCCAAAGTTGGCAGACAGACGGGCGATTATGAAACTGCCAAAAAAAAAGCGTGAGAAAATGGCAATCAGATTAGACATAAAAATGCTCAAATTATACTGAGACTGCGGATGTTCTTGGATCTTGTACACGGTGAATAAATTTAGTTTTACTCAAAATTAATTTATTTATAAAAGTCCTTTCTGAATCAAAATAGCGTTTATGCAGCTATATGCCTAACTACTTCGACTTTAAACAAACTTGGCAGAATTGTGGATGAACATTTGAAGACGCTATCTTTGAAATCAAAAAGGTTTTCTTACTAAAACCAATTTTCTGACCGACTTAGCTATATAATGTTAAAGTATATTAAATTAATAAATGCCATGTTAGAAGACGCTAATCCTAGTTTAGGATAGGAAAAATTAAAACAAAATGTTTCTATAAAACTAGTTCCTAAGACCGCTCTATGCTATATGCTATATATCCGACCGGGTTTCAATATGTATTACAAGACTATGAGCAACGTTTGATTAAAATAACTTTAGACCCGGCAAGGGAGATTTAGAGAAATATATGTACTACGTTTATGCACAAATAAAAAAACATGATTTTTGCCCATCCAAGTATGCTATGTTTATGAATATGAATAATTTAGGAAAATATTTAGTTTTTAGAAGCCTTAAAACTAATTATTTTTGTATATCTTTAATTTGTCCGACAATCTGAGTGAATATACAATGTGGATTATGTATGATGCTGCTATATCTGACCATAAATTATCTCTTTCAAATAAATAATTCTGAAAGAAAACAATGAATGCATACTTTGTGGGGCAAAATAGCATGCTATTATATAAGCTTAAACGTAGTAATAGTCAGACTGCTCTGAATATTAAATTTTATATTAATTTAAAACAGGGAATAATGCCGGAACTAAAACCGGAACTCTTAATCGAAATGAACCGTTTCAAATCAACTACACGTGACAAATTTTCGATAGTTAAAAATATATATTTTAATTGGTAAGATATTAAGCTTAAGAAGTGATACTTTAAAAACACCTTAGGTGACTCAGACAAAATTTATTTTGGCTCAATAGTTCATATTCTCATTCTCTTCAAAAGCATTCAGCTTCCTAGCTTTTTGAAAGTGTATCTATTTGTATTCAGTCTAATGCCAAATAAATTTTTGTCTCAACTGAGTACTAGCCTGACATCAGAAAAAAGTTTTTTTATTATGAAAATCCTTAGATATTAATATTGTTAAATATAAATATTTCTAACATACAGCTTTCCAAGCTTTTTGACAGTGTCTCTATTCTATATGAAGTAAGTGCCAAAATTAATTTTTATCTCAACTGAGTACAAGCCAAATCCTTAGAGATTTGTATTGTTAAAGATAAATATTTCTATTTGTAGTTATAAAGAAGAAAAATTAAACATAAGAAACTTTACCCCGGAAAACATATGTCCTAATAATACTTGTGTTAGGCTTAGTTCACATTGTTCGACTCTTGAGACAAGATAATCTAGTAACCCTAAATATTGTATTGTTTTGAATGTCAAATGACAAGTTTCTCACAATAAAAACAAGACAACATAAGGGACTACTAGATTGTCATGTCTCATGGGTCGAACAGTGTGAACGCAGCATAACTAGAAGATCAAGTAGAACTTTTGATATATGATGGAATCTTATATACACTTTTTTGAAAACTTTACCGATCACAATTTAACCATGCTGTTAGGTTAATTCCATTTGGTCCGATTACACAGGGCAACAAAGACCACTTTTGTGAGGTCTAGCCTTCTCGATGCAATGCGCGCCCTGATTCCAAGTGGTCTCGGTTTCCATCACTCTTTTTAGAAATCCGGAAAACCATTGTTTTTAGCGTATGGAAAATTATGGGGCCACCACATTAGGTTTATGTTTTATGCGGTACCTACCAGCAGCAAAAAACCCAGCACCACCCGAGTGCTAAATTGGACCAAGATCATTTTTCTCATTTAGCAAATTTTTCAAATAAACCCGGATGTTTTGTACATTTGTTGACTATTAATGTAAGAACTATGCTAAATCGAGTAGCCTTTTCATATTTCCTATACACATTTTGTGAATTAATCAAGTAGTCCTGCCATAAAATTTAATTCACTTTTTCGTGAAAAAACGGCTGTAGCTTAGTCCAACAAGCTGATAAAAGTGCAACAAAATTCGTAAAAATAGCGGATATGTTAGGCTATATGCTAAAATAGTTGTTTTAATTTTACGATTTATGCACTAGGTTGTAGATGACGGTTTATTTTGAAAAATTTGCTATAAATTGAGAAAAAATGATCTTCAAGGTCCAATTTAGTCACTTTATTGTTTGCTGATGCGGCTCGCTTGATTTTTTATGGCTGCATTGATGTATGTAGTACCGCATAAAACTTATAAACCTATAAATTTGTGCTTGGTGTGACCCCCATAATTTTCCATAAGCTAAAAAAACAGCAAAATGGTTTTTCCGCGATTTCTCGCAAACAAGAGCTGATGGAAAAAAACCGAGACCAGTTTTGGAATCAGGGCACAGAACAGGAACAGAATTTTGCATCCAGAAGGCCAGACCGAAATGGCTGTTGACCTGTGTTATTAATTCGATTCTTTTGTAAATGCAAAAAAAAAGGAAAATCCCATAACTAGTTTTTACATAAACTGTTCTAAAAAGGGATAAATTAATAATATTTGGAAATTATTTAACCAAAATAGATGCGAATAATAAGATGAAATTGTTATTTTGATTGAAAATTGCAGTATATACCGATGGTCCCTTAACCAAACATATGAAGTTTTGCTAACCTAACAGAAGGAGTAATTAGATTTTCTTAATTCTGTAAGCGTTTTAAACTGATTGTAGCGATTAAACTGAAATAACAAAAAAAATTCAGAACCGAAACTTCTTTTCGTCATTTCAGTTCCAAAAATAAAGGTTCCGAAATACCGGTTCTCATAAAATAAATAATAACAGTTCCGGTTACGGTTCTAGTTTTCAGTTTTAATCGGTTCATTTTGGTATACGGTTCCGGTTCGGGTTCTGTTTTGACAACCTGCCTTAAACTCAACATCGATCTATACCGTATAAGAGTTGATTTCTTTTTTGAATCAGAAGTGGTTTTTCAAAAATTTCTCCAAAATTTTTAAATAACAATAATAACACGTCACAAGGTTATAAATGTATGTATCATTAATCAGTGATCAAGCCGGTCTGCTGAATGTGCCCACTGTCTGTACACATATTGATGAAATTTACGAAAATAAAGTTTCTTAGAATTTCACTTCTGGGTTATAGCTGCTAAAAAGCTACTTCTTCTCACCTAATCACCCACTCTCAGCTAATCAGGCTTTCAATTCCTAGAACTGCCTTTTGTGGGGTCATAAGTTCCCTCAGCGACAACCACTTACAGCAGCAGTGATCGTGTCAATGAAGTGACACCGCAGAACAAGACACGAAACAAAACTAACAACAAACATGAATGAAGAATGGTGTGTGTGTGTGAGTCTTATAAGCCAAAACACAACAATCAAGCCAAAATAATTAAACGCTTGTCGTGGGGGAAAGACACGGGCAGAACAACATGAAGATGGAAATGGAATTGGAGGATGGTGGCCCACACACATGGTGCTCGACAGTTGACACAATGCAGCGATAAATTTGCTCATCATTCACTCATTCAGTCGGTAAGTCATTCACGATCGGGCCCAACGATTGTCGCTGACTATAAATAAAAGCGGGCCTCATCAGTCAAAGCAGCGAGTCTGGAAACGTTGCCTCGAGGTGTCAATGAAAACTTTGGGCGACAATTTTCATGCTTCCTCATTCCTGCGAAGCAACAGCAGCCAATTTGCGGTGATCATTCATGTAACTGTAACAAGATCATTCCCTCTGCCACTGCGGGCTGTGTGTGTGGTAAAGTGTCAACATTTACAATGTACAAATGTCCAAAATGACAGCTAGACGGGGGAATTGGTAGCAACTGTTGCACATTTATGGGGCGAACATGTAATAGTTACATCAACTTAACCTTTTAATTACAAGAACATCCAGCCATATGGCTGCACCCACTTTTGGCCATGTCTCTTTTGTTTTTTTTTTTGCATTTCAATAAACAACAAAAAATTACAACTTGTTGGCCTGGCGTCACTTAATTGTTTTTTTTTTTTTTCTTTTCGTTCTGCCTCTGGCTGAGAGACTGACTGGGGTATGTCAAACAACTGTCAGTTAGTTCGTCATCATCATCATCTGGAGAAGCAGCAGCAGCCGGTTCTTAGCATGTGATTAATTTGCATTGGTATTTATTTTGGCTTGGCTTTGTTTAAACAAAATATTGATTAATTAAATTCTCCCCAATAAATCAAAAGTCTGTTAGCATAAAAAAAATTGAAGAGAAAACCCAAAGCAAATCAAAGACAACTCGACTGATGAGCTTCAACACCGCTGGCAGTGTTGAAATATTGACACCACAGGTGATTTTATATGGAAGTCGAGTTGCTGCAAGTTGTTTGTTTTTCCCCAGCTCCGAGAGAGTACAGAAATTAGGCTCAACAGTTGGCTAAGATGATCTGACCCAGTCGCTGTTTAAGGTGAAAGAACTAATTAATTGAGAATGGTGATGCGGGTTCCAAGAGACCCAAATCGGAATCGGATGTTCATTTATTCAATAATTCTCACTGAGAGTTTACTTACAGAAAAGGCTTAGCCACTTTACCAATGAACAAATACCTTGAAGGCAGTCAGAAAATTTTTCTCATGCAAATGACTTAAAACTAGACAACTCGAACTCAAGCCCACAGCCCGACCCAGCCCAGCCGCAACCTCGCCTCGTAAAGTTGCAGCTTATTGGCAATAACTGCAAGTGGCTTGTTAACAATTTAACACGTCTTAATCGTTAAATTTGTGGTCTGAGATGCTGAGATGCTTTTTTTTTTTTTTTTTTTTGCGAGACATCGACTAACTCACACGCTAAATGCCAAACGCATGACACTTTTGTAGGTGTGAATGCCGCTGGCGGGCAGAAGATCTCGAATTCGAATTCGGTTGCTTCTGCTGCTGCTGCTGCCTTTAAATGGCAAACCGGTTCGGGTTCACTCCGATCGGTTTAATAATGATATTTTTGTGCGAGTACCCAGCCCAGTCGCCAGTCTCAGTCCCTCCGGTCAGAGCCAAACAAAAGACTTAAGTCATAAACTTTATGACATTTTGCATAAAATCTCGGCAAGAATGTCATCAATGAAACAAATCGATTTGTTTACATGCCATCCTCGTTGTCTCCAGGTTGCCGTCGCATATCGATTTGACTCTTTCGCTTCCCACTCCCCTCACTCATTTATGTTACTTTGGCCGCCCGTCCTTTTTGCTTTGTCCACACAATTCTCAGAAGATTTTAATCTTGCTCAGTGCGTCTCCTTGTTGTCTGCTCATTTTCCTCTCCTTCTTTTTCTTTTATTTTTTACGGGGCATACGGTGTGCGGTTTATGGCTTTTCGTGTCTGATAATTTTTTCAAATTTAATGTGCGAAATTAAACATCACATTTTTCAACACGAACGATTCCGTGCGTATTTCATAAAGTTTAGCATGAGGAAGCGAATCCAATATGCAGAGGTCAATAAAATGTAGAATTTAGGATCTAAAGCTACGGACTAGAAAATGGGTTGAAGGATTGTAGATGACAAGGAAGAAATTAAGAACAAACCTGAGAAAGTTAGTTCCCTGATGAAGCGATGCAGGATTAGAAAAATTAAAGAATATGAAATACTTCGTATTCGGGTTGAAGATTCCATTTAAAACCAAGTAATGAAAGAATTTAGGTAAATAAATAAGATTTAAGTGTTTTATTTTTCAACTTTGAAGCAATTTTTTCTTATATTGGTGCAATGTACCTAAGCTAGTGTCCATCGCTTTTCACATCTTTCAGCTAGCATACAGATTCCGCGTTAAAATAATTTCTTGCCCTTAGCGGCAAAATTATGGACTTCTCTTAATATTCTATAAGCAGTCAGGACTTCCTAATCGACAGTAAAAATATCAGTTCGATCGGTTTAGTGGTTTTAAACCAGCGTTGTGCGCAAAATTTGAGTTTGGGAGCAGTTAAACAATAACAGAAGAAAAAAAAATAACCAGGCTCGAAACGAGCAGCGATCCACCACTATGTGTGGAATTAGTTGGTTTTTATAGTTGCTCGTCGCGCTGGTCAAGAATATATTATATATACTTTATAAGGTCGGAGATACTTCCTTCTTTGTGTTAAAAACATCTGGAAAAATTATAATACTCTCTACAAGGGAATTGAAAGTTGGGTTTATTCATTGCAGAAAAATGCTGTAGAGCAGTAAGCGAATCCTTCCAGATGATTGTCCTTAACTTCCTTGATAAATATCTAGAAAATAAATTATAATATACTTAGAAGCGTAGTTAAATTTTTTTTTATTGGTAATGAATATTGAAACTCTGTATCTTATTTCTGCACCCAAAAAAATAGAACAAAAAGGGACGCGACAATCGGCTTCCATTTAGTTGTTTTTGGCTTGAATTTTTCAAGAAGAAATCTGCTTTGGAGCAAGGTGAGTCGTTTGCATTGCAGAGTGCGACAAAAAACAGACTTTTTTTTTCTCTCCTCCCCTGCCTTGTTATTTAAAGAAGATCTATTCTTGAAGTCGAGAATAAATCATGTTTGAAATGAAGCCGACTAAATTTAAAACCGAGCAGATCAAGCTTCAAAATTCATGCTTAATTTCAGTATTTTCTTTTTGGATCCAAGAAGATTCTGTCTTGCCGAACTTCTGACACGAAATCTGCTTGATATCAAGCACGATCTGCTCGCTTTTTTCTCTGAGTGTGGAGTGGTATTTTTAAGTGCAAGTTTCAAAAAAATATACCAACTACCTCCTTTTATCTATTGTAGGTTGAGATTAAGCCGACACGAAAAATGAGTTTATCGCATTTTGTTTTGGGATGTCTTACGTTTGGAAGACTGTAAAATTACTTTGCAGCCAGATTTAAAGAAAACTCATTATAAAATTTAAGATTAAGACGGGATTTAAATGATGAAGCAAACTTCATGAAGTTTTCTTAGTAGGCGAGAGATTTAAATGTAACTCCTTACTATTTGTTTAAAAGGTCTGAAAGACCGACTTAATCGGGACTTACACCATGAAGCAAACTTCATGAAGTTTTCTTAGTAGGCGTCGAATTGAAAGCAAATCTTTCAGACCTTTTAAAAGAATAGTATAGAAATACATATAAATCTCTCCCCTACTTAGAAAACTTTATGAAGTTTGCTTCATCATGTAAATCCCGTCAAAGTCTTTTAATTTGACATTCAAGAAAGCATTCTATGTTGAAAATTGATTTAGATTTAGCGTAGTTCTCAATCTTAAAAAATGTTTTACTTCACTTCGCTTTTCTCTAACTTTTCGTTCGAAACAGGTTCAAGTTCAATTATTTTTAAAAAATTTAAATTTGATTTTCAAGCCAAATCTGTGCACACTTTTGTTAAAATAAATAAATTTTTTATTAACTTGTTATATGATAAGCGAACGTATACTCTATTTTCTCTTCTAATATCAATTCTGCTTTTATTGCTTGATTTTTTGTATATCAAAATTGATACATCTCATCAAACACTCATTTTCCTATCAAATGTCCCAAGTATGTAAACATACCCAAATATCTGCGGCTTATCTCTTGATATTGCCCAGTTTCAAATGACAAAACCTTAAACCAAATATCCATTGAATATTTCAGGCTCGGCTCATAGATCAGTCTTAGGCCCTGTGGCTTATTGCACTTTATTTAGACATAACACTGCCGTTGAATGGTGCCAGCCCACCATATCGTGCATAAATTAGATCAAATCCATTCACATAAAGAAGAAAAGAAATGCTCGATATCCAGCGATATTCATCTATCAATATTTCTTTTCTTTTTTTTTTTTAGTTTCTTTGGGCGTAACTTGCATATAAACGCTGCTAATCGAACACTTAAACTGGTCAACAAATTACCGTTTCAACGTATATTCAAAAGGCATTCGATTTCGTCATTTAAATACGTTTGTCAACAAATATTCATGCAAATGTGGATACCACCACCACCTCCGACCCAGACAGATGACCAGCATCCATAGACAATGCGACGCGGCGGTCCGCATCGACTCGGGCGGGCTCATTTGTCGCGGCTGCCTAACTTTTATTTTTTTTTCCATCATAAACAAAGGGGAAAAGTTTCATAAAAAGTGTCAAACTTGTGTTTGTTGGAAACTGCTGAAAAGAAATTTTATGTTAGCCGGAAAATCGACGAGGGGTTTGCTATTGATTTCCTAAGGTGTGATGACCCCTTTTTCATTTTTGTTTGTTGGCTATACAATTTCCAAGCGATAAACTCTCGACTCGAATAATTTTTGTGAATGAAAGCCAGAAGACATAAAGTCTGCTACGGTCCGGTTGGGGTCCGTCCGGTCTGCTGACTCACAAACGTTTTGTTTGGGAAAGTGTAATATTGTGACACTTTTCATTGTGCGCCAAGGATTAGAATGGGGGGGAATGGGGAATGAGAATGATGCTCGATGGCTTTCCAATTAGTGGAACAAAGCCAAATTTTATGTTGCATTTATTACATAATTTGTACAATTTGATGGCCAGGCTCAAGAGTTTTACTTTGGCTCCATCATTTCATGGCAGGTTTTTCCAATTTCAGTGCAGGATTAACAAGGATTTCGCTGCTGCTACTGACTGCTGCTGACTGCCAGGGCACTGCTTCCGCTGCTGCTGCTTCAGCTTTCGTTTCTTCCTTTCTTTGTGTGACGACATTTTTCAATTAAGAAAGGATCACGGGGCGCTTAGTAAGGCAGTTTGGCTTCAGCATTGAATGAGTGAGTGTTTTGGGTTCCAAGTTATTTAGAAGCAAGCTGGTCTTGTAATTAATTAGTCTCCTATCTTTGTCTGTTTGCCTTCTCTCTACAATTGTGCCAGAGTTGCCAAATTGGAAACGAAAAGAGTTTCACAAAAGTTTTTGGCAGCTGCACTTATTGCAAATGGAAGCATCTGCTCGATATTACAAAATGGGGTAACGACTAGTTGGTGGGTGGCGAAACTCTTTCAAGTAGAGGTAATTTTTTAATATTAACTTCAAATAGACTGTTTATAAGCATTAACCGACCAAGGCAAGAGCCAATATGTCGAATATTTTAAGCACAAAAATTATATTTAAAAGTGAATCAAATAAATATTTCAAATTAAACCAAATATGTTGATATATTATTTTTATATATATATTTTACAGTAAATGATTTATAAGAACGTAACACTTTTTTAAGTAAAGATGTAAAGGTAAGAAGGTTGGAGTCGATCATAATATTGATAACAGAGCGCTGTAGTCGAGTGTCCTGACTTCGAAATACCCTGTACCCCTGATTTTATGTATGTTTTATATGCTTATATAAACACACACATGCTCACAGCACTTACACACACGCAACTAAAGCTCACGACGCTACAGCCGCGACGCTGGCCCCCCTTACCTGATTGGTGGCATTTCCGAATGAATTTAAAAAGTAAAACGATTGCAATTCCGAATCGTTTACATTAGGGCCTGACCGTTTCCGAGTAAAAAAAAGTTATTCTTTTCGAGTCAATTTTCGAATCGTTTTCGATCTGATCCGATAACAGTTAACTATCGATAAAAATAACTGATTGCCCCGTTGTTATCGACTTTTGAGTCACCAACTTTTAGTTTCAATCCAATGTAACAAAATTTTCATAGTCATGCCGTTAATTTAATTTAAGTAATATATTTTTTTATTCTTGTCAAGCGCAATACTTAAAACATTTTCAAATTTAAATGTTCGAATTTTATTTGTGCTGAATGGTAACCTTTATAATTTTGAACAACATTGCTTATGCGCTGATGCGGAATTGATCAAATATAAATCTATAAATATTTCAAAATCTCAACAATATACGACATACTAAAATATAAAAAACTTATAGATGAAAAGTAATATTTAAAAAATTGCCGTTTACTTTAATTCCACTCAAAGGCAAAACTTTTGAAACCGAATATCTTGATCGTTTTTCGGACACGGAAACTGCCTGATTTGATCGAAATCGAAAACAGGAACAGGCCGGTATATATTTTAAGTCACAAGGTTCTAACTTCAAAATTGAGGCTCTGACTGTTTTTGTGGTTTGTAGATAGATAGTTGGAACCTTCTATACATATATAGTAAGCATCATTATTTATCGATCCCCCATACATCGTTACCAAAATATATAAGAAATATGGGAGCTTTAAAAAAAATGCAAAGCAGAGGTTCACACTCATATACGCTGAGTACTTTCCATTAGTCTGGCGCTACATTCCAAATTTGTCTGTTATATACAAACTTTATCTAGTACAGAATATATTTAAGTGGGGCTTGAACGACTTTCTTACTTGATTTTTAATAGAGAAAATATCCACATTGAGTAAAATTGTATTTAAATGCGCCATGCCAAGCGTTAAATCGCTAGTGTTCAAACAGGGAAATTCTTGAGCCTATGTCACTTATATTGGGACCAAATTGTCACACGCAATAAAAAGTTTGGTATTTTCTGCGATAAACCTCCATATATCATTTTATTATACGGTCACTCTGTTAATTGTGTACATTGATTTTCAAAATTCTGCTTCGAAACATGCATTTAAATCAGAGCTGTAAATTAAAATTACTATTACCATTACAAGTATGATTTTTTGGGTAATCAAAAATTTAATTACCATTAGAACTACGATTTTAAAATAATTAAAATTGCATTGCCATTACAATTTTGTCTACAATTTTTTAAAAATTATATTTGTAATTAAAACTTGTAACGGAAATTACTACGATTGTTTTGGGTTAAATAACAAAAAAATGTCATTGGGTACCCAAACACATCTGTACAGCGGATTCAATTCGATGTTTTGATCGGTTAAAAAACTCTTTTGTCAGTTCCGATATGTGAGAACTCGCATCATTTTGGTGAACGATGATTCATCTTATTGTGGCAAACAAATGGTTGTATACACTCAGAAAATAAAACCGAGAACTATGTACTTAAATCAACTACAAACAATGTCAACATTACTTCAAGTAGAGTACAAAAAAATCTTGATTTAAGAATTTCGTACTTAATTTAAAAATTTTGTTCTCATTTTAGGAACATTTTTGGCTAAATTTGAAATTTAAGACTGATTTGTACTTACTTTAAGTACAACCAAGTTTAAATTATACTTGAAATTTTAAGTACAAAACGTTATAAATTTTATCCCGTTCGTTCTAGAACGCTGGCAAACGTTTTTTTCTGAGTAAATCAATCAGAATTAGCTGTTTTACATTGCACTAATGCCACTGTATACACATGAAACAACAAGGGACCATAAGCTTCGATGTTCTTGACGAGCGAACAAGTTTTGTTGGATTTGGCTTATCTTGAAACGTCCAAATAGTCGATTGTTGTTTAGTTCTCAACTTGTAAGCCATTATTGGTAGTTTTTTGAAGCATTTTTCTTACACCAATTGACAAGAACCTCTTTTTAAATTTATATGAATTTAATATTTAAATTGTGTGGGATTCAACGCGAGCACAATCTTTTTTCTACGAGGAGTTAATGGAAAATTTTATTGACGCTTATTTTAGATTGATAAGTATGACACTTATGCCCAAGGATGCCTGAATTTCACGGTATATGTATGTAGTATACTAATTTCTGAACTAGAACATTACACAATGGTAAAGTTCACATCTCTCAGCAAAGCCTCCTGTCGTCTAACATGGGTACTAATCTAATCCCTTTCGTATTATGTCAGGTATTTACAGCCCATTAAGATTAGAGTAAAAAATGTTATGTCGATTTTAATTTGCTTACAAACTAAATAGACTAAATGTAGTTTTTAAGTTCATTTACGCTTTATATATTTATGCTCGAATCGTGAAATATTGGCGCAAATGAAATGTTTGGTTTCTCTCGAATGATTTTGGATAATCCACAACGAACATTTTTATCCCCCTTTTATTGCACCAAATTTTGTTTTATTTTTTTTTGTGTTTCTGTTATATGCCTTCACTTACTTATAATTGCAAAATATGCTTAATAATAGTTATCCACTTCGTATAGCATCGATTGCTTTGCCATTTCCATTTTGCACGACGCAAAGAGTTCAATGTCTTTTGCCGGCTGCTGCTCTCACTTCAAGAAGAAGTCAAAGTCGGATTGGAAACAGAAAGCGGCTTTCGCCACACACTCAACTCCAAGTAGTTGGCAAATTAGCAACGGCCGCAATCACAGACCGGCAATTATTTACAATTCAAAGCGAAACCAAATAAAAAACAATCAACTTCGATATGGACGAGAGAGTTTATATGCTCAATCATATGTACTTAGTTGTGTGTGTATATAATATGATCGTGTGAAATGATTTTGATCATTGGCCATCTATCAATGTTTCAATTAATTTGATAAATCGTTTGTAAATTTCTTAATTATTACGTAGCCGCCATGTGGTCGGTCAGATTTGCCATTCACTTGTCTAAATAAATATATATTTATTTAATAATTTTATAATTTCGTCATGCCACTGTTATTAATTTAAAATGCATTGCGCTGCTGCCCAACACAATTTTGTGCCAATGTCGCTAATTGTTTATGAAGTGCACAACAGCAACAACAACAACAACAATCCACGGGGCAATTATATATAAATTTTGCTATTGAGAAACTGTTAACAAGTTAATTAAATATTAAAAAACAAATTAGAAAAAAAAAATGTATTCATTTTGATCGCATGTGTTGAGAATGCTTGTTTATTTGCTGCTCACTTAACTGGTTATAAGAAGTAATTGATGGCATTATATCATAAGCAAAGCAGTATTTTTTTTTCCCCCAACTGCTGCTAAATGTACAGTTCAAGTAGCTTTAACTGCTGCTAAGTGTAGCGCAACTTGATTTGAATTACAGTTGAACTATTGTGGTGGGAAAACACATTCGGAAATCAATGACTGTCAGAGTTTCGAGTATAAACGAAATGGAATGCACATTAATTAAAAGAGTTAATGAATTAACATAGATTTGACACAAAGTTTAAGTATAACAGGGTATCTGTTAATATAATAGACCGAGCAGTTGAAGAAGAATTTTTCTAACAGATGGGTGCCTCGCTTACTTATGCAATCTGGCGCATATTTTGAGAGTATTTTGAAGGTTGTGCGGATTTGGTCTTTGCTCTAAATGCTGAATCTGTTTTTTAAATTGCTTCATCTAGTCGGGAGCAGCTGCTGTTGCAATGTTAACAGCTGCAACAAAGAACTTCATCGCTGAAATTTGAATATAATTAATTTCAAGCCAAAATAAATAAACAGTCACAAATTATGGCCAAATTAGCAAACAAACAAACGACCAACCAACCAACCAACGAATCAACCACTTTGCCCTGACAAAATGTCCAAAGCACAAGTGTCTAACCCCTCGAGTGTTGGCTGCGTATCTATGAGATACGTGTTACATGTGTAGCATAATACAGAACACAAACACAATTACAATTACAGCCAAGTGACGGCGACTGGCAATAAATATGTGTAGAAACCGCATAAAGCGAAGCGGCGGTCGCTTAATCCCAGGGAGGGCAGGGTGGGGGGATGGTGGTTATTTATACACCCCCGAAATTCTGCACAGCCACGACGACCAATTACTCAACATGATTTCAATGAAATTACCGCACAAAACAAAGCCAAACTGGTTGAGGCAGGAGCCGGCGCCGCATCTAGATCCCAGCAGCAACAACAACAACATCAATCTCAATAACAATTCATAATTCATGTTTAACATGCGCCCCCGTTGTTGAGCAATTTAGCAATCACCCCCAACAACCACCCCTTTTTGAAGTGGCCCGCTCATCCATCCACTTTCTCTCCAGCATTTCGCATAAATTGTTGATTGTTTGTCTATGCCGGGAACCAGGATGTGTATATTTATGACACCCGGGGAGTCGTTGCGTTGCGTCGGTGGAAGTCAACTTTTTTTTGTTGGCTCAATAACAAATGACAAAATGGGGTTGCTCGACGACAACTTCTCTGCGCCACCCATCCACCTGCCGGCTGTTCCTGCTGCTCCTGATGATCATCCCTAATTGGTGTTGAATGGAGTTTTTTTTTTTTTTGGTGAAATTTTGTATTCGGGTGAAAGGTGGTAACCCTCGGCAGGAAGGAAGCTGCGAGAGTGCGAGTTTATGCATTGCAAGTGTCATTTTTATTGTTTTGCCTAACTTTGTGTGTGTTTGTTGGGTGGGTGTGTGTTCCACTGGGTGTGGGATTATTGCATTAGGCTAAACTTGTGGATGGGCGTGAAACTTATTAACATAATTGAGCTGTTTGTTTGGATAAGACTGTAGTGGGATGAGCATTTAGTTTGATACTTTTAGAATAGCTTGAAAGTGGAAATCAAACAGTTTGTTTAAGGGGGTCTTCTACCTTTGAAGAGGGTTTTTTGAGTGTATTTTAAAAAAATTCTGGACCGAAAACCAAAGGAGCTTTTTCAATTTGGTTTTTTGTTTCGTGTTATTAATGAATTATTTAAGAAAATACAAAAAAAATGTGTGGAATTCGAGGGCTCAAAAAGTTATCGGCCTGCCAAATAAGGTCTCCCAAAAATAGGTGTAGAGGGACTCCAGGTTATCAAAAATTAAATCGGTAAATGAGAATATAATCAGATTTCATATAATTCAAGTTTTTTCAAGATTTTGTTTAGTAGTTTAGTGTAAAAAAATAGTAAAAAAAATGTTTTTCCTCTTCATTGATGTACGGGCCAGAATTATATGAATTATGCGTCGATTGCAACATGGCTGATCAAAATCGGTTTAGTAGAACTTGCGCAATCAGGGCCACCAGGTCAAAAAAAATGTGGTTTCGAGAATAAAGCGCTTAAAGTTTTGAGCAACGTAAAAAATACTCACTTTAGCAAGAGCATTGCTCCACTAAAAAGGCTATATCTGCTAAACTGTTTCGAGTTTTTTTTGTGCAGTACTCCTTTCAGTTACTCTTGTTCAGCTACAGTTGTTACGTTACTCTTGTTCAGAAACTCTTGTTCAGTGATTTTTGTTTAATTACTCTTGTTCAGTGACTCTTATTTAGTGACTCTTGCTCAGTGATTCTTGTTCAGTTACTCTTGTTACTCTGTTCAGTCAGTTCATTACTCAGTTACTCCATTGATCTCTTTTGTTTAGTGACCTTTGCTCAGCTGTTTGTTCTCAAAGTAAGGCAACTCTTAAGCAACTTGCTGTCGTGGCAGTCCCATAAAAAATTCCTTTGACTAGAAAGATTTTAAGGACCATTTTAACGAGGAGTAAGTATTAAGCAGGAACCGAACAAATCACTCCTTTTTATATAAAAATCAGAAAATGAAAATTATTTTTTTAATTTTAATTTTTTCCTATCGAAGTAATAGTTATTAAAGATTTTTATTAAATTTCATCGTTTATAATAATTTTTATTGATTTTATTTTTATAAATCAACAATAATAAGTTACTTGTTCAGTTTTATTTGAAAAATCATTGATAATTTTTTATTTCGAGTTTTATTTTTATTACTCAAGCATAATGAATATTCTCGATTCACAATGATTTTTCAAATGAAACAACTTTTTTTTTAGATTTATATAAATAAAATCGTTTAAAATTATTAAAAGAGAACAAAAATAATAAAAGTCTTTATCAATTAATAGCAAATGATTTTTTAAAAGAAATTGAATATATCAAATCATTGCCTATCTTAGAAGCTTAACCCAAAATAATAGCTCTACACTCGACGGAAATTTTTTAAAGTGAATGCTTCCTATTTATTTATTTAATCAATTTTTTGAAAATAACAGTTATTTTCGGTCTCTGGTATTAAGTAGTTATTTTAACTTTCCACTTAAAAAGAAATGTTAAGCCGCATCTTAAAAGGAAGCACTAGTCCACAGTGGGACCCAGCTGTTCGACACACCCAACAAACGATAACAATTGGTTTGAATGATTGCTAAAGTTCACCATGCCTTGAGAACAGTTGACAATCAACTGAACAACTAGAAAATTGAACATCAGAAAAACTTAGCAATTTGAGTGAGTTGACTCACTTTGAAGAACTAGTGAACAAGTTCAGTGAAGCAAAAACCTTTACCCAACACTACTGCAAATAATAGATGTGCAAGAACTACTTTTTCTTCTTTGGATCCTTATTCCCTCGAGGGACAAAGGGCAGGTGCTATATTTTAAATAAAATCTTGAAGTAATAAGTCCAATTTTAAAGTTTTTTTTTCTAAATATAATCACAGTGTAATTTTAGTTAATTTTTGTTTTCCCTCCTGCCACATCGAAGACACCAGCTGTCTTAGATTTTCCAACTGTCGTCCAATTTGAGGGTAATTTTGATGAATTTTTAAGCACTTGTCAATGGGAACAAGGAACAGGAACAGAAATCAGTCTGCACTTATAGTGGACTCTACTAGCTAATTATCTCGCTATTTTTGCAATGATAGTTTAAATTATTCAGATGGCGCCAGTGAAAACGCACATGACAGTGTGACAAATTTCACATAAAACAATTACCAGGCGCAGCAGCAGCAGCGCCAGCAACAACAACTGTCGCTAAATAACAAACGACAGGCAGTCAACGAAAAAATATTTAATTGAATTAAATTGTTTGCTGCTGTTACCAATCGCAATTGGCCAATTTGGCAAACGGAGAGACACAAACGCAAAGTAGAAATTGTTAGCCAAATGAAAGGCCAAAAACATGGCTAAAGGTGGAAGTGGAAAGTGGCAGTTGAGTGTCGCTTTTATTGTTTACTTTCAATCACTTTTCGTCACGAATTTGTCGGATAGAAAAAGTAGCAACATAAATAAATAATGGACGAGTGTTGGTTGGGGAGGGGGCAGGCGGGTGGGTTTAGACATTTGCATAGAGCAAATCACAGCCACACGGCTGACTGACTCTGCTTTTGTGGACATTGTTGACAAATTGCACATAATGACATTAAATTGAAAATGATTGTGTGCAATTGTTTTTTTTTTTCGTTTTTTTCTTTCTCTTTCTCTCACTTTGGAACAACAGCTAAATCAACAGACAAGGCGTTTGCGTTTACGTTTGACGCACAAATTAAAATTAATGGCAGGGCAGTGGCGCGTAAAAAAAAAACCCAACACGATACATCAAACAACACACCCACCAATCCACCGATCCAACGGGACAACAACGCACGTGCGCCCCATAAACAGAAGCTGCACTTGAGATTGTTCCCGGCCAAATAGAAATAATTTTGTTTCGTTTTGCTGTATCTTCTTCCACTTACATGAAAATCATTTCACTTTGCCTAATGTGCAATTAGAAAACGCATTTTCATTAGTTTTATCGCAACCATTTAAGTTTCAGCTGTGCTTTCAATGAGGCCTCATCCGGACATCAGGAACCATGGGCAAGGTATGAGTATCTTAAAAATGCGCTTAATTTGCTTATCGGTTTCCTAAGAGGAAGCCAAAAAAATATACAAAATATTTTATGGAAACAGATGACTAAAAGCATTTGGCGTCCGTAATGATGATGATTATTAGCCAGATGAGCAACATTGAAGAGCTTAAATAAATGTCTGAGAGTAGGTGGAAAAATCATATTGGGAAAATTTATGAAACATATAAAGTATTAGGGAAAATGGAAAATTTTACAGAACACATCAATTAGTATTAACTTTAAGAATTCAATTCAGCTCTGAGCTTGCCAAGCTTGATCCTGGATCAGTGATATATGTATGAGATATATAGAGGTAATTTAAGGGGAATAAGTCAGGATTTACACGAGGAATCAATCTTTATGAAGTTTTCTAAAAAGCTCTAGCTAGTAAGAAAGAAGTATAGAGGGGAAAGCTACCTCACCACACCTTTTTCCCACAAACAAACGCATTTTGAGAAACTTCAAGAAGCTTACTTCATCGTGGAAATCCCGTCTTAGAAGTTATCGTATAGCCATGATTCTTTGGTTTTTAAAGAAAAGCTCTTTAACGAACGTTCAATATAGCTCTAACTTCTTTAAAAATTCCACAAGAGTATCTAATAGGTTTTTCTGTAGATCCATTTAAAGAATGCTCCGAAAAATTAAGCTAAAGTAGGGTGCCTAACATGCATATATTCACTAGCTACGAAAATGATCTCAACGTAACTTAAAGATATTGTTTGATTTTCCAAAATGCATTAAGTCTTTTGTTCGGGGTGGCTAGTGAATATTGCTACTAAAAAGTAATACAATACAAGAAAATTATCAGTAATATTTTTCTATCATAATGCTACGTTGGAAAGATTTTTAATGGCGTGAAAGAAACAGGTCGCAATTCCGAAACAAAAAACCTAATAGAATTTTCAACTAAAAAAAACGGGAAAAACATTGAGGAAGCATTGGTCACTGTCACTTTTTATGTTTATTCTCAAATGTACTAATATTCGATTAAAGCAATAAACAAAAATGCGGATTTTTTTGACTAATCAAAAATAGTCGATATTTGTAGAATTTTTGTTGAAAAAAAGTTACGTATACGTTTGCATGGGAATAATGGACATTAATATGCATTGCCTACTATTTGGGGATGTGTTCTTAGGAACTAAAAACCATGATAAATATTGCATACTTCCAAGCGCTAGCATAATGTTCTGTGAAAAGCCATTTACATGGCCTACTATTTGAGGCAGTCGAGGTAGTTGACGGTTTAGACTAGAGGTGCGCGCGTGACGTGATTTTAACGTGTCACGGTGTGTCACGACGTGATCGTGAGTAAACTCAGACTTTCGTGCGTGTGCATCCGTGATCCGTGCGTGATTCGTGCGTGTTAAAGTCTTACTTCGTGAATATAAGTTATGCATTATTCACGAAATTTTTTATTTTTTTGCTTTTGATTTTGTGAATCCGCTGCTCGCAGATGATACATAGAGAGGGCGCAGTGTGGCCATGAAACTTACAATGGAATGAGGGTCTCTCTTGCTTGCAAGATCGACATGCAAAAACCGGGGTGGTAACCCAGTCCAGTAGACGAGCGTATTCGTGTTTTTCACACAGACGCGAACCGAAGTCAAAATAATGAAAGAAAGGTTTATTACTTTTAAACTGCTTATGTTGGAATAAAGAGCACCTTATTTAATTTACCTTTTTTGTTTAATACATATAATTATACATGTTTATTTGGATGCATTTTTTGCGTGCGTGATCATTCGTGACGTCTCGTTAAATCGTGTGTGAATCGTGCGTGACGCGAATTGCTGAAAAAATTCCGTGCGTGAATCGTGATCAAGATATTTTTATTTCGTGAATCGTGCGTTACGTGATAGAGAAATCGATAACGCGCGCACCTCTAGTTTAGACTTTAAAAATTATTTGACTTGGTTTTTATTTTTAATTTTTCGATTTTTTTTAAAGGCCTAAAAGTTGTTCTCACTAGAACTAGTTTTTGGACCGACCGTTTATATGGCAGCTATATGCTTTAGTAATCCGATTTTGATAAAACTATCTAGAATTTTGTGGAAGCATGTAAAACTAATAAATCTATTTATTCAGATTTCAATGGAATCAAATATAATTTTTTTACAATTTAAAAAAATTTAACTTGAAAAAGTAAAAAAAAAAATTTGTATGAAGCCATCGTTATAACTTCTGCTTCGATTCGTTACAGTTCGATTTCCAATTTGTTGACAGCGATTATTTGTCGTCTTTTCGGTCATTAAATAAACAATTAAATTAATTATTCATTTGGTACTACGACCTTGACCACTGCAATATATTTATAGAATTGTTAGCGCTCATATCGATTTTTGCGTCAAATGCACTACTTAAACAAGGCAGCAGCAGTTCAGCAGTTTTGTATTTTTGGGTTCAGCTTTGAATGGTAAAATTTAGAAAATAAGTAAATTAATCTATGATTCCTTAACTGGCGACCATTGAGCTTGCTTCTTCCGAATTTTTAGTACTTGATACCACTCCATTACGATTTCTGCCACCTACCTATATCGACTTTGTAGCCTGGAGTACAAAAATATTCATTGAATTCGACCATCAAAAAAACTGAAAATAATTAAATTACACTTCATGCATATCGTATAAAATTACAAAAATTCAGTGAACCTAAATATGTGGCCGATTTTTCTGTATTTCTTAACCATTTCATATGCCACTTTTATGGCTCTCAGTTTAATTTTTGTGAAATTTATATCCGTCCCCCAAAAACCACATTTAGCACAAAGGAATGCGCCAGTGTCGCATATCGATGGAATGATATAGGCCGCAAAAGAAACGGCCAAAAAATTGTAATGAAACTGGCGACAAACTCCGCGGGGGGGAGCCAAGCGTTGAACTGAATTTTTTCTGTATTTTTGTACACACAAAGCGCCGCTGAAAATTAGCATACGCTTATGTTATAATTTAATTATAATTTATTGATTTGAAGCGTTCTTCTTATTTATTTTCGTTTCGAACGTTTTGCGGCGGCGTTGAAGTTGCCTTTGTTTATGAGCTGTTAAAACAAGCATTTTATGACGTACTTAATTTGCACAAATCGCAGATTCCAACCAAAATTCGATGAGTGGGCGAGAAATTAAGATGCAGTGTGACCATGTGTGACCGAAGACACGAAAAACAGCGCTGCCAACTGTCGGCAAAATATATAAAGTGCCAACCGCTGCCACCCAATTACCAAATGACATGACAAAACCGCTTTAAGGCATCGTGTCTATATACAAAATTGCAAATTAGGAACAACTGAGGCACTGCAGGAACATACACAAAAAAAAAAAAACAGAATATAACAAAACAAACAGCCATAAAACTGAAGCAGCAACAGCAGGAAGTAGAAGCAAGATAACTGCCAACAACATGGCCGTCTGGCATAAAAGAAAGCACAGGCAAAAAGTAGAAACAAATAACATAAAATGCAGGCAATAAAAAGCAGCCAAGCCAAAAGAAGCGCGGAAAAGCAGGCAAATGTAACAGACTACTGAAAAAATGTGGAAAAAACCGAAGCTTGCGACTAGGAAATACTCTCAAAAGTATGCTCACTTTTAAGTCACAACCACAGGGTCTTTTCCAAAGACCTGCAACGAGCCTACACGAGCCAGCACGCTCATTCTTTACCAAAATGCGATACGAGCAAGCTCAAGGTGTATCTATTCCTGGAATTTTTATCGAAAAATGCCGCTAACGTTATTTTTGCAGTTAGAGCCCGACATGAAAGCTTGAGAATGACCGCCACACCATGAAAGATACACCTTGTATGAGCGCATCATTGTATTTGCGAGTATGTTCAATCAACAAGCTCGCTGTGTGTAAAGGCTTGTTTAGCTTATAGCTCGTTGTGAGCGAGTTGTCACGAGCGCATACCCAATCAGCTTCCCACGAGTAAACATTTAATTTTGCTCTCTCTTGATATGTTGTTGTGGAGAGCAGCTTGCTTGGCTCGCAAATTAGATGCTCTTTGCAGGTCTCTGGTCTGTTCATTGGAACAGAACACATGAACACTTTTATTGAGACTTATCGTTCCGCGTTCAAGAACCTTCCGGTCTTGTTTTTGGCACGGACATTTTTTTTTATTGCTGACCAACATTTCTATTTACAAAACCTATATGCCCCCTTTAAACTTCAAAGGGTATTGGTTATAAAAAAAAACTCGCGTCCTGCTTCTTTTTTTTTCGCTTTCGCTTATCTTTAACTGCCATCAACAAGATGGCAACTTCCGTTCGCGCGCCATAATGTTTTCTCTATATAGAAACCTTCACACACACACACTCACCCATACAGCGGCAAGTCACGCACACCGAAGCCAGAGCCGCAGTCGGAGAAAAGCTCACGCAGTAGCAACGGGGAACAAATGGTCACCAGGGCGTGTAATTGAGTGCTACAGGACCCTTTTAACATTTTTATTTGCACATTAGCGAGGGTGGAAATGGCAAAATTTGCGCCCAAAGTGACAGCGCGTTGAATGTGGGCGGCTCGGGCGGGCTCAGGAGACGCTATCTCAAGTGAGTCCGTGGGAGTGGGAGGCGGAGTAACCATTTCCGTATCGACTTGCAGTTTTCGATGTCAATATGCTCGGACTGCTGATGCTAATGTCGTAGACAAATTTGTTTGTGGCTGAATAAACGACAGTTGTGGAAACAATTGACTGGGGTGACTGAATGGGGGCTGGACGCAGCATATGCCGAGAAAAGGACAAAAATATAAATGCCAAGGGTGGATGATTGGAGATCAAAATCACGGAACAACTGAACAAGTACAATATGCGGTTCAGCTTGGAAAGAATTGATCTGTTTATTTATGTAAAAATAATTATTTAATTAAAATGGAAAGAATTATAAATAAACTACTTTATTTAAATTGAACACTTTGAAAAACCTTTTTTAAGTTAAGGTAGATTTATATGCAACTTGATTTACAAGTGTATATTTTTAGATTTTGATGCGTAACATGTGGCAACGCCAAAAATTCCAATTCGCCATGAAAACACTAACAAACAAACAGCGCTTGTAAATCATTCGTGCTCTGTCAGAAATATGTTTCGCAAATAACGTCCATTTTATGGTCGTCCAAATCGACCCATTAAACAGGCTATTATAGCTATTGTAACCAAATTTCGCACCAATTTCACTTGATTGGACATTGCGGAGAGCGCGTTCCTAGGAGAATATTACTACTGTATTTGTTTTATACTAGAATATACGAATTCAATTATTTTCAAATTAAAATTATAAGTATTTTTTTTCGAGCAATTGTTGGTCTGTGCTACTTCTTTTATCAGTAAAATGCCCGCTGAACTAATACTTGTAACTTTTGTTGAACCGAACCGAAAGTTTTGGTTCGGAACAGGTTCCGATTCAGATATTTTTTTCCAAGAAGTTCGGTTCGGAATTCGGGTTCGAACCGGTTTGCAGCCCTGCGGGTGCCCATCTACGATGTCGTTTGTTTGTCGAATGGGCCTTAGAAAAGACTTTATCGAAAAATTGACTTCAAAGCTCATTTTTGACTCAATGGGTACATCAACAAACAGAATTGCCGAATTAGGTCTGAAAAGAAGCCAGGAACAATTAAAGAGATGCAAAAGATACAAATGCACCCTGAAAAATGCTCGGTTTGTGGACCGGCGGCATCATTGGACCGTATTTTTTTAAAAATAATAAAAATTACAACGATACAGTGAATCGAACAGGGTACCGTGCGATAATTAGCAACTTTTTTGCCCCAAAGCGGATGAATTGGACTTGGTTGACATGTTTTTTTTAACAGGAAGACGGTGTCTTATGCCACACGGCACTCGACACCAAGGACCAATTGAGAGGCGATTTGGTAAGCAATTAATCTCACATTTTGTACCCGTTCTTGGCCGTCAAGATTAAGTGATTTGGACCCCACTAGACTACTTTTTGTGGGGCTACGTGAAGTTATAATAAAGTGTGAAGTTTCTAGTTTTTGCATGGCCTATTATAAACATTAAGAATAGAAAAGTTAACGGCTCCTTATTAATACTCATCTGTGGTAAAACGGCCAAGTTATAAACTCTTAAGCTAAGTCGGAAATTGCATTTCCTAAATTTTTCCTCCTTAGACCTCGCAAAGTCCTCAGTCTTCTTTACAGAGCCTTTTTAACAATAGCTTAACAGAGAACTAATGCAGGGTTTTGTATGGTATGAGATTTCCATCAGATTGGTTTCAAAAGCATATAGCAATACCGTTTTACCTCAGATTCAAATGATCTTTGACTTAAAATAACGCTTATTAATGTTTTTTTATGCTACCAAATTTGTTTTTCCGAAATTCACTATATCGGAAAAACTTCCCAATTTTGTATCAATATTTCCAAACCGTAAAAGAAGTTACCCGATTTTCCGTACCGCTAACTCTTTCCGAACATGCTCAGTCAGATCAACTCATTTGACGGTTAACGCACACTAGTAAAAGTAACCACAAACTGTTACGGTTGTTCAAAACAATCATCCCCCCCTTGCTTCCATTTCCATTCACCCAACCAAGAAAAGAGCAGGCGGAAAACAATTAAAACCCAAAAAAAAATTATATTATATATAATACACCAGTACTTATGCTTATCTGCCTAATTTATGGTTAAAATCAGACGCCAACGTTTCCAAGTCTTTTGTTAAAGTCAGTAACCCATGCCCAGAGTGGGAATTGCATCATGTGGTGTACACGTATTACCTGCCACAAAATGCTAATAGACGCCACCAAAAATTGTAAAACAATTAAAATGTAATAAGCCGAGAGAGGGTCAGTTCAAGAGTCAATGGGCGGCACTTGCGTTTTGGGAACAAAAAAAAATAGAGTAATTAATAATCGCCGCTGTCCAGTGCGCCGGGTAAAGGTAAAGGTAACGCCTCTATTAGGCAAGCGGCCAAAATGATAAACAGTTTTTTTACGCAAGCGGAAAACTGGCCGCAGTCCCCCCGGCCCGAAACGGCCTGTCATGGCCGCTTGGCGCCAAGGATGTCAGCGTGCACATATTTGGCAATGCTCTGGGGGTTCCCCCCCACACCACTCGCTGAGTCGGAGTCGAGAGTCTCCAGCAGCGCTTTTGATTGACACTTGACATTTGTTGGCTTGCAGTTAGCGAAGCATTTCCAGAGTTGTAATCGTCCAACTGACATCGTGACTTGGTTACCTTTTTATGTTTTCATATTTTGTTTAATTTTTTTTACTTGTTTGCCAGATGAAAATTTGTTGATAGTGGGCTGGAGAAACTGTTGTTTAAGCATTGCTTGTTAACCGAGTTGGAAAGAGATAAGTCATAACGGTGCAAACATAAGTACACAGAAAAGTGCGTCTTTCGATTTGAATACTATTTCAACTGTCTTGTGTGGGTCGGCAAATTCCATAATAATGTTAATAATGTTTTGTAAAAGGGTCTAAAGTCTAGCTACTCGAACCCTATTCACTATTAGCTTTAATATTATTTAGATCCTAAAAGAATTATAGCTAATATTTAAATAAATAAAGAAATATTTTGTAAAAATTGCTATAAATCGAAAAATGGCTGACTTTAGGTGCCAATTTGACCACTTTTGAATGTTCGAATATTGCGCGTTTGATTTTTTACAGAGGTATTGATATGTGCTCTGTCGAATAGGGCAGATAATCCAGAAATTTATACCTAGTGTGACCACAAGAAATTAGTCCATTTTTATAGATGCTTTCACATATTACGTCATAACTTCCGTAGTCCTTATGCGGTTTTCAAAAGTTTTATACCGGATCGCAACTAATTGTTACGCTTTTTAATACGACTAAAAGTTAATCGGTTCCGTTAGAGTTGTTTAGCTTGAAACTTCCGAAAAAGTGATTAATTTTGATTTTTTTTTTAAGTCTGCGGATAAGTTCCGGTTTTCACATAAGGGTTTTTTACCTTTGAAAAAAATTTTTTTTTATTTTTTGTTTATGCATTATTATTGTAGCTTGGATATTCTACTTTCATCCCCTTCAAACCACTTTCAAAAATTCGAAATAGTTTAGCAGATACAGCCATTTTAGTAGAGCAATGTTCTAGCTAAAACCAGTATTTTATACGTTGCTCAAAACTTTAATCGCGTTTTTCTCGAAACCACGTTTTTTTCATTGATTGATTGAGGTACGGGCCAGAATTTCATAAATTTTGATCATAACCTGATATAACGTTTTAATTTTCGATAACCTTACCCCTACACCTTGTTTTGAGAGACCTTAAATTTCAGGCCGATAACTTTTTGAACAAAATTATTTTAAATTATAATAAACAACACAAACCAATAAACCAAATTGATCACATGGTTTTGACTCCAGAATTTTTTTTAACAAATACTCAAAAAGCCCAGTGCAAAAGTTGAAGACCCTTAAGTAAACTCGAATTTGGTACAAGTTCACTTTACTGATTAACTATAAAGGTATTCGGTATCAAACTTTAATAATCGACTTACTTTAAGCTCGACGGATTGGATATCAAAGTCATTTAACCGATTTTAAGTTAAATCAAAATTCATGTAGTGTACTCTACAAGGAAACATGTTTCAAATCGAATTCGGGTAAATAAAAAAATGATCAATTTCTTAATGCAAAATTCAAGAACTCCCAAGAAATTATTTGAAGGACTGCTTGGGTGTTAAATATTTTAATTTTTTTATATATTTGGTATTTTGGGGAAATTTTTAAGGATTTTTATCTATTTTCAAAAGATGGGATTTTGCTAGTATTTTTTTGTAACTTTTTGTTGATTTTTTATGTTTTTTTTTGTATGCTCAAAATTTTCTCCATATTTAATTATCGTTTTGGACATTATTGTTTTTCGAATTTATTTGCAATATTTCCTTAGAGTTTTATAACAAATTGATATAGGTGGATGTGATATGACGAATGTGCTTTTCTTTAAAATGAAATATTTAATAATCGCCAAATGGAAATTTTTAATACGGATCTGGCACGCCAATGGCCTTTTAAATTGATATTACATTCACCTATAACGGATCAACATACATACATATATAATATCAAGGATTTAAGAAAATCGATATATTTTTGGACAGTTACGTTCTTCTTTTACTTAGTTGGAAATAGCTGATAACTTGCACATAATTTCCTTAAAATCAATATACTCTATATAACCATATACCAACATCCATTTCTTTTAACTACCCTTGTCCCCTTGTATCTGTTAATCATCTTGCTGACCAGGCACCTGTATATATGTAAGTACATTGTACCCACATGTGGACACACACACAACTATGCAAAACCAAAGGCGTTGAACGCACGTGGCAGCCCATGAAGCCCATATAAATTTATACCTATATATATATATAGTATATATATAAAATAACTGTACACATAACCACCCACTCGTTGGCCCAGTTGAGTGCAGAAGCCCCAGAGAGGTAACCCAGACCCAGTCGAGTTAAAGCCAAAGCGTCAAGTTGTGAAGCTGTGTGCAAAAAATCATTAACACGCACACACACACCCACACACACACAACAAGACCCAAAAAGTGGGAGTCGGTGGGCGTAGCTGGTTATCCTTGTCTGTCGCTGTGTGCGAGACTTGCTTAAATTACTTGGCTTTTTACATGCGGCAGTGAGGCACATTAACACTGTAATGTGCAAAAAGTGTTTCTCGCAGTGGCTCTGTGTGTGTGTGTGAGATGGAAAACAACATGGCGTCGTCGTCTCGTTGTCCAACTGGCAGTCATGGCCATGCGGCACAGGCACTGACTCCATGTTTATACGTGAAACATAGTTACATTTTAGCTAAATCGGACATCTCATCCAAGCGAATTCCGAACCATACACAATGTTAGTTGTCACAGAAATCTCTTTTGGTTGGTTACAAACGAATCATCCAATCAACCTTAAACTTTCTAAATATATTTTCAAACAAGATAATGGAATATCTGGAGGTTCTGTGACACCGAGGGGAAAATCTCTAGAGATTTTCAGAATATCCTTAACCAGCACAAAGGTATAAATCGAAACTACTTAAATATCAATTTATAATTCAATCGGCAATTGCTGAATACGAGGGATTGAGCTAATAAATAAATATGTCGAAATTCCGAACAAGTTCGCTAAAGTAAAACTGGAACTGAAAAAAAATGTTGATAATATTTACTTAGATTATTTTGTGGTATAAAATATATATATCATTAATTACACAGAACAGCCATTTCGGTCGCCTGGATGCAAAATTCTGTTCCTGTTCTGTGCCCTGATTCCAAAACTGGTCTCGTTTTTCCATCAGCTCTTGTTTGCGAAATCGCGGAAAACCATTTTGTGTTTTTAGCTTATGGAAAATTATGGGGTCACACCCCAAATTTTAGTTATAGTTTTATGGGGGTACTACATACATCAATGCAGCCATACAAAATCAATTATATATCATTAATAAGTATCACCTATTTTCCCTTAGAAGAGTTTCATAAACATACTTGGACAAAATACATTCGATATGACATTTTGGAAATCTTCAGTTTCATCTTATACAGTTTTTAAAACAATTTTAGAATTTACAAAGAAAATCTGGCCATTTTTCCCAACCAAAAAAAAATCTTCTAAGAATATTGCAAATTTGACTGCGCATAAACCCCTTCCTTGGGTACGCCTGGTGGGCGTCTGATACTTTTAGTTAAGATTAATTGTTATATATTAACATGGCGTCGAGTTACGAAGTCTGCGAAAACGAGCTATTTACAAGCTAAACGAAAGTTGACTTTGCCCAAACGACCATGCGGTGGAGCGAGCGGTACGTACTTGATGTAGGGAGTAAAGTGAACACACACACACTCTCTGGTGTGACGCAGTGAAAGTGGCCAAATAGCATTTTCTGGGCCACTTTAATAGACAGCAGCATCAGGCATACGAAAATACGATATTTAAGAGTCCTGCTCCTGTTTATGGCATATCTTGTGCACTAGATTTATGTGTGCCCATTTTCATGTTTTATCATCAGCTGCGGCTGCGGCTGCTGCTGGGCGAATTATTCATGAAATTCGGCATGTTACTCATACGCCGCGTATGAAAAGGGTTCAAAAAATGTTGCCCCTTTTTGCCTATTGCGCTTGAATTATGGGCCAAAAGGGTTTTTTGTTCTCTGTGCATTGCGGCTTTACCAGTAAATGGGAAGTTCACAATGCGGTGCGAAAAGAAAATTTGATTTATTGGTGGGTTTTTTGGCTGCTTTTACTGAAATTATGCGGGTTAAGTGCAATTTACTAAATTAAATGGAAAATTATATTTAAAGTCAGTGAAGGAACTGAATATTTGTTATATTTAACCTATATGAAGCCAATTCGAAACATATTATGTGAATGCGATTTTCCAGATTCAAGCGTACAAAAAAATAGAGAAGAGATGACACTTACGACTAGTGTTATAATAAGCTATAATTCAAGCAGCATTGTGGCATATTTAATAATTTATAATCACCTTTTTTCATAATAAAAATGAATGTTCCCATTTCCAATTTATATCATAATTACGACATATTCGGGACATGACCAGGGTTATGATTAAATCATAGTTGCAAAGGCGGTTAATTCTTAAAATTGGTTTTCGAAAGAGTCTTTAAACAGAAGTACTTTTGACCAAATCCTCACGATATCGTCTAAATTGTATTCCTTTAGTATAAGCTTGATCCTTTCAGCAGGTACACTAAAATACTTTTAGATTTCTAGAATATTGGTTTAAATTTGTCGTAATAAATTTCAACCGAACATTGTAATTGGATAATTGATATACGTATTTTAGAATCTGCTGTCGTGATCAGGTTTTTGTTCGTTTCTCGAGTTCAAAAGCACATTCCAAATATCGATTTCAATAATCTACTATATACAGCAGTATTGGGCAGCCCATGACACTTTTGGCTCAGCCAGCACACTCCGTTATTCATCTAAGTCAGCGGTTATTTTGACGCCACTCAGTCGCACAGGCAGTTGCGACGATTCGGAAAGGATAATAGAAAACAAAATGCACCTTCAAGTTGGTCATGGAGACAAAAAAAAACTGGAGCAGTTAGGCAGCAGGAATTACCTGTCCTTACGCTGGTTCCCGGCATACAACAACATCCTTGGTAATGAAATGATGGATGAGTTGGCGCGCAAGGGTGCAGCCACCACAATGATAGGGCCAAAACACTATTAGAGAACTCCTTAGAAATGAGGAGAGAGACTGCTTAGAAAACACCAGGGGCTAAGACAAGCAAACGCAATAATTGTGAACCATGACCACAAAAGGATCCAAAAATTCACTCAACAGGAAAGAATGCACTTAGGATCCTGACAGGGCTCTACACGGGCCACTGCAGACTGCGGAGCCACCTGTACAGGATGGGGAAAACAAACACCCTACTTTGCAGATTCTGCGAAAAGAAGGAAAAATACTCCGAGCACATAATAGCACACTTCGATGCTTAAGCAAGGTGCAGATTCAATAGTTTTGGGAAGCATAGCCTACATTCCAACTGTATTAGAAAGCAAGACCTCACAAAAATCGTGGCATTTGTACAAAAAATATGGATGCTATGGGAATTGCAAGCTAGGCACAATAGATAGCTAATAACTAATAAATTAAAAACCATTAAAAAATAAGAATATTAATTTGATTTATTTGAATGTTTGAGTAAGAGCACAACAGGTCTAATCCAAGAACACAACAGAATTAAGTTTAGTGCAAAGATGGATTGTTTTAAGAAAATATCGGTTCGGCACATTTCCTCCTTATATCGATTTTTTATATTCAACCTTAAATGATATTGAACAATGGTAATGCGAGTTTAATATATCCTAACCGGTGATGAAATTAAGATTTTTAATTTTTAGAATCATTGAACTTTTTACATTGAAAATTCGTGTTTCAGTACCAAATTTCTTAAGTTTTTCTTTCAGTGCAGATTCCGTCAAAACAGAATAGCTTTGATCTTCAAAAACAGCTTCATCTGTTGAGAAAATGGCTAAATTGGCATTAATGATTTTTTCCCCATTTATTGATTGACCACTTGAAATTCATAAAAACCGTGACTATAACCATGCTTTTCTCCTTCACCGTCCTTTCCTAGCTTGGAGCCGTCTCTTCCTCCTTGGTCTAGAAAGTAGAGGGCTGAGTCCATATTTCATCAACTGTAACGTATCTTATCAGGACTGTGAATCGAAAAATCAAAATAGTGTGTTTATTCTATACGGTCAGAAAATGCGGCACCCATCTGGCCAATATGTTATTAATGACATATTTGAAATCTCTGAACCAAGCATTAAAAGAAGAAAAGAAAGTTTAGGTAGCTCATGCGATAAGACACTTCTAATCTACTTCACTTAAACACCTGCAAGGCAGCCTAGGAGAGATTGATCTGGAAGGACAGTAGAAAGAAGAAAATTTTTAGATTAACGCATAATTAAAAAGAGGCACCAAAAAGCAGACTCGAATTTGAAAGTGAGAGACTCAAATATTAACTTTAACTACAAAATCAAAAACCAGAATAAACAATATTTTCGTCAGGAAACACAAAAAAATACCTACGACAAAGCCTCGCTGTTACTTATGTAAGCAACTCAGCGCAAAGTAAAACAAATTTAAAATTCACAGCACATTTTCCGCTGCTCTGTAACAATATTGACAAAAACCCACCCAAAGCAAGAAAGAAAGCAAGAGCAGGAGAGGTCCAAGGAGTCACAGACTCGACTGCGGCTGCTGCTTAAAATTCTGTGAGCATCGTTTCACAACTTTCCAACTTGCCAAAAAATCGAAGCAAGAGAAAAAAATGGTAAGAGGATGGAAAAAAAATGCAGGAGCATAAATTCCTGGCTCATGGGTGTGGCAAAACGGAACCAAGATAGAGGAAAAGAGAACTTGAGAAAATGTGCGGAAAATAAATGAAAATGCTCAAAGCTCGTTCACAAGAGTGCTTACGGCATCCGCAAGGAGCTGTTGAAGTGGCAAATTTGCGCAAGCGACGCCCAAGAGGCAGAGCTGGAGGGGTGGGGGAAGGCAGGGGCCAGGACACCGACTGCCATCGTTACTTACAACAACTACATGCCAGTGTCAACACATACTTGGCCATTCGAGTGGGCAAACGGCAAGAGAAGCCGCCGCCACCGCCGACGCCGCCGCCGCCATATTTGTTTTCTCTTTTCGGCAAACATTTTTATGGCTTTGACATAAAAGCCAAATGTACGGACCCACCAGAAATGTCTCTCCATCTGCACCATTTTGTGTAATTAACCCCTTTTTTCCTCTCATTGCTGTGAGACAATAAACTTTTGTGACAAAAGGCTTTTAATGGCTTGGCGACAAAGTTTTGCAATTTTTTCGCAATTTGCCGCCACAACAATTTGCGTTTAATTAACCAAAAGTTTCATTGCTTAGTAAAAAGCTAATGAAGTCAGTCTGGGTGCGTGGGTGTGAGAGGGGGAGGCTCTGGCAAATTGCTGTCGAAAGTTTTTCGGCTGGCAATAAAATTAATTTTGATGAGCATAGTTTCGGTGCGGCACAAAAGTGACTGAACGGAGATAGACAAACACAGTGCATCAGAGCAAATGGCAAATGCTGAAGGGTTAATGACGAACCAACTTAGCTGGGAGTTCATTTGTTTTGTGGAAAGTAAGTTAAAGAAAGGTTAATTGATATATAAATTTAAGTACAAACATTTTTGTTAAATGGTTACTTTGTGCGAATAATGTCTGAGTCACATTTGGCAATTATTCTGATTTCACTTAACTGGTTTATAAGAAAGACCCCATCTTTCCCCTTGTGCTGCTAATTTTGCAGGAATATTTAAAAAAAAAAGTGGACTCGCTGCCTGGTGGGAACCTCATTTGCTTACAGTCGACAAACAACGCTGCCCTGTGTCAATTTCTAATTGCATTTGTTGATTTTGTACAGTCATCAAAAGAAATTCTTAAGGTTTGGGGTTAACCAACAAACAGTCAATACGATGAACTAAAGAATGATCATCTGTACACTGTGAGATTGTATACAAAAAATGAAAGTGAGTCAATCAAACATCTTCTTTTCGATTTGACGCTGATATGGGAAAATATTGTTCGCATTTGATAAATAACTAGAAAGTCACGTTCATTTGGATTGTTACGATATTATTATACCTTTGCAAGAACTCGTTGTTACCAATTTTTTCAGAAGGATATATACAAAGTAATCAGTCGATATGTTTTACTTGTCAATCGTAAGCAATCGCGGCACCAATCGCTTCGATTCTCTAAAACACTAGTTTCAATTCAAATTAAAAATTTCTTTAATTAAGTACAAAATATACTTGTAGTGCCAATATAGTTGCTGTGAAAAATGCCAATTATTTTAAAAACGAGTCTGGGTTCATGTTTATTACTCGAAACAAAAATTTTGGGAAAAAATTCGTTCAAAGGACCGCGAACTATCAAGAATTTACGAAAATCATCGAATGGTCATAATTCTGCTTACCTCTTGACAACAAAAGCCAAGCCGAGCCGGTCCTAATTTCAACCGATTTAGTCGAACTGATCCTATATAGCGTCAAAAATTATTCAGCGATCTTAAAAGCTTATAACCTAGAAAAGAACCGAAACCTTAAATTAAATTAAACGACGGGTTCGAGTCTCCGACCCGAACATTCTCCAGAATTTAAGAGGTATTCAGCCTTCTTGGCTTAAGCCTATAAAATTCTTAAACTATTTATAATTTATACCTTAAACGAGGTCTCTGTAGTGAAACAAATAAGACTGCAAAAATCCACAGGCCATAAATTAACCAAAGACCACACCTTCTTGGGCTGCTCACACTGCTGGTCACCAAGCATTATTCATAAGCAATATGATAAAACCAATTCAGAATTTTAAGGACAGATTCGTGTTAAAATAACTCGCTTTTTCCATTACAAACTTTTTTGGCTATCCAAGAAATTTTGTACTGTTCGGCTTCCAGTAAGTACGAAAATTCTAGATGACAGAAATGTAGTTCTTATTTCATTTATTTTAACGGTAGATTTTAGAGTTGGAAACTTTTCGTACTTATTTTTAAAAATACCCAAAACAAAACATTTGTGATACTTTAAGTTCAAAACCGAAATGCGATTAATTATTTATTTTGCTTCTAGCTCCACTATCATTTATCTGATCGGAAAACGATGTAAGGTGAACAGAAAAATAATGATGATTAATCAAATGTATAGAAGTCCCGAACTATATATCTTCAAAACTGTGGGACATATGAGCTTTTTTTTTCAAATTGCGGGGCAGGCTTGAGTCGTGGCAAAAATTCAAAATAAACTTGATCTGCCTGCAAGTGTAAGGAATTTATGTTCCATACTTTAAACCTATAAATCCTACCATCTCTGAGATCAATGCGCTCATACGGACAGACGGACAGAATGATACGACTATATCAACTCGGCTATTGATGCGAATATGTATTCTTTATAGGGTCGGAGATGGTTTCTTATGGCTGTTACGTACATTTTCACAAATCCAATATACTCTTTGTACCCTTGGTACCGGCCGGTCTACCCCTGATGGGCCAAATTTAAAGAGGCTTTACCTCTTAGAATAACAATATATATTCAGGTATGAGCGTAATTAAATTTAGACCGCTTTTTACTTAAAATCTGAATAGTTTTTTGTCCTGCTTATCCTAATTATGTATAAATTAATCTTTAATTTTAAAACAGTAGAGTAAAAATAATAGATAATGTATCCGAAAACATGATTTTTATTTTGAGGGATTTTAAAATCCCGAGACGAAATTAATATAAGAATTTTGATCTCAGTTTAGAAATTTACTAATTTTCCCTGCTTTAAGTACAGAATTCTTGATTTATTTTCTGAGTTTCGGTATGCTTTAATATATTTGGTTTGCTTCAAGTTTCCACCCTCATTGTGGGCAATCCATTTGTTAAGTAGTTCATTTGCAGTGTTATTCACACTTTTCAACTCTCCTTTTTTTATTCAGTCAGGCGTTTGGACTCGCCACAAATAAGTAAGTCAATCCCTAAATCTTGTTCTTGTCCTCATGTGAGGTCTGTAACGCCCATTTCTGTTTTGTGTATGTGCACGTCTAGGGTTTCTTCAAACCCACAAAACCCTTTTAAATGATGCAATGGCAAAAACACACGAATACAAAGGATCTCGTGGTAGGTGTTGCTAATGAAGCAAAGTGTGTACGTGTGTGGTCTTGGAAATTTGAGAGGCGTCAACAGGCGCTAAATCCGCTTAAGTTGTGACGGAAGTTCATGGTCCGAGACCGAGGCAAAAATTATTGCTTCATTTGCTCCTGGCTGCGGTTTTTTTCGCCTTGCGTGCGCAAAGGCAGACAGAAGCTGTCCAAATGGCTTCGTTGCATTCAGTTTTTATCAATATTAAATGAATTCCCGTTCAGCCAATTCATTTGCCAGCTGACTTTGACCTTATGTCGTCGTTGCACGCAGCTCAATTGAAACGTTTAATTGCAGCAGGACCAATAAGTAGCTTCCACTGGCTGGAGCCAATGTCATTAGCGTAATTAGATCTTTCAGTTCGAAACGCTTGGCGTGTCCTTTTTGCGCTTCTTTATTTTTGTGTTTTTGTTTTCACTAATTTTGCTGCCATGGAACGTGCGCAATTTGTTTACCATCAACATAATTGGCTGGTCCTGGTCTCGCGTCCCCTGGGCCCACTTCTACAGTTAAGCGCTTTTTTATTTCATCGGGAAAGTCTTGGCGCTTGGCAATTAGTTGAAATGATTAAGCTGATGCGCCGGACTTTGCCGGGGTAATTGGTAATTACATTAGCCAGAAACTTCGATAAATTAACCGCCACGCACTCACTCAAATTGCCTGGGTCATCTATCATAGGTATAATGTGGGCTATAGGACCACCAAAAAAAAAAAAAATAACATGGTATTCGATCGCTGCCAACAGCTGCGGTGCCTCATGATGTGACAGTGGCCACAAGACACACACACAAAGTCAGAAATGCAAACAATGTGAATGGTTTTCAATTACATTTATTCAAATATTTATTTGTTTGTGTTTTTCAATCACAGAATGCATTGTTGCTCGTCACTTTGATCGATCTAGTTCAGAGGGGGGTTGCCCTATGTTAGCCACAATACCACAACAATTCTTGAATGACGATGATCGATCGCACACGCACACACACACGCACAGAGTGTTTTGACATTTTTTGCATTCAGTTTGCAATACTATAGAAAAGATCCTTTGAATTTAAATATATTAGAAAATTAATTATTATCTCAAAGTCTGAAAAAAATATAGCATCAAGAAGAAATGTGTATGAATTCCTTTGAAGGTGATCGCTTTTATCGATCTTTGTTTATTAAGTATTTAAAAGTATCTTAGAATATTATTAATTCCCTCATGATAAAGGGAACCCAGTAAGAAAGCTGCAGTCAAGGGCCCCGAATACAAAATACCCTCTTCACTTGATTGCATACGAATGATTTCATACTTAAGTATCTACCGCTGCCTGCCCCTCCCAATACAGAACGAACATGCAAAATATTTTTGTGCATAACTTTCGTGTTTTTTGTCCGATCTTTTTTAAAATAGAAAGAAATTTGGCCTCAGAAAATAAATTTTTTGTTCTTGCTTAACTTTAACCCTAATGTGAACGGCGGGGTAAAGGTGTATCCTTTTCAACTTAAGTTGGATATATCTTGAGTTCCGTAAGAGATATTATGCTGAAATTTGGAAACATCTATTTTTCATCAATTCTTAACAATTTTGTCTTTTAATTTTGTAGAAAGATAAGTAAGTTTTGGAGTTCTAAGGTAACACATACTTATATGTCGCTTTCATACCAACGGGGTACACATGTACCCCACAACTTTGAATTGATGTTTCTCGAAAACTAATAGTCCGAAGGATTTGCATGTTGATCTAATGAGATACTATTTTCAACAACAATTGAGTTGTATTTAAAATACAAAAATAGTTATTTGATATTATCTGAAATGTAAAATTACAAAAATATTTTTTTGGTTTTGGGTGATGACCTTTATGTTAGATTCAATACTCGTTTCGATCTCAAGCGAGAGTTTAATTAACTGCGTTTTTAGTAGTACGCGGCTCTCGCTCACTTACTGTTTGCGTATAAGTATTTAAGTTTGGCGATGATTGCTAATAGCTCCCATATCTTACATCTGGTAGCTATAATCCTTGATAGATTGATAAATAATGCATTGCTATATATATTGAAAATCTCAACAACCTGTCTTTAAATTTGTGAAAAATATGAGTTGCATTTGCCTTTGTGGAACAAATCGAAAATAAAAGAGCTTTCTTTCTCGCGGCCATCAGAAAGAAATCCAAGTTCAAAAATGTTAGAAAATATTAAAAAAATTCCGTCTTCACTTTACGGCTCTCAACTCAAAGCTGAGAGCTGTGGCTCGGGAGCCAAAAGCAGTGGCTCAGGAGCCGAGAACCGGATGCTAGCTTCCCATAGCTTTTGCGTGAACTAGCTAATCGTTCCCAACTCTCGAGGCTCGGCTGTAAGCTCAGAGCAAACAGTCACAGCTTGAGAGCTGAGCAAGAGGCGAAAAGACCCCGAACGTGCGGATCGCGGGCGAGCAATTTCGAAACCTGACTTTAGTTTAAGAATGGAAACTTCTTGGATTTTAGTACGTTCAAGAATGGGAAATTCTTGGATTTGAGTATGCTCGGCTCTGAATTCAAGAATGGAAGACTCTTGAACTTGAGAATGTCCAGCATTTTATTCAAGAATAGAAGATTGTTGGTTTTTAGAATGTTCCATTATTGATTCAAGATAAAGAGAATCTTGGTTTTGAGTCTGTAAAGCTATTGATTCAAGAATTTTCTATTTGAAATACGAATTTTTCATACTTACAGTTCAAGAATGGAGCAATTTTTTAGTACATTCAGTTCTAAGTTCAAGAATAAGAAATTCTTTGATTTGAGCATGTTCAGCTCTTAATCCAAGAATAGGAAAATTACTGGATTTTAGTATGTGCGGCTATAAATTCAAGAATGGGAGGCTCTTGAACTTGAGAATGTCCAGCTCTTAATTAAAGAATATAAGTTTCTTGGTTTTCAAAATGTTCCGTAATTGATTCATGAATGCGAGTTTTTTGTTTTTGAGTCTGTCAAGCTATTAATTCAAGAATTTTCTACTTGAAATAAGAATTTTCCATACAACAATTCTTCATTTTTTATGTACGTTCAGCTCTAAATTCAAGAATAAGAAATTCTTGGATTTGAGCATGTTCAGCTCATTATCTAAGAATAGAAAAATTTTTGGATTTAAGTTTGTTCGGCTCTTAATACAAGAATGGCAGATGCATGGTTCTAAGAACGTTCCGCTAATGGTTTAAGAATAAGAGTAACTTGTTTTTGAGTTGGTCAAGAAATTTTCTACTTGAAATAAGAACTTTTCGTACCTAAGTACGTATGAAAATTCTTGTTCCAAAAAATTCGTTCTTAAAAATTCATTCTTGGATCAAGAATTTTCATTCTTACCGTACTATTGTGCTTGGAAATGCTCTTGATCCAAGTATGAAATTTTCTCTTTTTTTCTGAGTGTAATAAGCTAAACTTTACGTCGCATTTCAAAATAAATCTAAGCTCATTTTCGATTAATGTGTAAAAAATCTTTTGAAATCCAATTAAAGCATACAAATTTACAAAAACGTAAACAAACCACCCAATGTCAACCCCTAAACAACTTACATAAATAGAGAAAATAGTGGAAATTTTATTGCGAGAAAGAGGGAGAGAGATCAGGGATCAACTTTAATCTAAAATGCGGCGTGTAAATGATGCCATCATAATATTGTGATGTTTGAACAGCAGCAGCAGCGGCAAAGCAGCAGCACATCATCAGTTAAGGGGTTAATAAAGCGCATAAAATTCTCAAAACAGATTTCCCGGACAGAGTTTTGTGTGTTTCCCTAATCACATCCGACTTGGCGGCGGCATAAGGTGCGCATTACTCATAATACGAGCGTGTGATATTTTATACACCTTTTTCCATGGCAAGCGCCAACTGGCGCACAAGTCACCCCATGAGTGGCATCCGCATCCGCATCCTCATCCTGTCATCCCCCACCAATCAGCCTAATCGCTTTCGTTGCGCCACACGGCTTAACTTTTGTGGTTGCTGCTGCTACTTTCAACTTAAATAGGAGCTGCTGCTTCATCATCATCATGATGATGATGATTGGAGCAGCAGCACCCACAATGTGTGTTTTGGCTTTTATTGCTCTTCCCTTTTGTTTATTATGTGATTTTCCATATGGCCAACGCGCGTGAGTTTTCGAGTTAATCGCACAAAATTTTATGTTAATTTTCATAAATTTTATTGTCGCCCAAAAAAGGTCTTTTTAATTAGTTTTCCTGTGTGGGATTTATATTTTTTTTTTTTTTTTTTTTATGAGCACAATAAGTTCTGTTTAGGGTTGGGCGCGCGTTGTATGTATTTTATGTAGGTGAAGTTTGTTCGTGCGGTTTTTTAAGAGTTGTAAGTCATAAAGTTGACATCTACATAAATACTCGTCGTCATTTGTAAGTAAATATTAAATGCAGGCAGTCAAGTGTCAAATTATTTGAAGGCGCTTGGGGAGTTGTTAACGTTTAGTCAGCGCGAGTGGGCAAAAACGGCAATAAAATCACAAAGAAAAACACACACAAAAAACTAGGAGGGACTTAACATGGGTGTGTGTGATAAATGAAATTTGGTGGGGGGAAAAAAAGTGTTGGGAAATCTAAGCTGGTGTATTTAGTGGACAATAAAATCTGCATAAGATTATGTAAAATACTCCAGCTGTTTATTATTGAGTCTATTTGGTGCATAGTTTCTTTTGTTTGTGGAAAACAAATTTTTAATGGTTTTCTTATTTTAGTTTTTGAATTTCTTATCATTCTGAAATTTCCTTTGTTAGCTTACTATTTGATGTATAATGATTCCTTGGTATTAAAATAAGGGATAAAGTCAGGCTATCTCATCGAAAAAAGTTAAAAAAAAAATTCCCTCCAGCAAAAAATATGATCTCTTAAAGTCAATTCTCTGCCTGTCAGAAAAAAAATTATCCTGGGCACAACCCCAAAAGCCACACACAAGCAACCTAATTATGATTGATGTGGCACATAACCCAACCAAGATTTTTGGCCATTACTTGAGAGCCTGCTGCTCATTAAAACCACATCAAATGTGAAACATTCATGGAGGTGAGCAAAGGATCCTATTCCTTTAGCTCGAATGCAAATCAAATATGAAATTTTAATATTTTGTTGGCACAACACAACAAATTTCAATATAATGCCCGGGGACGCACACGGAGCGTGGAAAATGATCTATTGCCGAAACGGAGACAAGGACAAGGGCCTGATCTTTGCCTGGGCAGATGCTGCAGCAACCTACTCGTCGTCTTCAATTTGAATTCAATTTAGGGCAGCGTTTCGGTTCAGCTTGACTTGTCTTGTGCCCGTTGACAAAGAACGGAAAGGAGGCCTTGGATTTGTTTGCTTTTGTACAATTTATGACAAAAGGACATGTGCAACATGGCAGGCTGCCCTTTTTTTCCTGGTGGCCACCATTTTGTTTGCCTCTACTATTAATCAAATGCCTGCACGTGTGCCAAGGCGCTAAGAAGTCAATTTATAAGAGGAAAGCCAAGCCTGTAATTAGATCCTACACAACACCCGCAATTATATTGTGCAATGAATGAAAGTGAGATTGCCGCAAGGATCACAGAGGTATTTGCCATTTTAATTGCGTTTCCTACTTTCACACTCTCGGGCTACCGCCTACACACCTGCACCTGAGGTCTATGCCGAAAAGTCAACGCAGCTGGTGGGCCCCGAATAATTGCAGATCCTGGGGCGTGGCTACCCCTGGCCGAGGTGGGTGTTGCGCCTTTAGCGGCTTAAAGTTGTACTGAACAAATAACTTAAACGTTGGCGGTTAAGATAAAAAAAGGAAGGGAATAAGTAACTCCATCTACGGAGTTGTGGCAGTAATTGACACCTTCGAGCAACCGCATTGAGAAAGGTTCTTGTCTGGGTCAAATGGGACACTAGGGATATGCGGAATGTTTGAAATTTATACAGGATGTTGCTAAAATTACACTGAAAAGCAACTTCAAATATACCGATCTTAAAATTAAATACTTTTAAAATTGTTTATAAATTCTAAGTAATTGATTTGAATAGGTGGCATTGGGGTAAGGAATGATCTTTAAATTGGAATACTAATTCATTCCATTATAAATTTAATAACACCGATTGGAGTGCATTAGAATGCATAAGCAATGCATTATCAATGCAATGCATTATCGAAAATTTTAATGTCCCGTGCGACATTGAAAAACAACGTTTGTTATCGTTTTTCTCGAAAGTACATGCAGAATACTTATCCAAAATTGAGTACAAAAAAACCCTATTTGTATATAATTCTTATACAATTAAAATAAAAAAACCGTGCTAAAAAATATGATTTGTGATTTTGGTACTTATATAAAGATGGTCCCGTGCGACATAGTAAATGAGAAATTTTAAAATTTTACTACCATAAATATATATTTTTTTTAAAATCATACTCTTTACCTTTTTATTTCTTAATGAGCCTAAACAGCCGGTGAAAAAAATAAAGAATGCTGCAAACGATGTAGAGAAAATTTGAAGGACAATTCTATATTTTAAAAAAAAATTTGTAGATTTTTGTTATTATGTTAAAATAAATACATTAAAATTTTCTGTTGATTTAAAAACAGTTTCATATAAAATGCTGTCAAAAGAGTAACTTAAATAACATTATTATCATGATGGAAAAAATGTGCCGTGCGACATGTCCCGTGCGAAAGTGCTTTAAATTGAGTTTACAAAAATGTATAAGATTTTTTTGGGTAAAATCAAAACAATTTTTAAGTGACATCAATTTTCAACATTTTAACATTTAACAGAATGCAATATTGCCTTAGGATTCACTGACATCGGCTTGTCAATTGTTGGTCGCGATAACCACTTCTGTTTTTTTGTCCCCGAATGTCTTGTTTTTTATCTGGAAAAGTAAAAATTTTCAAAATTATCCTACAAGAAAAAACTCAAATCCTGGTAAAATGATCTTTTAAAAATATCATTTTTTCAACTAATAATAGTTCTTGACGTTCCATAATGTGTGCCTTGGTTTTAGACAATCAAGTTCGTACCCGATTTCTAGAAAAGATCGTATTAAATTTTTATCATATCCAAGTTAATCTTTGATATTTTTTTCTAGCACTAATTATAGGGCTAATTGCCTTCTGCAAAAAATCGATTTATTTTCTTCGATTGCTTTTTTGATTGTTGGTCGCGAAATCCATTTCTGTTTTTTTCCCGTGCGAATGTCTTGGTATTTCGCAATTATCTTGAAGAGTAAAAAATTGCTTAAAATCAACCTTAGCACCAATTAAAGGGCTAATTAAGAACTATAAATTAGGCCATCTGGCAAAACAAAAATCCGTTATATATTGACTTTTTCACTTTAAAAATGTTCGACGGTCCCGTTCGACATAGTGGAAATGCCCATATTTAGTAATCAGCAATTCTTTTCTATTCTCCAAGTTTGGGAACGATCTTATAAACGAAAGTCAAGTTATAAGCAAATCAAATAAATAACCCTGGACAGCATCGGCCGCAACCGGGATGGGCAGCATTCATACAGTTCGTGTGGCACCACACTTAAATGTTATCAGTTATATACAAACTTCGGCAGGTTTAGATTATATTACAGTGGGACTTAACCGACTTTCTTACTTGTTTTACTTTTTGAGACTGGAATTATTTTCCGTAAACTTTGGTACTGTTGATTCTATGGCTTTACAATAGTACTCTTTTTTTTACCTAAGTGCTGCTAAATTTTATTTAAAACTATTTTTTTTGATTTTCTGAGGTTATACATATTTTTTTGGATTATTTTCAGAGCTGCCAGCCCAAATAATTTTCCGAACCAGCGAACCCTACTCAAAACAAAATTTACCAAGATCAAGATCAAGTTTTTTTGAGCTGAGGTTTTGGTTTCAGCCTTGTTTCGGCCCCAGTTTTACCCAATTTATAAAGAAAAGCAATAAATTTGTTTAAAATAACACAAAATTGTAGGAATATCTTTGTTTTGTTGCTTTATTTATTTACTTGAACGTAAGACTTTATTTATTTTCAATTAGAATTTATAAGTAGGATGTTGTCGAGTATGATAAAAGCCCGTTCAACTAAGAATTGTAACATTTTTTAAACCGAACCAAAAGTTTGGGTTTGGAACAGGTTCAGTTACAACTATTTTTCAAAAGAGATTCGATTCAAAATTCGATTCACAGTAACAGAAAAGTGGGAATGCCGGTTCTGCTTAAAACCATTTCAAAATCACCAATTAGACTTTATATGCATTAGGTCTTGCTCTCATTGTTTAATCATTTCTAATTTTTCGAAAGATTGCGCAGATGTTCAAATTTTCGGACTTATTAAAATGTAAGTCAAAGCGGAGGGCAAAAGCATTAAGCTTAACTTCATTCTTGAACTTTAGACTTCGTTAATTCGATCTCCTTTAAAAACGAGTTTTCACAATAATTAGATTAAACGATTTATTGCTTTATCTTAAGCTTACCGTTAGAAAATAAATAATAAATGGGTGCAAAAAAGCCTCGTTAATTTGCTTCATTCTTAAGGTACTTTATATGTTCATGATTCGCCTTTAAAAAATAGGAGGTGTTCCACAATATTTCTTAGAAGTTGTAACACCTGATTCCGGGCTTACCTGTAAGGAAATAAAACGATAATTAAAATGGGGGACAACGACTTTTCTACAGAACTTCGTATTTCATACTTTAATACACATTCTGCAAAGCATTTTTGTCATACATTCTAATTTGTAGCTTTACGTACACTAGCAAAGGCATGCCCCTACAGCTTTAGAGAAGTACACCCGAAAAGAAAGCAACACAATTTAGTTTTTTTTATATTTATGTAAATCGGTAAACAAATTATTGTCACATTTTCAAACGACAAATCAAATTAGTTAACTTGTCTCATATTTCCACCTTTTCATTCTTCTCTCTATCTTTCAATCTTTCTTTCGCTGTTGGTGCCGCATTGTCTAGCCAGACAGGGATTTGCCAATCATTTCTCATCCTTTTATGATGAGTTTTTCCTTCACACATTTTTCGTTATGTCCTGTGGCATTGAATACGATGTGTGTAAATGTTGGTTTCCTTTTCTGTGGTCAGGCAACAAATATTTACCAAATATTTTTCATTATATTTTTGTACGCCCACCAAAACCAGTTGGGCCAAACAAAATTTTGTTGGAATTTATTAATGAAACTCATTGCGATGTGCCCTGGGGACCCGATCTCGTCGGAGTGCATCTTCAAACCAAAGCCGACGCTTTGATAAATGTCGGCTGCCTGCCAGGGAATTGGCTACCGGGGATGCTTTTTAGGTGTTTTGTATTTTCCTTTTTTTTTTTGCTTAGCCCGGTAGCAATTCCGCTAAAAGTCATTTGTTTATGCAAAAAAAAAAAAAAACGAGAGATAGACAAAGAGACGAAGAGCCCTTCTAGCCAGACCGCAAGGAATTGTCTGAATTTTCTGGGAATTCCTTTGGCAGTCGCATAAATCTTTGCCAACTTGCCAGAGTCATGCTCCTGGGCCTCTCATTGGGTCTGTGTGTGTGTGTGTGTAACAATTGTCACACCTTTCGGCGGCCACTCAGCAGTCAGGCACTCCGCTCTCCCCCCCTGGCCCTTATTCTGTCTCTGTGTGTAATTTGACTCATTAACAATCCGCATTCGAAGCCCAAATCCGAGTCTCAATCTCTGAGTCTCTGTGTGTGGCTGGGCGAAGGGTTGTTGTCCCTGTCTATGCCTCCACATGCCACATAAATCACAACTTAAACGATGCGTAATTTTGTTAAATAACTTGAGGCGCTCTCAAATTTATTTATTTATGTTTTTCCATTTCTGCCGCTGCGATTTTCAAATTTATGTCATTGTCGGGCAACGCCTTTAACCCCAACTCTTATTCTCAATTTTTTTTTTTGTTGTTTCCACTTTTGGTTAAATGCAATTGGACTCCGCGCTTAATCTTGCTTCAATAACCACCGCGTCAAGCGCCACGCCCATTTTATGCACCTTAACACTAAATTTACATATCCATTGCCATCTGTCGGTTGGCCGCTCATTTTATAGGCCAATTACAGACGCGATTTCACATTGCAAATCGGTTTTGTTTTCTTCAAGTTTGGGGATTCTGTTTTTTTTTTTTGGCATTCGAGCAGCTGCAAAAAGTTTCTTATGGCCTTGCCAGGGATTGGTGCATCATCATTCGGCTGAAGATTACAGCCCCATAATTATACACAGGCGCATAAAAATTGAGAGCAGTTTTATTCATGGTCTGGAAATTACTTTGTTGTACAATTATTATCCAATGCAGATGATAATCAAAGTGCTAAGCGAAAATGTACAAAAAAACTTGTCTGAAATGTGAAATACAAATTAAGTTAAAGGTTTTATTTTATGGTATCAACATTATCTTCAAGCTTAAGAATAATTATAATTTTCAGTAAATGTTGTTCTTCTAGAACAGGAGTGCATTGACTGCTCATTTAGTTTTGCAATGCTCACAGGCATAGGCTGGGCAGATGAATACACCCACACATTATCTGACACTTACCGGTTATTTTTCTTTTTTTTTCTGTGGCTGTTTGACAAATCAGTTTCTTCATATGTATTGGTATTCGCACGGACATAAGCAACGTTTGAGCATCCCTATTTGAGAATATCAAAGCACATTCATTGTAAATCAGCTAAGTTATATACTTGAGATGGATTATATCCAAATTATTTCGGTTATGCTTATATGTATACATATATATTGAATTGAGATTAAAGATTTATTCTCAGATGATATTAAAATTCTTTTCGGTACAATACTTCATATTAATCAGGGCTGCAAACCCAAACTATTTTTTCGGAGGTCCGGTTCGCAGGCTCAAACCAAAATGTACCAATGGTTAAGGTTCAAAGGTTCAAGGTTTTTGTGATAGGGTTTTGGTAAAGAAAAGTAATTAAAAACAAATTACAGATTTTCTGAATTTTTGTTTCCTTGAACATACGAATTCAATTAATTTCAATTTAAATTCATAAGTATTATTTCTTCGAGCATTTTTTGATCTATACTAATTCTACCAAAACTTTCGATTCGGTTTAATAAAAGTTGCCAGTCACTTACCTCGTTAATACACACAAAATTTATCAGGATAAATCCCCCCTAAAAGTATGCAAACTTTATTTGCTTTAATAATATAAAAGAAAAAGTTTACATTATTTTTTTTTATTCATGGACATAGCATACTTTGATGGGCATTTATCATGATACATTTTATGTGTATAAACGAGGTATGTGACTTGTAACTTTTTTTTAACCGAACCGAAAGTTTTGGTTCGGAACAGGATCAGGTTCAGCTATTTATTTTTAATAGAGTTTCGGTTTAAGGTTCGGTTCTCAGTAAAAGAAAAGTCGGAATTCCGGGTTCGAACCGGTTCGGTTCAAAACCGGTTTGCAGCCCTGATATAATAATAGAAACCATTTTTAACTGTTTAGAAATCTTAATGCTTTTGAAAAGCTGTATTTTTTATGTACTCTGGAAATGCACATTTAGAAATAATTTTTTTTTAGTTTAGTTTTTTAGTTTTTCTGCAAAAGTTATTCAACATAAAAACTTTGCCCACATGATAAATTGAACTTGATTCCACATTTTTAAATTTTCAAGAATGTTCATCGGAGCACTTCCGGGTTACTTGTGGTCGGAATCCTCTGGAGAACTGAAATTATTACCTCGATTATACACACAAAATATATCATGATAAATGCCCTTTTAAGTATGCTATGATCATGAATAGGAATTATTAAGGAACATTTTTTTTTCATATTTTCCTTTACACTCATTTATTTTGTATAACTATATCCTCTCTGACAATATGAACAAATGCACAGTGTAAACTATCTATGACTCTTCGATAACCTACTTGTTCAAATAGATAATAATTATAGCAAATAAAGTTTGCATACTTTTATGGGCATTTATCACGATACATTTTTTGTGTATAAGCGTAGTAATTGATTGACATCTCCTTATGTTGCAATTTATATTTATTGTTTGTTTTTATATCAGGGATGTAAGCCGGTTCTGAACTGAAACAAATCGTACCGAACCGAACAAAAAACCGAACTGATGTTCTTTCAAAACTTAGAAAACGAACCGAAAACCTTCAATGAAAATGGAAAATAATACTAATGAAACTAATAAATACGCAGCTCTTTGATTTTGTGGTATTCCTGCGATAATGCGACAAATGAGAATGAGTAAGTGTATGCGGTAAGAAAAGTCGCATACGACAGAGTAAGACAGAAGCAGACAATCATACAAAAGCTACATCAACAAAGTGGCGCCGCAGTTTAGATAGGCTTTGTAGAATTTGAAATACTCAATTATTTTTAAAACACAACACATGTTCTTGCCACAAATTGGAAAATACGTACTATAAATAGAAAAATAAAGTAAAGCGTTTCATGCTTCCGGCTTATCGCATAAATTGAAATCAAGGCAAGTGGCAAGCGGAAAGAACACGTGCCTCTTCCCGTACGGGAAAAGTACTTTTCCCGCAAGTCAAGTGTGTGTTTCAAGAGCTGAAAAGGAAAACCTTCTTGATAAGCCCTTACAAATACTCAGTGAAGTGTTATTCAAAACTTTAAAGCGGAAATGCCAAAGATATGCAACTAATGTAGAGTCTATAATTGGTTTAACATTTGAATCATTAATCATTGATTGAAATTGGAGTACCAAACAGTTTCACTATTAGTAAACGCAGCTCACCAACCAAAACGAACTTAACTCCCAATATCAAGTCCTGGCGGGCAGTTTCAAAGTGAAAGTATTCGATTTCCCAAAGAGCTCGTTAAAATATTGATGGCCCCTTCGAGGAGGACGCTGCACAGGCCGACAAAGGGCAAGGCACTTGAGTGAAAAGAGGCAATAACAAGGAGAAAGTCCAAGGAGACAGTTTACTGAACTAATTAACAAGCGAAATTGTTTATTTTTACAAGTGCCAAGTGGGCACTTGGAGTAGGCACAGCCCGACAATGAAAATCTATAAATTAGACGGGCAGCGGCTGCTTTTGTTTTCACAACTTGTGTGTTAGAGTGCGGCCCTAAGGCTTTTGACATTTTGGTGACATACGCGACTGCCACTGACGCACACACACACACACACTTACTTAGACAAGGATCCTGGGAAGGAAATACTTTTAGGCGAACACACACGAAGCATTCTTCCCCCCTTGGTGAAAGTGTCAAAATGTCTGCTCTCTTTTCATGTTAAAGTGTCAAATTACCGAGTCCTGGCCTTCGCACAGGATAAGCAGGATTAGTCTGCTTGTTAGTCGCTGTTGCTTCTTGTTAAAATCTCACCGGCTAATTGGAGGCCTTTGACGTGTAATGAATTTGATGAACTGTCACTTGCCATTTTCTTGCATTTTTTATTTAGCAATTTCCCCTTGGGTTAATTGGCACTGACAAAGGTCTTGACTTGCTTCAGATGTTGAAAATGGCAATTTGTTGACATTGCTAAATCTATGAGGGGTGTGTTGCCCACATGCAAAGCAAATTCGCAAAAAAAAAAAGAGAAAAAAATCCAGAGAAAAACTGTGTAATTATACAAAATTATAGCACAAAATGCAAGCGAAGGGGGCGTCGCTCTATTTGCATGTCCGGAATGGTTCGAATGGTGCTCCGAAGGGTCGCCCCATATACGTATGTATTTGTTTTGCCATTGCGAAAGAAAAATGAATAGCACAGCAAATTGTTAATGTGCCGCAATCAGCATTTACTTTTACTTGCAATTAGAGGCAAAAATTATTGTAACTGGGCCAAGTTAAGTAATGACTGCTAAAGTGTGTGACTAGAACCGGACAGCTTGTTAATATTGTATAAGTAGAAACTGAGCTAACTAATATAAGTGTTTATAAGTACCAGGAAAGTTCCAGCGATTATTTTAGTTTTAGCATTGGATGAGCCTTGTAAATGTGTGTGCCACGGCCCACGAATAAATCGTGCCAGCGCCAATATCGAACCAAAGGGCTCTGCCGCAAAACCAACAACAACAAGGAATTTTAAGATCAGCAAAAAATAAAAGAACTTCAAACTTATTTTAAAATCTTCACTTACAATAATATACATAAATTTCAAATTTAGGAAAATCTACCCATATGGTCGGAAAATGGGCGGAAAGTGGTTGAGTGGAACTCTTTCATTTTTTATCGGATCACCTCCAATCTTGTTTTTAAAGCTTCACATCACAAAATATTACCAAATTCGAATTTTGGAAAATCTGGAAAAATTGGCGAACAACTTTTACCAAAAAAAACCTTATTATTTTCCATTATACGACTTTGCAGGGCGATTTTCTAAAATTGAAAAATACATTGTTATTATTATGTTAAGTAGAACTTTAAAAATACGATTGGAGCTGATTGGATAAAAAGAAGAAGGGCGCAAATAACTTTTCTGTGACCATCTTTTTACTTAGCTGGCGGCTTTTACATAATTTTAAAACCAGTTAATTTTAGTTGGTTTTTTAATGGATTAATATTTAAGAAAAATAATATACAGGAGTGTCCTGATAATCTCTAGAGATTTACGAATTATCTACAGCATTTCAAACTAAACTTGAATGGCTTCATATGTTAAATTACAACGATTTGTTTGCTTACTAGATCTGCTTGGTTTGTCGCTTAACTTTCGACATCTGCTCTAGTTACCCATCATATTTGTATTACTTCCTGTATAAAGCAGGGATACAAACCGCTCAGAAATAAGGAGCGGTTCGGTTCTGTGGTTTAATGAGATTTTAAGCCGCCGGTTCGGTTCATAATATAGTTTTTTTTATCAATCCGTACCGCGGTTTTGGTTCGTTTCAGTGGTTCACGATTAATGTTTTATCATACCAGATCATGTTTCTGAATTTCCGAACTTTTTGAAATGAAACTTACGACATTTTGCATTACATTTCAGAGAAAGCATTTTAACTACTTCGATTCTTAATATAAATATATTAAAGAAATCAGGGACCGCCACTTTGGTGAGCTGATAAATGTATTGTTTTATTATATTAAAAAAAAAGGGCATCTGCCTGCGCACCCTAAATTTTGTAGTTAATTGTTGATTTAACTGGGAAAAATCAAAATTAAATCGAGAAAGACATTAATTCCATTTTACAGGAGATTTTTTTTTCTCGTGGCTACCGAGTTAAGCTGTAAATTCTTAAAAAAGTAAAAATTTTTATTATAAGTATTTCTATTATTTTTCGGTCTAGGTGGACTTTTCTGTGCAAATTCCCTCGATTCTTTTTGTATTAAAAATATTTTTATGTTACTGCAAAAATGGTTAAAAATAATGAAAATGATTATTGACTTCGAAAACGACTGCCCTTTTGCGAAATATAGGAACGGCACTTCAAGCAACCATTAATTCGTTGCTTAAGCATGCTAAACAAAATGTTTTTTTTCTGATTTGAAAGAAATCTCCAAGCGCTAAACACCACTAAATATTAAAGCAATTAATGGAAAGCTAGCAGATATTAATAAGTTATTTAAGTAGCACAGTATTTTTCACCTTGCAAAATACCAATAGACGGCATTTTTTTCGATATTTCAGTTTAAAAAAAGATATCCCGATATATTCAGTTCAAATTAATAAACCAAACAACTAGTTGCATATTCCTAACAAGAGAAGGATGCGAAAATAGTGTGTGTTACTGCAACAGCAGCTAATAAAAGGGACCTTCACACTTCAAAGCATAAAAATTTATGAGAAAAAAATACTCAAAGACACACCAAAGTGAGTGGAAAAGGGAACGTGTTGGAATTGTCTGAAACACACACTCAAAACCAACTCCAAAGACCACAATAACCGTCCAGACATATCGGAGCGCAAAGATAACTCAGGCAAAAAAGGCAAAGGCAAATGGAATGCGACGACAACGTCGAAAAGTTGTCTGAAAAAAAATTCGAAGGGAAACATGAAAAACCGCAAGCAAAACGTTTGCACTTCATAAATGAGCCAGAGAGAGAGGGAGAGCGAGAGAGGGACAGCGCATGCGAGAGCGAGCTGGCAAAGCGCCGACATTTTTAATTGTAAATGAGTTATGACGAGGGTGGCAAAGGCAGAGCGGGCCAAAAGTTGCTGAGTGGCCGTCAACGACAGCGTCGACGACGACGCAACCCACTCCCAGTGGCCAAGCGCATGCGTTCGAGTGCAATGGCAAGTGAGCTCTCATTCTCACCTTCCCTCTCGCACACGGGAACACTCCCCCGCCAGTTTTCCAATTGGAAATGTTGTTAACGCGCTCTCCGCTACGCTGCTTGAGTTTAATTTTTGTTCCAACTGCTCATCAGGCGGCACTGGTCGCACTTCCGGCCGCTGCAATGGCTGTCTCGCTTGCTCTAACAGTCGGGCAGGCCGGGAAACTGGTTTCCCGCTGCCATTCGTTGTCACCGGCTGCCTCCGCTCCGCTGGCTGGCTTCTAAGCCACAACACGTTCCTGACACAATTCAGTTCGTCGTCGCCTGCCTTACGTTGCGCACACGCTAACTCTTCGCGTCAAAAAGCGCTGCTGCAAAGTTCGCGTGAGATACAAAAAAAAAATATATATTTAGAAAAAAAGAAAAAGATACAAAGTGAAAAAGTGCAGAAAATGCTGCAAAGTGTTGACAAGTAGTGAAAGATATATATACATATACATATATAAATCAAGAGAATCAAAAAACTTTGACTTTTAACCATACAAAATGCTGGTCGGTTCACATCCCTATTTGTGCAATGGTGTTTTGCCACCTGTGCCCGCTGTGGCGGCACCCAATAATACGGGAACAGCTACGGCCACAACAACAACAACGGGTAGCAAAAATACCGCCGGCTCGGCAACGGATTTCTCCATAGCTGCGATAATGGCACGTGAGGATGCCTCCAGTCGGGAATCCTCGGTGCGCAGTGCAAGTAAGTTGAATTGATAACATATTGGGTAGAAATTTTTAAAGAAAGATAGTGAAGGCATAACAGTGCGAAAAGGTGGAAGAGGCTAGGAGCGACTTAAAGTCGAGTGTTGGAAGACGATTTATCGATTCGCATCTTTAAATGCTTAAAGAGAGACCCACTGAGCCCCATATATGAGATTCCTTTCCTAAGGAAACATTATACCTTAGTTCAGTATCATTTAGCAAGCCTTGCACTTATTTTGGTTGCGAGAAAAAGTTATGTAGCTAAAATATAGTAAATTCAATTAATTTAAGCCAAGGTCGACCAAAAAATTCGTAAAATACGTTTTACTTTTTATATAAAAAACTACGGCTTAAAGTAGATATTTCCAGAATCCCACTTAATTTTGGTTTCTATGGCAAATCACTTAAAATACCTAAATTTCCTCTTTATAAAATCCTTCCAGCGACGACTGAAGAATTTTAAAATATTTTCCGTCCCGCCCGTTTACACAGTTAATTTCCGTGCCCATATCTACTCAATACTTTATACTAGTTATGACAGTTATATCAAAGTAATTGCAGTTTAAGCCACGCTAGGTTGTTTTTATCACGATTCTCTAAAATGTTCCAGTCTTAAAGTACATTCTATACTCATGATTATATAAAAATGTAGTAAAACTCAACTAAAATCGTAAAATTTAATCCATTCCGGTACTTAAGTCTGTCAATCATTGAGCAAATTTATACTTCATTTTGAAAGAAATCTCTAATCGCAATCAATCTAATTTGATATTTAACTTATTTCGAATGTTGTGTTCAAGTTTCAAGAATTTTATTAATTGTGACGTATCAGTCACTTAATCCAAAACTGTCATAATTAAAAAAAATCGATTTTGTAGAAAACACGCTTAAAGTTTCCAGTGAATTTTCCACATTTTAGCTTACTATTTCACAAATACTGTCAAAACACAAAATATGAGGTTTTTTGGGAACCCAATCGATGTTCACACGATATCGTTTACAGAACTAAACTATGCTCTTTTGAGTAAAATCGGGTGGACCATGTGAATTCAAATAACGATTATCAAGCTATCATCCCAAGCGTAGAAAATACGTATATGATATCAATATGAAAATTTTACCCAAGATAGAACATGATAAGGCGAATAATAACTTAAAAATCGAGCTCTGGATGCATATAAATCTGTGGATTGAACCTGACATACTTTTAAACATATGTGATCGAAGTATAGATTAGATCAGCAATGGCCACATAGCGGACCGTTATTGAGCTTATAGCTAAATAAAACGCATTTTGTTGTTGCTGCTCCTTTCAGTATTATTTAAGTGCCCACCGCTGCATTACATCTTTTGAAATATCTGCAGTGTTTGTCAGTAAAAATGTAAGATAATCGAAAGGTTCTTAATTGTAGCTATAGTTATAGTACGATATGCATTAAAGAAATAGACTGTAGTTAGTTATATTCTAATACAGATGGCCTTTTTCTGCACTTCCTAAATAAGCCAATCACGCCAACATCAAAAGTAAAGTACAGCTGCAAAATATATTTTGCATTATAATGTTATTTTCCTATTTAATGCTAACGGATTTTGTTTAAGTTCAGTATGGATTTACTTAGTAAGAGTCTACATACAGTTTTTATTCAAGAAATATAAACAACCCTTTAATGTCTGCACCTCTATAACCAGAATTTCGAAGTGGCCATTCAAAGAGATAACTTCCGTCGGATAATATATTTTTCTAACTGAAGCATATCCAAAAATTTCTAGAGAATTTCTATGGCGTTTTTTAGAATACCTCAACTATCGCTAATTTATTAGCTATGTCGAATAACGCTTTCGAGTGTTTCTGAAAACAATACTTTCAAAAATGTATTCAAAAACGAAGCGAAAGCGATTCACCTGCGGCTATAAAAGATTTGTTCACGATAGCTTGACAAAGATATTGTAAAAAAATTTTAAGCTCGCCATAGGTTCGATTTTCAATCTGTTAGCGAACTATAAGCGAATAACAGTTTGAATCCTTTTTTAAGATCTTTATTAATTTTAAAAATCATTAATTAAAATGGAAACTAATTGTTCTAATCCTTAAGAGGAACACGCCATTTGTTTTATCACTCAGAAAACAGAATTAAGAATAAGGGAATTATAAATAAGGGAAATTTAAGTATAAACCATCTTAAAAGCTGACTAATTTCAAAATCAGAAAAATTCTCATTTCTAGTTAGTTTTTTTTTTTATAAAAATTTGCTTTTACTTGATATAAAATGCATTCGTATTTCAAGAAAAAAGTACATAATTATCTTCATATTTTAAGAACAAAACGGTCTAAATTCAATCACGGACATTCCTAATACTGAAACATTTTTTCTGAGTGTAAGCGATAAAATTAGAAGCAATCTCAGAATCTTAGCTCATTTAGATTAAGTGGTATGCTGCTTTAAAACACTGTTTCAAAGAGTTGGGTCTTAGATTGCATGGATAAGCTAAGGATTGTCAAGCTGGAAAGTGCTAAAAACAGGATAGCTGTCATCTTTAGTCACTTATCTTAATTCATTTCATTTACTTATTAGTTCAAAATTTAAGAAATTTGTTCCACTCTTCTATGATCACAAAAAAATCACTGCTTATCTTAGGAATAATCATAACTCAATAAAGATGACTTTGCTCCACAACTTTTCAGATCGCTTTGGTCTTTCTTTTAATATATTAAGTATGAATTTTCGATAAACCGAATACCAAGCTTAAGAGATTTTATCATCCTAAATCAATCTTAGAATGAGGTTTTCAAGAAGATTTAAAAATTTATTAAGGTTTATCTACTTGCTGAGGCCCAAGAAAGGATGAAATGTGCTTTATGTACTTACAATTGCCTCAAGCTAAGCTTTAAAGCATTTTCTTTCCAAAGCGATAATATGACTAAATTTTTAACATGTGATTTTAAATAAATTTTTTGAATTAAATTAAATTTTTAAATAATGTTTTATAGGGTTTGAACAAAAAGCTTATGAAGAAAATCAGGGCTGAAAATCGGGTTTGAACCAACCCGGTTTGAGCCCGAAATTCCGGAACCTTGAACCGAACCTCTTGTGGAAAAATAAATGAACCCAAACCTATTCCGTACCAAAATTTTTATTTTGTTTCATCTAAAGCTAAAAGTCATAGTTGAATGGTCTTTTATCATCCTATAATTTATTTTGTACGATGAAAGAAGAAGAATATATCAGCCATTGATTGACAGCCATGAACAATATGTTAAATTCAGTTTCACTTCTCATGATTGATTCGGAAATACTTTATTCATGTTCGAAATTGGCACAAATTAAAAATCCAAGTTCTTACTAGAATTTTAAGTCATTCGAAAATGATCAGAAGATGGCAACTTCTTCAATATAGGGAAAAATCTATTTTCGCAGAATTTTAAGCTTTTAAATTATTTCTGGAGTAGATAAGATTAACATTTTTAATGGTGAAGAAAATGGCTTAAAATCTGGTTCGGATATATCCAAATGGTAGGAAAAGTGTTCGCCTAGTATTTCGTCTTCAGCAGAGACATAAGAGACTTTCATATTTCCTGCACAATATGCCAAAATAAGAAACGAATTAAATTTGATATATCCAAACGGAATTAGTCGTTGTTGAAAATGTTGAGCACGCATTCCGCTAGACAGTTGATTGCACAATAAATAAATAACGGTTGTCGTTTGATTTGCTGGCATACACACATATATATTTAATTATAATTGACCCCCCTCTTTGACCCCTCCTCATCCCGTCTAATGTATGTACGTACTCTCGTAACTTGTTCTCAAAAGCGACGACAACATTTGCAACACACTTTTCGCTTAGCTCCGGCGCTGACGCTGCCGCCGGCATCCGCAATTAAATGCTAAGCGGCAGCCAACAAAGATCGTTAAAGTTGGAGCAGGTTGGCGCATTTATTGAAATATGCAAATGATTCCATCACATACTTATGTATATATAAATATAGTATACAAATATTTATATTGTGGCGAGCTTAGACAAAAGCAGCCAATTATGTTAATTAATTTTCAACAATGTGCTTAATTTTTATTAATTTTTATGAGGCGCAAATATTGTTTAGCGACGGCAAAATGCCAAAGCGTTTTATTTATTTTGTATATACAAATATTTTTCGCTGATTTTGCATTTTAACACCTGAGACTCTCTGCGATTTCGCTTTGGAGCTGACTAATTTGTTTTTGACTCGCACACCTTGGAGTCCAACTCGCATTTATGCAATGTAGAAAAAAATTGTTTAATAGCCACATTTATGGTGTTCGGATTGCCAATTAAGCGACGATTGTTTCAGTGTAACATGAAGCGAGCGGAAATTAAAGAAAGAAAGAAAAAAAAAATAAGAGACGGTTTGTCTACCCAGACACAACACAACAACAACAACAACAACGAGACAGTGTCAACAGCCAAGTTGCACATTTTATTTAATTTTCAATTTTCTTTCTCTTTCAATTTCAAAAGGTCCCATTTCGGTTGAGGATGAGGTTGACGTTGATGTCGTGGACTGCAGCGATGCTGAGGAGCCACCAGCCAAGGCTCGTCGTCTGCACCATCACAATCACAACAACAACAACAACAACAATGTGGCACATCACCACAATTCAAATCACAAAAGCGGCCGCGGCGCCAATCAATCCTCCACTGAATCGCAACTAAACACCAGCTCCACCAGCAGCCAAGGACGCTGCTCAACGCCACCACAATCCCCGGGCACTGAGGACAGCGAGGAACGTCTGACACCCGAACCCGTGCAAAAGTCACCCAAAATTGTTGGTTCCTGTAATTGTGATGATCTCAAGCCGGTGCAATGCCATTTGGAGACCAAAGAGCTGTGGGATCGCTTTCACGAATTGGGCACCGAAATGATCATTACCAAAACGGGAAGGTAAGCATACGAGCGAATTGCAATCAGTCAAGACGAGTGTAAATAGTCTTTAGATTTGGGAGGCTGAAGAGCTGAGGGGTGGGCAAATAAAGTGAAGGTGGGAAATAGTAAGAGCATATAAAGCGAGCGGAAAGTGATCATGAAGGAGGATCCAATGGACAAATTTTGATGTTGATTAAGACTCTTATTTAAAACCAATATTTTGAATTTTTATAAACGCAATTTAAAAACCGATATTTTTGGAACCAATAGATCCCAAATGATCAAAACTTCTTACCGCAAAAAAATTATGATGAAATTTATGAACTGTTTCCAAATTCGTTCAAATAATGCACATTTTGAATAGACAGAGAGATGATGAAGATGGAGATAATGGACTGGCCTTGTTTAGCAGAAAGTTTGATCTTCAAAATCTAAGAACATTTTTAAGAACAAAATTAAACCGGAACCCAAACTGAACCCCAAACCGAGACCCAAACCGAGACCCAAACCGGAACTGTATACCGAACAGAACTGATTAAAACTCAGAACCAAAACCAAAATTATGAATTTTATGAACCGGTATTCAAGATTCCCTATTTTAAAACTGGTATTTAAGAATCGATACTTTCGGAACCACTAGAACCCAAAAGAACCTAAACTTGGTACCGGCACATTTTGATGAAAATCAATCCTAAACAATGTCAGAAATAATTAATATCTCAGACCATGTCTAAAACGATTGACTTCAGTACGAATTTACGAATCCCAAAATTCTGCGATTTGATTCTTAAGTAGAATCCAAACTTGAAATAGGCCTTATCGGATTGCTTTAAGAATTCTAGGATGGTTCCAAATCTTTCGTACTTATAACTTCAATCCGAAGGTCGGGATCAAATCAATTTTTTTAAACTCGAATTTAGTTCTCCATTTTTTTTTCTGTGATTTAATTTGATTACCTAACTTAACGCTACGCTATGATAACAGATATAATTTGTACCTTCTTCTTTAGTCAAAATACACTTCCAGGCTAGTGTGAATTATCAAATGGTGTAATTTCCTTTCTGTTGAAGAACTCTCTACTTGGTTGGTTCAAACTTCGAACCATGTTTAAAATGGCTTCCCAGAAAAAACCCTCCCTTAACGGTATAAGACCAACAAGTTATGCATTTATGATAATAAAACGAGCCTTCATTGAACTTTCGGCTTTTCAACCCAATCTAATCTAGGTAAAACTTTGAGTTCAAGTTTTTTAAGGGAAAGCCGGATATATTGCTTCTTAGGTGGAACCTAGTAACAAAGTTTGCACAGTTCATTCAAATTCAGAGTTCCAATATCATTCTTTGCAAAATCTATATCAATCAGAAAGAAAATGCCAGGGATTAATCCCGAAACGAATTTTGATGCCCGTACCGGTTCCGATACGTTTCTAAATAAATGCTTCGGCTAAAGGTTCTAAGCCATTTTCCGGCCAGATCTAACTATTTTGTAAGATCGAAAAACGGAAGTTATTCAGTTTCCCGGAGCCAGCATTTCTAGTTATTTTAAAAATATTATTTGACATTTTTTAGGCATTTTGGATTAAATTTTGACATTTCTACACTGGTCCTAAGTAGGTTCTCTTTCTATTTCGGTTCCAATATGATACCTGGATTTTTTTTTCGGTATATTTATAATGATAAAAGAATTGATACCACCGTTTTGGTATGTTTTCTGTTCCGTACTCAAATGAGTAAAGAATGAGACACTTTTGAAAAGTGCCGAAATAAATTTTGAACTCAACTGAGTACTCGACTATAGCAGCAAACGGTTTTCAGTTTTCAAAAAAATATCTTATATTTTATATCGGTTCCGGTACCGATTCCGGTTTGCGATTTGAAACGGTATATATCGGTAAACGGTTTTGTTTTCGGTTAAGGTATTATTTCCTGGTTTTTGGCACACAATTGGTGGAAAAATGAAAGTCTGCTTTATACTTCCATAAATTATTATACATATATGTATGTATGTACTGTTTTTTCGTACTTCACATTATCATTCACATTTAACATTAGTTGAAAAATGGCAAGATCTTATTTAAATCTTTAATAGATAACACTATTCGAACCATGTTTACTATTTCTGTAAGAAATATTCGTTCACTTATTACATTATTTTGGTATCTTAGATTTTCACGATAATATTTCTTCAAATATAATTAAGATTTCAATAACTTCATTTTTTAAAATTTACATTCAGTTCTTTCACCCATCATGATTAGCCTTTTATATCATAAAAATTCCAATTTTACAAAATTACAAAATAAATGCTTTGTTTATCAACATATTGCTATGCAATTTCTTATTCACCTTTTCTATAATTTTCCCATCGTCATGCACTTCTTTCAACAAAATTCTGTACTGCAAATTTTTTTTTTTTTTTTGCAATATCAACAAAAATTTCATGCCATCTCACATAAAAGAACCCATTAAACCGTGTGCGGTCCCTGTACCAAATACAAAACATAGTTTTTATCCAATCTGCGGTACCTGATTCTATACAAAAAGTCAACCGCTTTTTCTGCAACAGTCAGAAATTTGTTTTTGTGAAGAAAATCATTTTGGGCGTTCCTCTTGTCAGCGGGTTAGGGAGACCACGGGTTGTCCACACCTTGCTCCCACCTGACCACACACACGCACTAAACTGAACTAGTTAGGTACAATCCTCACGCACACACACATACGTATATATATAGAGGCCTCTTAATGATATTGTAAAAATCACACCTCAGACAGTTGGGCGGTCGTTCAGGTTATGTCACACGCAGCCTTAAGATGGGACATTAAAACCACAGGATGCAGTTGGAGGAAGAGTTCATTGTTCTTATTCTTTCTCTGCACTTGTCAAAGCAAGAAAGAAAAGGGAGAAATATTTTGGGTGATAAATTTAGGGCTTTACTGGCATTCAAAACGAAAAAAATCTCATTTAATTCTCTCTTTTTCTTCATCTCTCTCTCTATTGTAGACGCATGTTCCCCACGGTGCGCGTCAGCTTCTCGGGTCCACTGCGTCAAATACAGCCTGCCGATCGGTATGCCGTCTTGCTGGACATAATACCAATGGACTCGAAACGCTATCGGTATGCATATCATCGATCGGCTTGGCTGGTGGCTGGCAAGGCGGATCCAGCGCCGCCGGCACGTCTCTATGCCCATCCGGACAGTCCCTTCAGCTGTGAGGCGTTGCGCAAACAAGTTATCTCCTTTGAGAAGGTGAAGCTGACTAATAACGAAATGGATAAGAACGGACAGGTGAGTTGAAGGCACAGTGTGTGTGTGTGTGTGGATGTTGGTTTGGGTAGATGGCGAGGGTGCGATAGCCGAGAATGAGTGTTAAATGATTGATAATTTTTGCGCGCAGATTCTCGCTGAGCTGGGATAGTTTATCATTGTGGTGGGGAATTTGCAGAAGCAGAACTAGGAATTTAGATATTGAAAGCGAAAAGATGAGCCAAACAAAAAATTGTACTTAAAAAGCGCTACTACATTATAATTCTAACGCCCAAAAGACAATGGGCGTTCTGACCAAACAGACAGCTCACAGTTACGACTTTATATGATCAAGTATGGGCTTTTGAGGAAACTAAGGGACCAATTTCTGACATTTTAAAACTTTTTATGATGGTTATAACGCCCAAAAGTCAAATGAAACTCATAGATAAGACTTAATACGATCAAATATGGGCTTTTAAGGAAACTTAGGGGTCAATTCTTCGGAGTACTGACACATCTCAGGTTGGTTATAACGCCCAAAAGTCAATGGGCGTTCTGACCAAACAGACAGCTAATTGTTACGACTTTATACGATCATGAATGAGCTTTTGAGGAAACTAAGAGGCTAAAAATCTGGCATTTTGAAACTTTTAATGATGGTTATAACGCCCAAAAGTCAAATGAAATTTATAGATAAGACTAAATACGATCAAATATGGGCTTTTAAGGAAATTTGGAGGTCAATTCTTCGATGTTCTAAAACTTCTCAGGTTGGTTATAACGCTTGAAAGTAAATGGGCGTTACGACCGACATTGCAACTTATAGTGCGGCCCAATTGACTTTCATAAAGCCACTTGGAGTACAATTTCTTCGTCGTTTTAAGAGAAATAATGTTTAAACATACACTCAAACGGGAGAAAATAGCTTGAATATGCCAAAATAAATCCTGCTTAACTTTTGTACTAACATTCCATCGTTTTTGTTTCTGCCCCTTCCTTCCATTCCAGATTGTGCTCAACTCCATGCACCGCTATCAACCACGCATACATTTGGTGCGTTTAAGTCATGGGCAGAGTATACCCAGCAATCCCAAAGAACTGCAGGAATTGGATCATAAGACCTATGTCTTTCCCGAGACTGTATTCACGGCAGTCACCGCCTATCAGAATCAGCTAATTACCAAATTGAAAATCGATTCGAATCCCTTTGCCAAAGGCTTCCGTGACTCTTCACGTCTCACGGACTTTGATCGTGATCCCATGGAGGCTCTGCTATTGGAGCAACAGTTGCGTTCGCCGTTGCGTCTATTTCCCGATCCCCTGATGCAACAGTTTGCCGCCCAGCAAGGTGATCCCGCCTCAATGGCTCTGTTTGAGAAGGCACGCCAGCATTTGCAAATGTTTGGCGGCAATTCGCCCTATGCCCAGCTAATGATGCCACAAATGTATCAGGCAGCGGCAGCAGCAGCCGGTCCCCCGCCACCACCGCACGGTCTGGGCGCATTTCATATGTTCCAACAGCAATGGCCACAATTGACAGCCGGTTTTTTGGCTAGCGCCAATCAACAGGCCGCCGCTGCTCAGGCCGCCGCCCAAGCGCAGGCGCAGGCACAGGCCGCCGCAGCAGCCATTGCAGCCAATCGTACCCCACCACCGCCACCCACAGCATCGACACCCTCGTCCACGTCATCGGGATCACCCTCGCCCGATATGCGACCGCGTCAATTTCACAGATTTAGTCCATATCAGCTGCCATCGGGAGCTCCACCAGCTGCTGGCTCACCGCCTGCCTCGGCTCATTCGCGCAGCCCCGCCCACTAAAGATTCCCACCGTCGAAAGAAGAAGGGTGGAGAAGTTCTTGCCAAGAACAGTATTACTCAAAAAACGATGTTTCAATGTTGTAAATTATTTGTTGTTCTTCTTCGCAAAATTTGTTGTATAAATTCTCAGTTATTTATATAGGCACTGTCCCCTGTACAGTCTAATTTCCTCGTTTTGTGTTCCCTCTCCCCACCCACCCCCCTGCCCATCCTTCTAGAGAATTTCTGTAAAGTTTAGTTTAATTTATTGTAAAAATGTTTATGTAAATGTTATTCAAAAACGCATCTCAGTGTAAAGTTCGAGCAAAACTCACAAAACGAAAATATAAAATTCAATAAATAAAAAAAATATGTCTGCTTGATCGGTGTAAACATTAACCGTTAGTAATTGCTCTTACATCTAATGATATATTCATAGTATTAACAATAATAAATTCATAGACGCTTGAGTTAGTTTTATTTATATGGCAAAAACAAAAAAAAAAAACAATTTAAAAGTGAAGTTTAATTTAGCGTAAAGAAAATTACAAAAAAACTATTTACTCAATGTGAACGCTAAATAACGTCAAACAAAAACAAACAACAAAAAATATTTAAAAACAAATTATTAAAAAATAAATATGTGAACCAAAAATTGAAAAAAGTATTTTCATTTTTTTAATGCATTTTTATAACCAGGTGTGTCTCATGGAAAACGGAAGTCTATTAATTAATTTGATTTTGACAATCCTTAGGTACATATTTTACTGACTTTCTGTCAAAGTTACATGACATATGCTGTAGTAGAAGCAGAGATATCGCGCAGAAAGAGACACTATATGGAAAAATCACATTATTCCCCTGACACTATGACGTTTCGAAACAACGTAACTCCGCGCAGTGCCTTGTCATTAAAATGTGGAGTTATGGAATTGGGGATTATTAATTTTATATGCTTTCACATCATTTTTCCATCATTGATCAAAATCGGACGAATACATAGTAAAGCTGCCAAGAACCGATCCATCTATAAAATTTAACTTCGTGCGAAAAATGTTCCTGCTTTCAATAGTGAATCAAGGCTATAAAATTTCACTTTTTTTTCTAGAAGGGTGATTCTAGATGATTTTAGTGCGCTTAAAAAAAATCCGCTTTTGAAAAAACTCTTTCATCATTTCTTTTTTTTAACCAATTTAAGGCATAATTTTAGGGGAAGCTACATGTTATACGAACCCTCCACCAACTATAATACTGCACTGGTATATGCATTACATATTTATTTTAATGTTCGTTATTGCAGAGTTTAAGAACGCTATTATAAAAAACAAAAATATTTTTCCTAGTAAGAACCATTTTCTAACCGATCGGTTCTATGGTAGCTGTGGAATATAGTCATCCGATTTTAAGCAATTTTTGCAACTCCGTTTTAAATCATATAATATTTATATTTCCTGAGTTTAAGAACGCTGTCATGGAAAAGAACAAAATTTTCAAATCTGAAACAAACTTGATCTGCCATGTGTTATACACCTACTTGCATTCCAAAGCACGTGGCTCATTCTCTTATCGTTTCAGAAACCGACTCGGCTATTGATGCTGTTCAAGAATATTTATACTTGATAATAATCAGGGTTGCAATCCCCGAACCGGACCATGAACCGAACCTCTTACATTTTTGACATCTCGACCCTGAACCCGAACCGGACCACTTTTTCCAAAAATAAGGTTCGGTTCATAATAATAAGTAATTTTACAAACAAACAAAATTCCTAACGCTATTATTTAAAAATTAAAACTTTTAGAGTCTGATTATAAAGAAGGAAATAATGTCAATAATGTTATAGATTCCGTCAAAAAATTGTCCAAGAGAGTACATATTTTTTTAAAGATGAAAATTTTTTAAATTTTTGGAAAAGATCGATTAAAAAAGATGACATACAAGAAAAGCTTTTATTGAAAACATCATGAAGTTTGTTTCGCGTAAATTGATAGATGAACTTCTTCAGGAATATATAGTGCCTACACAGTAGAAAAAACCCCAGATATTAGGACTTAAATCAATCCCAATGGATACGAATTTTCCAATTCTGAAATTGTTGTCTCGATACCGTCTTTAGCTCGGGTATGTTTGGTTTTAACTCGAAATAGGCTTTTTCAATCAACACACGGATTTGATTTTAGTTATTAATGTTATTAAATGTAAAGAGAGTGGCCGAGAAAAAACGTTTCGTTCTTTCGCTATGACATTGCAATTCCGAACTTGTTTTAATCTCTATGCAAGATTATTTGATTTTAAGGTGGGATCCGTACTTGAAATGAGACTTTTAGGATTGATAAAAAAATTTTAGGACTGTTTTAATCCTTCGTACTTTTTTTAAGTACACTAAAGATTCTCGTACTCGTACTTAAAGTTATAATTTGAAGGTCGGGCCACAACAGATTTATCTATCTTAATGACTAATGCCGGCTAAATGATATGTTTATATCAATTTAATATTCTGTTTTGGTTAAAAGATTGAAAAGTAAAAAATAATCGAAAAAAAGACAAACTATTATTTTTTGTTCAAGTGAAGCAAGGTCCGAACCAAAACCTGGGGCTCAGAGGATCCAGGAACCAGTCCAAGAACCGAACCCAAAGATTCCTTATGGGTTCGAAACTCCGAACCGAACCTCCTCTCAAATTTTGGAGGTTTGAGCTTTGATAAGAATACACCAATAATAATACATGTTTTCTTCTGTCAGTTCTATACATTTTCACAACTTCACGATACCCTTTTTATCCAATTTTATGGATACACAATTTTATGGTGTACACAAAAATACTTAACCAGTTTTAAAAATATTTTTCTGAAACAAACTTAATTAAATTCGGGCAGTGTAAAGTCAAAAGATGTGAAAAATTATTCAACGAAAACCTTCTCTTGAAATTTCCATTTTAAAGTCAAATTGATTTTTTCAACTCACTGTGAACAACACAAATAGCGCTTGTACATCGAAACGTTGTGAGACCGTTTATGCTAAAATGTGGAATCTATATTTTGGTATTACCAGATATGAACTATTGGCATTAGTGTTACCAGTTCCCAAAATATTAACGGTACCCCACGTATCCCGGCACAGTCCATTGCTTTGACTGTTTCTTCGTCGCTTGACCCGAAAATTCTTGGGTTGTTCGATAGACAGCTTACAAGAATGCTTTAAGACAGACAGCCTTATCCGGTCAATTTAAAATAGTAAATCACCAGATGGATAATACTTTATCACAATAAAGCGAGCAATTACACTATATACTTTTGGAGTACCCAAAACGTCATAGCAATGGATCTTCTTGATTTGGCATCCAATGATCTGTTTTTGTTTAAAGAACAAATTTCGAGTTCGAAGTTTTTCAACAAGATTGATGAGTTCAAAACGCATGTTAAGGAAATAATTCAATCAAAAGTGAAAAATGAGTTTCAAAAACTAGCTTAAAAGTATTCAAAACTTTGGTAAACAATCAAATCGTTGTACTATATTGTCAACTTTTTCTCCATACTTATGGTAACATAAATGCTAGTCTCCTTCGGATATGATTAAGTTCCCACTTCGGCACTCAAAAATGCTTTGTCTAATCGATTTCCCTTTCTAACCATAAATCAATGTAGACCACCCTCCAGCAGCTAAAACCCACCCACGCCCCCCAATTAAGTGGCTCAAATATTTACAAACGCCCCAAAAATTAAATATTTTGTCACTGTTTGTTATGCTTCTGACATTTAACCTTAGAACAAAAGCTTGGTCATGCCTTCTTGAGGAGGGTCTGTTCGGCGGCGGTTGATTTGTGGGCAAATGGCGGGAGCAAAGGGGGGGGGGGGACTGACAGACACCGCATCTGCCATGGCATCATTTACATTCAAATTAAAACGAAAACGCCAAAAGGAAATTTATGCCAAGGGAGACGGAGTCGGCGAGCCAAGCGAGTCATCATCATCCAGTCTCCAGTCTCTGTCTTCGGCAAATGAGTTTGTTACCATTTTGGGGCGTCGCGCTGTTTGTTTTGACACTTGGACTACATGCATCTTTGGCGGCCTTGCTTATAAATTACGTCGACATTTGACATATGCATATGTATGTATGTACCATGTACGAGGGCATGTTGGTGGCTCCTGTTAAGATCGCCGCCTGGTGATAGCCTAATGTTTTGTTTGTTTTTGTGATTAGTTTGTAATTAACTTGAAGCGCATGGCATAATAACGAGATCTTTGGGTCAAGATATAAATAATGTTCGCCTCACCTGCAGCGGGAAAGTATTTTCGGAGGTGCCAGATAGACAAATGTCGATAGCACCTTTTTCTGTGTGTTTTTTTTTTTCAATTGAACCCACCATATAATTAGAGGAAGTGTGGTCTGAAGGGCAAGATGTTTATCCTTGAGCATATTATAAGTTAATTTCTTTATAATTAGCAACCCTCATACGTATCACTCTCACCTCGGTCGGCCCTCCACCATCGAAAGAGATTTAGGTGATGCGTCAATCAAATGTAAAAAATTTCAATATAATTTTCATACGCTTATCCAAACCGAACCCCCATCATCCATCAACTGGTTCATGGGCTCTCATCGTGTCAATCGCTTTGGCCCAACGAAGCCCGAAAAACCTAATGAAAAATTTCACTTTGAGTAACCATGAAAATGCATTCGTTAAACATTTTTCGACAGTTTCTCCCAGTTGTTGCCTCACTCCCCCTCCTCTCTTTCAATTTGTTCTGCCGGCAATGCGACACTTGCACCAGAGGAATTCACGCCAAGGATACTCGAATGTAGCAGGATGGCCTGGTGCCAGGGCCATACTCGAAACGAAACAAGTGCCGGAGATATGGAAGAAATTTTCAAACAGGATTTCTGCATAGTTGGCATTGAAATAAAGTGGCTCTGTGTGTTTGTGTATGATTTATGTGTTGATTATTAAAATTTTGTTAAGCGTTTCAAGTAAGTAGAAACATGCTTGTTAAAGCAATTGTTGAAATATTCTTACATAAGATTAGAGGCTTAAAGAGATAAAAAAAAACAGAAAATTACTTTGAAAATTATAAATGCATTTTTAAGTAACATCCTATATTCCCACACTTTTGAAAACCCTTTTGATAATTTTTGACAAATTATTGATTTATTATAATTGTGTCAAGCAATAGATAAGAACCTTGTTCAAGGTGTGTCATACGGGAAAAAAATTGAAGCCAATTTTTAGGTATTTGTTATGATATGCAGCAGAGCTTACCCAACGCGATATATGTACATCTGAAAGCAGAAGAGGCTGAATTATATTTCTTTCACTTAAATGTGGGACTATTTGAGATTATTTAAAAATTATATTTTTTGATCAATTACGAAATGTTCTTGACGAAAAAATTTCCTCATTTAACCTATTATGGTTCAACTGGTACTATTAATACAGTATAATATATCTCATGTCGTTATTTTAATATTTTCATACAAATTCAGCATATTATATATTGGTGATACTTTCACTAACCTGTTAACTATATATATAGCTACATTATACGGATGTAAAGTAAAATAATGTTTTTTTTTTAAATTGACCTTGCATCATGCTTATTAATTAACTACAATATTTACCATTAGTAAATGCTTCAAAACTTCATCTATTCGTTTCTGGTATAAAAAAAAGTTAACCGTTAACCCGTTTTCAGTTGTGTTCAAGCATTAAAAAAGATGTATCTAAATAATGCCAGCTGCCTTTGAAGTTCCGGGTTGACCGCAACGTGCTTATTGGCTCTCAATCATTATTGGGACAAAAAGAGAGAGTTCTTTTTTATTTTTCCCCAAAACGTTCTTGAAACCAAATAAGAGTACATAAAATAAGTACAAAATGTTTTTGGTTAAGACCCATTAAATTCTTAAGCAGTTTCCAATTTGTGCTTGAACGATGTCTCTGTATCGAATCAAATATGGCTGCAAAGATCTTTTTGCCATGAGCTTATCAAAATCCAAGAAGGTATAACTGTGTTCCAGAAATCTACCATCCCTCCATAAATAAAGTGATCAAACTAGTTGGGAATTTTAAGGTCAGATTCATGTTGAAATATTTCACATTTTCCATTTCGTACGTTTTTGGATTTGCATTTGAAGATTAAGATTACGATTATTTTGTACTTAATCTAAGAAATTTTGTACTTGAATTAAGAATGCGGTTTCTAGAATTTTTTAGCTAACGATAAGTAGGGAAAATTCTGGATTCAAGAATGTTTGTTCTCATTTAAATACAATTAATGGTCGTTTTTGGACTGAAGAATGTTTCATACTTAGTCTAAGTACACCCAAGAACAAAATAAACTTGAAATTTTAAGTGCAAAACGGTATAAATTCCATGTGGTCGTACTAAAATTTAGCCAGTCGATCTAGTGCCAGCGTCTGAGAGAAAACACCAATGCGCTCGGCCCCTGGTTGGCTATATCGTGGCCAGGCCTGCTCAAATGCCATTTTCTACATTGATGAAATAGCTTTTAAAGGAACAAAAATGCAAAAAGCCCCTATTTTCATGAACTTACTAATACAGCAGGGGTCCACAAACTTCATCAGGTGCAGGGTATATTACCAATTAAATAAAATAAATCGGAATACTTTAGGATTTTTTTAGAATCTTGAAGTAGAAAACAGTATCCGTTGAAATTAATTTTTGACAGAAAATTTCAAATATCTAAATTTTGATTCGATTCGACAAAAAAATCATTTCGTAGCCTTCTTGTGTATACAACCTTAAAATTTATATGGGGTGGAAAAAAACAAAGCAAGCTTAAATATTCTGAAGTAAGGCTGAGTACACATTGACGCATGAGACATGATAATCTAGTAAGCCATCATGTTGTATTGTTTTGAATGTCAAATGACAAGCTATTCACAATGAAAACAAGACAACATAAGGGCCTTCTAGATTGTCATGTCTCATGCGTCGAACAGTGTAAGTCCAGCCTTAGATAGGGGCTCATTCCCCAGCTCAATCTCACTCTTCTGTGATGTAATTGAAGATGGATTTATATGTGTCTTCTAACTTTGAACAGTGTTTTATAAGAGTTTTTTTTTAAATTCTGGAGTGAATAGCATAAGAGCTTTTTCAATTTTGTTTTTTGTTTTTTGTGTAATTAATTAATTATATAAGAAAATAAAAAATATAAGTTTGGTATTCGAGGGCTGTTGAAAAAGTTATCGGCCTACCAATTAAGGTCACAAAATGATGTAATTCTGGCCCGTACCTCAATCATAATTTTCAATATTTTTAAAAATAAATAACTAAAAAAAAAAAATAATTAGATTTTTCAAGTTTTATTTTTGTAGTTTAGTGTACGGGCCTAAATTACATCAATTCTGCATCGAATGCAATATGGCTGATCAAAATCGGTTTAGTAAAACTGGTGCAATCATGGCTACCAGGTCGAAAAACTTGGTTTCGAGAAAAACGCGGTTAAAGTTTTGAGCAACGTAAAATATACCCACTTTAGCACGAACAATGCTACACTGAAAATGCTTTATCTGGTAAACTATTTCGAATTTTGAAAATGGCTTGAAGGGGATGAAAGGAGAATGTCCAAGCTATAATAATAATGCAAAACAAAAAAATTGCAAAAAAAAAATTTTCAACGGTAGAAGACCCCCTTAAAGAAAAAAGATTTTAGGAACAAAAAGGTCTTCATTTTATCACGGTCAATTCCTTAATTTAGGATTACACCTTTTTCCCCGAGTAGGTGAATCTTCTTTCCACCCTTTAATCCAAGTTTCATATCAAACTTCCTTTACCTTAATTTCTGGAAAATAATTTACAACAATTAAGCACAAATCCCCAAATGGCATTTGGCTTTAGATGCTCACACATGTTAAGTTTTTTTTGTTCACCATAAACTCGCACATTAGACATCCAACATTTAACAGTGCCCCGGTCTTTCCCACATGGCCAAAACGGATTCAGACTAATTTACAACTAATGCCAGCCAAAGAGCTGTAGACCACAAGTGAAACAACCAAAAACAAAACGAGGGGCAATTGTGTGAAATGTTAAGCCTTTTAATCAATTGCCAAGCTGCTGCTGCTGCTGCTTTTGGCTGCCAGAATGGTCAAGAAAAATGTTATGTTATAGTCAAAATCAAACAAAACAAAGGCAGACCAAAAGATTTACCAAAAATTTTCATTTAGAGCGGCATTAAGTGCTTAGGAAAAGGACAGGCAAACCCCTTTTGCTGACCAAGGCGAACCCCAAATGCTTAAGCCTCGGTGACCTCAACGGCCTTACACTAAATAAAACTGCTGGTGTGGAGGAGGGGGTTAAGTCAACTTGCTTACTTATAATATAAAAATCAATTTTCTCTTTGGTAATTATAGCTCTATCGTACACTTGGTTCTTTTTTCCCTCTATTATGATTTTCCGTTGCATGTGTAAAATTTGTATTTGAATATTTGATATCTTTGGCTACCTTTCAATAAATTCGATATGAAACTGACATGTGGAACTGGGATAGAGGACGGAGGTCAAGACATCAGGTAAATGCAATATGACATGAAAATTGTTAATGATATATGAGTTTTCGGTTCTACCTCTTCGTTTTGTCCATCTAATTGATTTCGTAGTATGTCCAGAGCCATGTAGCATGTTACTTAGTGAATGTCTTGACAGTTGGACAGTTTGTCCCCTTGGCCTGTGACATGTGTGTTTATAAAGTCATTACGTTAGGCAGCTGAATGTGTCGGACATTGAGCCAGGGGTTCAGAGTGTTCCATAAGTGCACATCATCAACATCACTTTTCCATTGGCCCTTCGGTAAATTTTTCATTGATTTTTATGCAATTTCATTTAATTACAATCAGGCACAAAAAACATATATAAAATTTTCTACAAATTTTCACTCGGTGGCGCCAAGGTGACAGGGGAATTGGTATTGATAGCCAGGCACTCAGCCACACGTGGCAAGCGCAGCAGCACGTGCCCCCATCATGTTGCAAGTGTTGACCATCTACCGTTAGACAACACAACATACCGCATCCACACACTTTGCCTGGTCATGTTTGGGCTAATGAGTGGGGCGTGGCAGAAAAAGGGGAGGGAGGGGGGACGACTCGCGTTGATTGCTGATGGCAGCAGCGGCAACTCTTTTAAGCGTGCAGTATGAGCTAAAAACTTTGACAGTCATTCGGATTGGTTTATACAAATTTTAATGTACAATGTGAACCCTCTCATTGGTGTATTCGGTTAACTTGTGTAAATACAATTTCACATTTTATCTGATTTTTAATTTCACTTATTCAGCACTGGTTAAGGTGGCTTTAATTTTAGCCAGAAGCTTGCAATATAATTACTTTTCACCGTCGCCAAGTCAGAACCACAGAATGAGTGAGCAAAAAAAAGTTATTTTTATTATCTTAAGTCTTTGCTTTCATACTTCTTTCTATTGTATAAAATCATTAGTTTTTGTAAAAAAATTCACACTGCAAAGTGCAAAGTGGTGGAAATTAATATTCAGCTCTAAAAGACTAATGTTTTTATACTAAAAACTTCGATATTGTTTTGAACTGAATGAACAAACAGCTTGAGAAATTATTTCTTAGTGAACAAAAAGAAAAAAAATTGGGAAAATACATTTCTGAAAATCTAAAGGATAGTTTTCCATACTCTCCATATTTCCAAATCAATGAAAAATATTTTGGTCCGCTAGCTTTAGCAGTAAAGTAATAGTTGTCCACACAATTGACTTACCTAGTTTTTCCCAAATTGAAATAATTCTTAAAAATGCTTTAAAAAATTTTGGAAATTCTGAGTTTAGTTTTTTTTAAAAGACCTATGTGTCTTTCAATTTACTACATTCACAGTTTTTGAAATCATCGAGCTTTATGAAGTTATGGTCCAAGAACTACAGGAACTAACGATTTTTGTGAGCAATTTTTTTACTTTTGAAAACATTAAATTATTAGAAATAAAGGGTAGACATTTTAGAAATATATTACTTTGAATTTTTCTAATGTTAAGTAATTTTTGAATTAAAAAATAGATACAGTTTCTTTTTTGGCCATTCCTTTTTAAAGCGCAATGATATCTCAAAACTGTAAACTGTAAGGACACATTGGTCCATTCAAATAATTAAAGCATGAAATTTTTAAAATTTTAGCCCATTTTTGAAGTTATGTAAACTTGAAAAAAGAGATTTTTATAAAAAAAATATCAAATTTTTCACATTCAAATCAGAAAATTGCTATCTTAAACAAAATAAAATCCTGTTTTTTTGTATCGAATAACGTTTTATTTATCTTAGTTTGCATACACACTAATGTGGTTTGAAAAGGAATCTAACCAAAATACATTAGGAACAATAGCTATCTGCTCTGGTCCAAAACCTTGTATACTTGTGTTGTCAGTGCAGAATTTCTCAATAGCAGGTATGCCAACAGCGGCGCACGTAACAGCTTGATCGACGTAAGGCATTTGCCCAATTAATGAAAATATATGAATATTTTTTATTTTCATAATTCAACTTCTCGAAACCTAATCAGGACTCGCAAGTCGCTACTTGATATTTTAATCCAATTTCGCTGAGGTTTACTGATATTATTTAATATTAGATCAATGGGGCACAGTAATGATAGACCCGTCTGGATTTCGTTCCAAAAATGTTTTTAAATAATTTTGACTATCTTAATGTATATATCATAATGTCATTGAACTCTTCTTAAACATGTCCGTAGAAGAATCAGAAGCGATTCTTATTACTGGAACCGAAACGGGCCTAAAAAAACTCTACTTCTCTCTAGTTTAGAGCCATAACCAATATTTCAGATATTACCTTGAAAATTGATGTGAAGATGAGTAATATGCAGTTAAACATTTTACTGTTTCAGGATCGATTTTAAACCAAATATAAATGGTTCAAAAGCGCCCTAGAGCCATTTCTGAAAGATTATTTAAGCTCTGAATTTCAAACTTGGTGTTTGGGCTGGTAATATGAAGTTAGTTATTTTCCCGGATCGACCCGTTTCTGAACCAGATTTAAAAAGTGGTTCAAAAGTGGTTTGGAGCCATATCTCAGAAATTATTTAAGTGAGGAGCTTGAAATTTTGTGTGTAGGTAAAAATTTTTAGTTAAACATTTAACTGTTTAAAGTCTGGTTCCGAACCTGAATAAACCGGTTCAAAAGAGAATCAGGGCCATTTCTCAATAATTATTTAAAACTAACAGTTTGGTGTTGAGATTGGTTATATTCTCTGTTATATTTCCAGATTGAAACTGTTTAAAAAAGTGGTTCCGGGCTATATGTCATAAATTAATTAAACTATAAACTCGCAATTTTGTGTCTGGCTTTGCAATATAAAGTTGGATACTTTTCTGGTTCCAAAACAGTTTGAACCGATTCTAAAGTATATATCTAAAGCTATAAACTTGAAACTTGGTGGGTAGATTAGTTATAAGCATTTATAAAGTTTAAATACAGTCGAACTTTGATTATTGGTAATGCTCGGGTCCAAAATCATTACGAATGAAGGATATTCATAGATTTTGCAATCTCTTCGTTAAGAATGTGTTCATTTAAGAGTATTGTCATCATAAAGCAGCTTGAAGCAGCTTTTCATAGGTTTGTTGTGCAATTGTTACTCAAAGCATTGACTAAACTAAATTTGTGTCATCCAACTTGTGCTGTATTTATTTTTTATATGACCATGTAAGAAGATCTTACCCAACACGGAGCAAATTGCTTATCAAAGGAAAATTAACAACAATTACTACAAAAAAATAAAAACTTAACTTTTATGGCATTTTCTGTCTGCTGGGCACTTAACGCTTATGTGGGCGTTTCATTTTGATTCATAGCTGAAAAATAACAAGGCAGAAGCAGCTGTCAAAGAAGACAACACGTCAATGAGAAAGACAAGTTCAAGTTTGCTTTCGGTGCAAGGCCCTGCCCAGTCGAAGTTGCTGCTCTGCTTCTCTATGATAAGTATGTATTTTTTTTTTTTTTGCGAATTTCAATATTTTCTATTAAGACATAATTAACACACATATTTATGCGATTTCTGATTTGAAGCCTTGCATGCTGGCACATAAATCACTTGCCTCTCACTGTTTGACTGTTTGTGTTTTGCTGCCGTTGTTGATGCTGAGTTTTTTACGATTTTGGCATATTTTAAAATTCAACATTAAACATTCGTGTCAAACCCGCAGATTTTTACTACTTACCTTTTACCTTGTTAAATTTTGTTTTTATTATTGTATATTCTTTTCCCTTCGAACCCGAAGAGGCTGCGTTTCTTTGTTGTGGCTGCTAATGAAGTGTGTTTCAGATAGTTTTATTATGCATATTTATGCCATTTTAGTTAGTCACAACTTCCCATCGAAATGTCTAAGTAATTTGAGCTGATTTTGAGCCGTTTTATGTTCCTACCTACCTACATACTTGAACATACATTCGGCCTGGCCATAACACGTTTTGTTTAACAAATTTGTTTTGTTGTTTTACTCGTAACATTTTCCTTCTGCCGTTTTGTATCGAGGTATCGCATATCGTATATCTTGTGCTTATCTGCACTCAATGGCAACGTTTCATCAAAATGTCAACGTATATCATAGAAATTAATAAATTTCAACTTTTGCCAATGTTCATAAAAAGTTCAACAAAATGTATATCAATTTATAATAACCAAAGACTTTGCATAACGTACGGGAATATTTATGCGTTTATTATAAGCCGCAAAATCGATTTTTTTTTTTTTGTATATTTGGACGATTTGGGTGAGGCTTTGGCTTTAAAATTAATATAAAGTCATCAGTTTAGATGATGAACAAAATTTATATTGTGTTTATTGTGGTTGCAAATAATGAAATTGTTGGTTTTCTGTATCAATTAATTTGGCTTAATTTCAAATACATTTGAACTTGATAAATATTTTAAAGAAAAGCAATTCAATGGATTCAAAATACACATGTGTGACGACAGGGAGGTATTACAGAGAGATGTTAACTTTAGTATTGTGAATTTTAATCCATTAAAAGACAACATACAAAATTTCATACTGATTCATAGACTATTTAATTTTTGTTTAAAAAAACGTGGAAATTGCGAGTAAAAATGCATTTGTCTCCAGTTAATGGGGACTCTCTTTTAAAATTACAATCGCAATTAGTTTGCCTCGTCTTTAAAGGGTTTCCAGTAATTTGAAGTCCGAACATATTCCTCACACAATGGCGTCGCTTCGCAAAGAATAACAACTACAAAATGATTGCAATTTAGGCAGCAAAAACAAAATACAAGCAGAGTACACGTCCGAGACTTGGGCTGAATGGCTCGCTGGCTTGACTCGAGCCTCGCTTATAAGGGTTGTTTATTTCTATTGTTGTTGGACTGCGAACAAACTTAAATTTTATCCCCTACGCTATGGTAAATAATCTGGATGCTAGAGCAAACCATCCAAATATTAATTCAATATATCCAAACACGACGGAAATTGTAGCTGGAAAATCGTTGTAGGCGTTAAGTTGGGTTTGGGATTTAAGTAATCGATAAGCATTGTTTTGGTGGTACCTAGGATTTCTGTGTATAAAACTTTGAGGTCATTTAAATGTTTTCTATACAAAAAAAAAGCGAACGTGCAATACCAGGTCTAAACGGCCTCAAACTATCCCATACGTTAACAAATCACGAAAAATAACTGGTCATGACACACGAAAAATTTACAATAAAAAAACACCGTATAAAATATATAAGTAGCATCTTAGACGTGTGTATATAAGCGTGTGCGATGGTGCTAAAAAGTTTAATATTTTCGTTTTCGGAGGAAAAGAAAGGGGACGACTCTCACAAATTTTATCTTAGTTTTTAGATAAAAATAAATACACCAAAGCAGGTGGTGGTATTTGAAGAAGGTAAAGCAATTTACGATTCCTAAGTAATAAAAAGGTGATGGGCAGCAGCAGCATATTCAGCGCTTGTATGAATATAAATTACCAATCCAACGAGATGTTTCTAATGGAAATTGATTGGCTCTACGAAATATTTATGAAAGAAGCCTAAAATATTAAGAAAAAATACAGTGCTTGACAGACGTTCTTCAATGACTATATTTTCGTACTTTTAGAATGGATCTCAATTCAATGTCTGTTGCCTCTGTATAAAAACGAATGCTGCCGCGTTTAAAGCTGCAGAGCCATACACAAAAAACGAACAATTGTTCAGAAAACATGAACGATGGGTCACGAAATTCGAACTCCGTTCAATAGATTAGCTTGAATGCATTTGGGTTTGCAATAATGCTGATTTGGGGTTCCCAAGCAGTTATAGCAAAGCTGACACGAGATAATTTCGATATCGATCAAGCGGAATTGGTAAAGTTTCTTATTTTCTAAAAACAATTAGACAATTTGGTCAGTTAATTTTACCAGCAGACAGTCGAATAAAGATAAATGGAAATATTAAGATATTCGTCCAATAACACAATCGATTTTTGGGCACGAAAAAATTCACCAATGCCGATTCCGCATGATTTGATCGAAATCGAAAACGGGAACAGGACTGAACAATGATAAAATTACAAGCTAGCTGACTTAGGCCTTCGGCTCAGGAGTTGGCAAGGATTACACAAGGCAACAAAATTGAACATTTTTTAGTTTAATCTTGATTTTGTTTCAGTTTATTGTAGGGGTGGTGATAATTCTAAATGATTTTCTTGTTTAAGCACGAATCTGTTCAGCCAAATGTTTTTTGTTAATTTGAGATTAAAATTGGCCTGTTTTGTAAGCAAAAAATACGTTTGTTTTGACTCTCCTTTATATTATCGTAAAGTACTATTCCTTGGCCTTAAAAAAATTAACCCAGATAATTGTGCATGATGTATCATTTTGCCAAACAAATTCATGTTTAGCACACGAAAATCATCTAGAATCATCAGAACTTCTTCAATGAAATGGACCATGTTGCCTAGTGTTATTGAAGATCGAATCGGGAGGTTGTTAAAACAGCAGTATAGTCAACCTTTCTGCCTTGTAATGTTGCATATTTCTGTGTTTTTACAATAGTTGTAAAAAAACATAATTTATATGACTTTGTTCCGACTTAGTATTGATAGTTTGATAATTTTAACATTAAATAATTCTTTTATGTATTAACTAATTAGTTAAGTAGGTATAAACGGAACTTTAAGGTCCGATTTTTTATTTTCTAGATAGCTGCTAAGTGTCAGATAAACTTACAATTTACTCTGACATTTGTCAGTTTATGTGACAGATAGCTCTATGTAGAAGATAAGAAATCGGCCGTCAGTCGGCCCTTGAGTAAGTTAGGGTTTCTCTTAACTATGCATAAGTAACACGGCACCAAGCACATCTCAAAAAGTGCAGTAGTTACAAGAACCTCATGCTTCTATCTCCAGACTATGCCATTATCTGAGGGTCAACAAATGTCTTCTCATGTATTCATCATACATGACCTCAAGCTGGCTAATACCTGCTTGTTTGAACACTGCAAAGGACGTTATAAAAGTAACATTGCATTCATAAAACAATTATGGTCATGGGTTATTCCCTATATCGATGACTCCCACGTTATGTATATAACAAAATTCAAGTGAACGTAACCGCATCGTTAGTCAATTTGTAGCATTTTTCCAGGCATTTGTCATTCAACCACCAAACATTTTTGTTGAGAAAATATTTCACCCTCGCGCCCATGGAAATTATTGACACAAAAATGACTTTTTGCAAGTATGTTGCACTTGTCTCATTATTGCCACATGTGTACGTGCCACACGGCCTCGGCTTTGATGTTCGGCACTTGTCACATTTTATGGCCCTCTAACAAAATTTTCCCAATCCAAGTATACGGGAAAACGTGTGTGTGGGAAAATGATGATGCTGGTCTGACTTTTGTGGGTGTCGATATGTAATTGCTAATTCTGTTATGCGATATGTTTGGGAAATGAGTTTTCAAGAGCAGTCAGAATGTGCTAAGAAAAACACCAGACTGTGGGCCTCTTGAATGGGTTACAATGTTGAGCACGATGTGGCCAAGCAGTCTGCTGGTTCTCGGGGACTCGACTTTGAAGTTCATATATGCACATATGTGGTACTGGTGGCTCTGTTTATTAACTACTAAAATAATGGAAACAAGTAGTAAAAAGTATAAATTTACTATGTAAACAACAATGAAGAAAACGCGCGACCCACTGAATTATGAATGAAGGCGAGCGAGGAAGACGGCATAGGAAATCATTAAGTAGATGTTTATGTTGTTTGCCCGTTTCTCGATGCTTTCATGTGGTCGTCGTCACATTCTGGTGTTGCCTTTGATGAGGACGAAGTCGAACTGTCGTCTCTGATGTGGCAGCAAATTGCACACAAAAGGTAATTATGGTCAAGTTATGGGTCGTTTGGGCAGTAAAATATATGAAATGGGGGTGGTCCTATATACGATATGCATATGTATGTATATATATAACGGTATGTACATTTCCGCCTCTGCAATTTCGCCATTAGACGCATAATCAAGTTATTAGCAATTTGTTTGTTACGCGTCATCATATTTCTGGTAGCATTTGCATTGCGTGCCCACGCAAAATGAGCAACAGAAACCCTAAATAAAATACGAACTTGCCATGCGTAATTTGTGCAAATAATATGCGTAATTGGCATTGCCAATGAAGAGTTTCCCCCATCAAGGCAGAACCAACCAGTGATCCTATGACCAACAGCGGAACTTCAAAGCAATCAGCAACATGATGCACACTTTTTATTTAAACAAAACATAAAAAAACTGAAAATATTATTGCATTTTTATGAGCGTAACAATAATAAAAAAAAAGAAGGCATCAGGCGACAAAGTAAACACAATTTATACACAAGTATTTAACAGAGTCAACGATTACAGAATACTCTAACTAAATCAAAGATCCGTTCCTATATTAGTGCATTTAGTTTAGAAACTTCAAATTTCTAATTAATGACTAAATTACACGGTTCGTAAAATAACGCACTTTTTTTTTTACACGCAAGAAATTAACACAAAGTAAAATATACAAGCTGTAAAAAATAATTATTTTCAGACATGAATATAAAAAAATTTTACATATTTTTTTTATGTAACTAACTCGAGCATTTCTCACACGACTGTTTTTTACTGGCGTCAAGAAGGCCATTCAAATTATTGACATGCCTGTAAAAAACAATCGTTTCAAAATTGCAGGGTTTGTAAAATAACACACATTTTTCTTTACACACAAGAAATTAACACAAAGTAAAATATACAAGCTGTAAAAAATAACTTAAAACAAAAAAAAAAAAAAATTTTTTTACATATGAAAAAAATTATTCTTTTCATGTAACTAACTCGAGCATTTTTGACACGACTGTTCTTTACAGGCGTCAAAAGGGTCGCTCAAATTATTAACATGCCTGTAAAAAACAATCGTGTCAAAAAAGCTCGTGTTAGTTACACGATAAAAATAATTTTTTTTATATGTACAATTTTTTTTTTTAAATAATTATTTTTATGACATTGATGTTATTTATCATGGCGTAAAAATCATTTTTGTACATTTTACGAACTCTGCTAAATTGTCATCATTTTGATGATTTTTTTTTTTTTTGTTGAGTGAAAAGTTATCAAATATATCAATCAGCTGATTAGAGCAGCGGTGGGCAAGCCCTTGTTTCTTAGTGCTGTCAAAGCTCCGCTGGCAAAACCTGACTGCACTAACTGCTTGTACCGGGGTACAATTGTACCCCAAAGAACAATTTATAGAGTATAGCCAGCTACTAGCAGCTTCAACCACATCAAATGCTTCCTAACTCATAAACTGATTGCACTGTTTATAGACAGGGAGAGAAAAGTAGGCTGGGGGAAGAGCAGTTTTGTATTGTGGCTTTGTGGGCGGTTTTCAAACTATGTCTAACGGAAGTACTTACAGCAAATGAATACATTAATTGGCCTGGCCCGCAAATAACTCAATTTCTCAATAAGTATTTCAACTAATTAGGTATAAGGCAGAACTTTGATTTAGCGACTCAGTTTGACCTTGACGATGTCAAGGTTTCGCCCTGCCAGGACCATTAACTGCGTGTGGCACTTCATTATGCACATTTAGGGTCAAACAATGGTGCATTGATAGTGCCGAAATGGCTTTATGACCATGTCCTTCAACGAGTACGATGAGCAATTAAAACTCACCTTGATTTTTAGTATTTAACATTTGACACGCGCATTTACAAAATTAATAATGAAATCTTTCGCAGTATACGCGTGTTGCCAGCACTTCTTAGAAATTCTGACTTTGACTTTGCTCTTTGGCATCCGCGGGTGTCGGTTGCGCTTGTAAAATTTTATTGATTTCGTTTGTCTTTTGATTTACTTATGGACATTATGGAAAAGTGCCGGGCATTTGTTTTCTGCGCTGAGGCAGGAAAATTTCGCTTTGTAGTTGAGAATGTTTAAGTAGTCGTCGTGCTGCTTCAGTTGAGGGACACGCGACAGGAGCTGGTGACAAGTTTTTGTATTTGTAGGCATAGCCTTGGCGACCAAAAATAGTGGATCGTCAAGGTTGGCCCATACGACGTGTGACTGTGCGCTGTGTGGGATGGCAAATGTGCCTGGAGATGTCAAGGACATAGAATTGTAGCAAGAAAAGAGTAATATTCTAGTTGAACAAAACAAAAACCTTTCTAGATTACTATTGATGAAGTTAAATTTTCTGATTAAATTTTTCAACTCATTGGCCAACAGATTCACATTGCTGCTTTGTGTAAAATTAAGGGGCGTGTAATCTGCTTAAGACATTTTTTACACAAATTTCGTCGTCTATCACATTGAACAAACGATCTTAAAGATATGGAACTAAATATTTTCCAATTTAAAATTTTTGTTGACTTTTTACAAAACTTTTTGATTTTTAGGTAATGCTGCTGAATCACTATTTGAATCATACAGACACTCGCTCCCCTTTTTATACCCTTGCAGAGGGTATATTAAAATTGTCACGATATTTGTAACGCATAGAAGGAAGCTGAGTTCATTTCCGTTTGTCCGTCTGTCCGTCTGTCCGTCCGTCCGTCCGTCTGTCCGTCTGTTTCTATGCTATCTTCTTCCTAAGTTTTAAAGCTATCTTGACCAAACTTTGCAAAAAGTCTTTAAATACAAATACGCTGCACATTTGTCGAAACCGGCCGGACCGGATGACTATATCATATAGCTGCCATAGGAACGATCGGTCCAAAAACTTGTTCTTGTAAGAAAAACTTTTTTATTTTTCAACTAAGCTGCACCAATCGTGGTATATATTAGTTTTATATACTTTCACACAATTCTGAAAAAATTGATCAAAATCGGATGACTATAGCATATAGCTGCCATATAAACGGTCGGTGCAAAAACTAGTTCTAGTAAGAAAAACTTTTTTGTTTTCCATCGTAGCATTACCAATCGTGGTATATATTAGTTTTATATGCTTTCACACAATTCTGGAAAAAATTATCACAAATCAGATAGGAACTAAATAGCATATAACTTTTTGTTGCTTTTTACAAGCTAGCCGATGTTAGCCTTCTATTTTTTGTTTAAATATCAGAAGAACATTATTTTATTTCTGTAGTTAAAGGCCTTTTCCTTATTTTCAATATTTTAATTCTTAAGGCACTTTTTTCAACCGGTTTTTTTTTAATATTTTGAAAAACAGGTTTCACCGAACTGAATTATAATACTTTGATACTTTCAGCTCTATTACAGTTCAGTTGATAGCAATAAGTTAACTATTTATGCCAAATTTCATTATTGGTATTTACAGGATTTTTGCAGAATTTTTTCGATCACTTGCTCTGCGATCAGCGGTTTCGACAAAATGAAAGGGCAAATAATAGATGAAAAATACGTTACAATTAAGAGAATGATATAAGCTTTCTAAAGGTACTTCACATGACAAAAAGCGATGCACACACTGCAAGAAATGTACGATTAAAAGGGTGCAGTTTCTATTCAGTAGAGCAACGTCAGAACACCGATGGTAGTTGCTAGTTGCGCATGCTGCGCAGCTGTTGGGACAAAGCAAAATAATAGCTAAAATGTGATTGTAGTTTTAGCCGACCACATATTTAGAGGTCCCAGCTTTTGAGTGGAAAAACTTTATTGAAAATTGGCTTAAGAAATAAAGAAAGAAATAAAGTCTGCATTTTTTATTGCCCCATCAAATTCCATAGCGATAAAAAATCATATAAAGGCAAAAATGAGCCTTCGATTAGACATATCTTAGGGCACCTTTCAAAACCAAGTAACATTTTGTGACATAATGTAGTTTTCAGAGGGTTGCAAATGAGAATATAAAACTGAACTTGTGATGTGTAAGACGCCTATCTTCTTTCAGCCAAAAAAAGACAAACAAGTAAAAGCTACATCAACAAAGTGCTCAGTTTTCTATATAAAAGTGTGTTTTACAAAATGCATAGCTCATCACCAAATAAAATTCTCTAAAAAAAACCTAAAGTCTTAATAATTCCAAGGGCTTGTCATCAGAAGATAAATGTAAGTCACTTTGTAAAACTTCTCTGGGAAAATAACTAAGTAACTTTGTCAAAAGAATGAGTTTACACGTGTTCAGATAGGTATCAATCATGCAGCATTTCATCAAAAAGGTAAGGGAACTAAATCAAGGGCTACCTGCTCAGCGGCAGAGACTAACGCCCCGATTGCTCTCTATGAAACGCCCTATTCCAATTCTTCTCGACACTCTCACAGATCATTAAAGCTGCTCAACCCACAGCAACACACACACACACACACACTTACAATAAATGGTGTGATTAATGATTTGCAGCAAAAATAGAGGCCCAAATCTGTAGCCACCACAACAATGGCTGGCACACCTATTAACACCACCAGGGCCAAGTGGCACCTACAAAAACCGGGCTGCAACAGTTCCACGAACCAGACACAATTGCAACGGCCACAGCAGCAGCGGCAGCAGCAGCGCGGCAACAACATTATTAATTACATGCATTAATTTGTGGCACAGTTCGGGACGGCGACGAGTCTTGAGAGACAAGTGATGCAACCAGGCTTAGGCGCCACTGTTGATGGATTCGTGGCTGGCCAAGTTGATGAACAGCCGTCTAAATTATGGAAACGCTTGTCACCCGCTGCGCCTCGGGAGAGCCAAAGCGACCCCACAAGCCGTTTCATGTGAAAACCCGTATGGCCGCCATAGCGTTAATTTAATTTTGAACAATTTTTCCAGCCAAATATTTTCAACTGCCAATAAAGCCCACGCAACTTGCTGCCAGTTAGCAGCCGTCTCTTTCTGTCGAGGGAGAAGTTGAGCGGGGGGTGGGGGGGGCAAACAAGTTTTTCCAGTTTTTCGCGCAATTTTCAATATAATAATTTTTTGCAATTTTTTTTTCTGTATTTTTTTTCGTTTTTTTTTTGTCTTCCGCTCTTGAAGTGCTTAACTTGCAGTTTAGTTGCCTGCGAGTTGTTGTTGTGTGCAGCGCGCGTTGCTACACGCTTCATCCGTTATACGATCTATATGTATACATATATAGAATTCATTCATAATCATATCTGTTGATTTGGCATATATGCGCAGGTTATGCGACTCTGTCTGTGTGAATTAAAAAAAAAAGACGTTGAATGAATTCCTGGAATTACCCCAAAAACGAAGCGAAACGGAAGCGTAGCGTGAATTTTGATACCACTCTCTGACTCTGACCCAAATTTTGTGGTTCAGCTCAAGTGCAAGCCAACCCAGATCGAGGCAACTTTGACGCGTGCCTTGGCATCATGACTTTACACAAAAAAAAATCCTCGATAAAAGATATTGTGCGACGTCATTGTTGCAACATCAGCGCAAACAAGCAAACCAAAAGAGTCGAGTGCTAATAAAACCCTCAAGATTGACTTGAATCGTGAGTTATTGAGAGGCTAATCTGGGAGGCTGGTGTTAGACAGGCGCGGAATAGCCAGAAATGTTTTGTATATGTGTGAGGGAGGGAGGGAGGGGTGGTGGGGGCATAACAAACAAACAAGCTATTTAACGCTGAGCCAGCGTGCCATGACCAAGCAGATCTGAAGTGTCGAAGATCAAAATCAGCAGCGCTAAAGAATCGCATCGATTAATCGACAGACTCCGATTCCGAGACTGTCTGGCAGCATGAGACTGCAACATGCAGCCAAATGGAATGCACTTAATCACGATTAGTTGTAATCGATAAGCCACTTGGCTAATAATGGAGCCTAGAGAAGAACCTAGAGTGAACCCTCATGAGTCAAGCTTTTCTACCAATTTTCGGGTGGTCTTCCCTTTTGATTTGCATATGAAAAGCCCCTTTCAACTTAAATGGTTAAGCAATGATTTCAACATTATATTGTTAGACCCATGATATATAGCACAATTTATTAAAATCAACAGCGAGAGAGAGAGAAGAGAGAGAGAGAGAGGTCAGCATAATATTTAACAATTTATCAACATTTGTTAGCGCGCGATTATGTTTGTATGGACGTGTGAGGCCAGGTAGTCGTCCCCCCCCCCACAATATTTCGTTCGTTCATTCATAAAAATCTTGAAGTATTTGTTTCTTTTATTCGATGCTGAGCGCAGCGGGTTGTCGTCGTTGAATACATATGCAAAAATTTATATCCAATTATTTCTGATGACTGAAAACAATAAAGGTTTTCAACTTTGCTGTTGGAAATCTGTTTACTGCCTGCCAAGTATTTCAATTAATTTTTTGTGTTTCATTATTATGCCATGAGGTAAGCGAGAGAGTTAATGAGCAGAGTTTACATTACATTTACAATATTTTTACATACCTGTAAATCGACTTTAATGCAATTGAACTTTAGTCATATTTTTAGCTTAAGCTTAAAGAATAGAAATCTGGCAAAAAAAAATTTAAAAATGTAATTGGTAGAAATTTTTTTTTTTTCAATTCGTACTTATTAAACCCTACCCATTATTTTTACTGGCTAAACCCCAACTGAACAAAAGTTTTTTTTTTTTTCTAACGTCATCTTTCAAAACGACACGTAAACATTGAATTACATTGGGGCCTTTCAACACCTATAAAAATATACTATGTAGTATCAGCAAACATAAAACCACAAAAAACACAAACCGCTAATCGAAATTATCTGCTGAATGTCCCCATTAATCGGTCTTTTCAATCATGCTTTATGTTCGATTTCTTCTCAGCAATTTGGATTATCAAATTTACCAATCGCTATCGGCATTCACTGCATTCAGCATGTAAACTCGGCAATCATAAAACTCAAATTGAAATTATCTGCTGGATAGCCCCATTGACATTTTTTAACCGATTATCTTGTGTAGGCATATTTTGCAAACGTTATTTCAGTACAATTTTAACCGTGAAACGCTTTACTCGGAAACAAAGCATCGATATAATTTCGCTGAATATTGAAAATAATAGTTCAGTCCCAGCCAACCATATCCGGAGCGATCATAAGCTAGATTGGGCGCGTTCAGCAGAGACACTTATTTACTGATCACCCTAATTCATCTGCTATCATATTAAAGAGGAAAAGTGGGCTACGTAAATTTCCAAAAATATATCATTGATCAGGAAAGTTCTTCTGCTGAACAGGGCCATTGAAACAGGAGTCCCTAGCAAAACACCCTTATGACCAGGGAATCAAACCGAATCGAATTTCGGTTCCGGTTCCGGTTCTGGTACGTACCGAAACTAATGTTTCGGTAAAAGGTTCTGTTTAGGTTATTGTTTATTTCGGTATTCGTTCCGTAACGGTACTCTTTGTTTTTATTTCAGTATACTTCGGTATACCTGGTAAGTACCGGTATGAACCGGTAAAATTTAAAAAATCCTTAAATCCGAAGATATAATAGAAATGGTAGCACAACAAAAAGTAGTTATTAAGAAGGAAAATTAAACATAATAAACTTTACCAGAAAAATGTCCTAATAATAGAAAAGCAAGAAGATCTTTTGATATCTGATGAAATGTTAAATACACTGTTTTCAGATAACGTTACCGATCACAATTTAACCCTGCTATTAGGTTAAGTCCATTTGGACCAATTATTAATTCATTTTGTAAATGCAAAAATTAAGGATAAACTAATAATATTTGAAGTTTATTGAACCATACTATATATGCAACAAAATAAGATGAAATTGTTATTTTTATGGAAAATTTCAATATATACCAGATGGTCCCTTAACTTTACATTTGTACGTTTTGCTTACGTTTACCCTGCGTTTCACCCTGAAGAAATCCCTGATTGAAGCAATAAAATGAAATAACAAAAACTCAGAACCGAAACTGTACCGGTACAATGTTTCGGCTCCTTTTCGGCATGCTTCGGTTCCAAAATAATCCGAAGTTGGTGCACCAAATGGGCACGAAAAATAAATAACGGCCGGTTCTGGTTCTGAGTTTCAATCGGTCCTTTTCGGTATATGGTTCCGGTTCGGGTTCCGAATGACACCTGCTTATGACTATTTATGAAGCGCTCCTAGTAGGATTGTGAGGGAGTCTTTGCAAAACACCCCATAGGAATGCTTATAGAGCGCCTTACGTAGGAGTAAAAATGAAGTCCACAAAACTCGCATGGGAGCGTTTAGGGAATTTTAAAATTTAAGTAGGCCGACCATTTGGTTTCTAGGAATTTCCAATCATTTTTTACATCTATCCATATTTTTTCCGATTAATCACCGAAATCACTCTTTTTAAGGAGTTCCAGAGGAATTTTTTTTCATAAATGTTTAAACCTGATTGATGATTAACAAAAAGTTTCATACAACAGTTTTCAGTGAATTTTTCGCATTTCGGAAATTCCCATTTTCCAAAGCCCAGACTTTGAGCACATTTTTCAGTATAAGATAAAACCACTGTGAAAAATTTGTTTAATGGTTTGGGCTGCGGCGGTCAGCAGTTAGGTTAAACGCTTTTAAGGGTAATTCATTAAGAGGTTTTTTTTTCAATATTATTTTTTCTGATATCATTGGTGATGTCAAACTGTCATCTTATTTTTTGTTAAGGATTGTTTGACAAATCACCAAAAAAATTCACACCGCAACTACGTCTCCAAATTGATCAGCTGTATTACGAATATCAGCATTCTGTACAAAATGTTTTTTGTACATCGAGCGTTACATAATCGATCTTACGAGACCACTATTCGCCAAACCATCGAACAAATTTGAACAGAGTACGTTGTTATATGAAGACGCGAGCGAACGACTATGATCAATGGCGATACCATGATTGTTTTGTTACCGGGAAATTAAAGCCCTTGATGGTGGCAACATTTGTGGCTTTATTGAGAAATCATTTCGGTAAACATCTTATTTCGCGTTCCGGAGCTGTCAACTGGCCGCCTAGATCATGTAATATCACACCACTAGACTATTATCTGTGGGGTTACGTGAAGTCAAAAGACTTCGTCGAGAAGCCAGCTACGATTCAAGAGTTGGAAGACAACAATACTAGCGTAATTCATTGCTAGAAAGAGTGATCCAAAAGTGAACCATCCGACTGGACCATTTACGGCGTAGTTGCGGGCAACATTTGAATGAAATTATTTTTTAAAAGAAAATGTCAGAGATAGTTCTTAATTAATCCTACAATAAAGATTCCACCATCCAATTCAATTTTTTCCTTAAAAAAGCCACTGGCTGTGCTATACTTTTCTAGTTTATAGTAATTCTATTTATGCCTAATTTAAGAACTGAATAAATTTAAAAGAACAAAAGAAATTTTTACAAGTTTACTTGTTAAAAAAATTAAATAAATTTTGGATTGCACTATATTCTGAAAGTTTTAATAAATTAAAATTTACCTGCCCACTTTGGACACACTCCATACTAACTAACTGACATGACGATAAAAGCCACACCAAAGTGAACCCCAGACCAAAACTATTTTTATAACGTACTAATAACTGTAAAACTTTCACTGCTCGTTTCTTTGCCACCCAGTTTATTTAGTTGGTTTCGTTTTTGTTATTAATTAAATTACACGCCAGGCATTTTACAACATTTACAGCAAATTACAAATGCCAGGCGCAAGCATACATAAACCGAAAGAAGTAAAAATATTACATAGTATACAAGTATATCACCAGACGTCAACTAACAAATTAGAATGTGAGAAAGGTGAGGGATACGACTAGCTGATACCTGGTGAAGAATTTTGGGGAAAGAAATTTAATTTAATTTAAATTTTTATAAGAAATTTTATTATATCGTTAAATGCTCAAATTACTGGTTATTCGACTATCACTCTACTCTTACTCAATTTCATTGGGAAGCCCATCGTTTTTGTGTTGTAGTGTTGGTCAGTAGCTCGTTTTTAAATGAGTGCACTTAGTGAGTAACTTTGTTCAGTTGTTCACTTAGCTCACTTTATTACTTAGCAATTCAGTTGCTGGTTTAAATGTTCTTGATTTTTCAGTTGATCACTCACTTGTTATTTTTTGTTCAGTTTTTCACTCACTTGTTCCTTTTTTGTTCAGTTGTTCTCTTAATTTTTATTTGAGGGTATTCACTTATCTTATTAAACACAAATATTCTAACATTTCAAGAGTTGCCATATCAGCAAATCCCTAAATGTCAACAAAGGAATAAGTCAGTGTGTAACTGAACAACTGAATATGTGAGCAAATAGACTGCTGAGCGAAGAACAACTAAGCACTTAAACAAATAAGAAGAAGTAGATGAGCAACTGAACAATAATAGAGAACATGAGTGAGCTACTAAACAACTGAACAATAAAGAGCAAATAACAAATAAACATGTTCACTTGTTCAGTTTAGTGAGTAACTCATTTCGACAAAAAATGGTATAAGGCAAAGCAAGAAAAAACTCAAATAAGTCTGATACTCCAAACTAATTAATTGCCATACCCTTCTTAACCCTAACATACACTGCAAAAAAACGCATATACCCGGTGTCGCTTTCACACTCGTTTATCAAAACGCTACCTGGCACATGGTCTAGGCATTGGTCCCAGGTCCTCGGCTACCCCGGGTCCCAGGTATATCCATGAGTGTTAACATTCATAACAACTGCTAAAGCCCATTTTCGCATGTTGGCAGCTTATAAAAATGCAGCACTCGGCCATAGTGCCATATCGCACTACCCTACCCATCCCGCCCGCTTTGGTGGGCTGTAGGTGTGCAACTTTAGAGATTTTGTGTGAGCGATAAACACGCGCCCCAGCACAAAAGTGTAAATTAAGCCGGGTAGTCGTGTGTGGGCCGACCCTGACAGGCGGTTGGAACTGGGCAAAGAAAAAGAGCCAAAAGGAGGAGAACAAAAAAATTATGAGTTATGCCATGCAAGGACAACCGGCATGTGCTCAAGCTTCATTTGCTAAGCCTAGTCATAGGCATAGGCATTCGCGTCCAGCTCCGGGCATTTGTACAGTTAGCGTGTCGCTCATTAGCATGAAATTTTCAGGGAATTTATGGCCGGCACATGCGAAATGTGGGTTAGCAATGTGCCAAGGAGCATTCTGGGGCCCAATTTTATGCTCATCAGTGGCGCATTTCTCAAAAGATGACCAAGCGACGCCTCGCTCATAAATTAATTAATTTTTTGGTGTGGCTTTCAACGCGCTATCAATGTGCGGCGATCGCTGCCCCTCAAGGGCAGCTGCGGCCAATAAAAAAAAAAAATTGTTGTTAAGACTCATTATCACAATCGACTGCTAGCCGGGGATAAGGATAATCAGGCAAACAAGTTCAAATTCTTGGCAACATGTTGCCGCAACATGCAAACAAGTCAAAGTTTGTACAACATCGTGTTAAAAAACTTGTTCGCAATTAAACGATGTCCTGCCGCGGCTGACTGAATGTCTGGCCGGGCAGACACATTCGTTTGCCTTTTACACATGCTCCATAAAGGAATGCGCGCACCTTCTTCCACCTGGCGTCCACAGAACGAACGGGAGACAAGACAAAGGTTGCACGTAGTAAATGACCCAAGTTATCATAAATATGTCGAAAGTTGAAAATTAAATGCCCAGCACGCTGAGCTCTCGCTGTTGATGCTTCGCCAAATTCTCACTCCTCCATTCGCATACGCGAAGATTTGGTTGTGTTTCCAATTCGTTTTATTTTTATTGACATTTTTGCACTTGTTTAAAGTTTGATTTTATGTTTTCGTGTTGTGTTGAACAGGATCACACTGGGCGCCAATCTTAAGAGCATTTGGAAATTAATTTTTTACTATTGCCTGCAGACAAGAAAGCAAGTTTTGCTGCTGATTACAGTTTTAACATATGCAGTTTGGCATATCGGATATTTCACGGTTAATTGGGCATGTTTTGAAAAATATTTGATCAAAGATCGATTAAAGAATTAATTTGAATAAATTGACATTTAAGTAGACCATGGATTTCATAAAAATTTCATAAAAAGGAGAAAAAAATATATTACAGTTTATACAAGTTGAAGTTTAGGCATAAATTGCATAAAGTATAAGATTTAGGTTGAAAACAGTGTTTCTTACCCATAACCCCTGGGGGCAGAACACACCTGCAAGGCTTAAGAGAAGAATGCAAACAAATTTTAGACGCTGGCCAACGTTCAATGAAGTAGGATTATCTACAGTGCAAGGCACACCAATGCACTCTTTTGGTCTCGCTCTTGTTGACAAGTAAAAGTTAATTTAACGTTGGCTACTAATGAAACTAATGAAATCAAAGTACATCTTAAGTTTGTGATGGAATAAATACCATTTTCCAGTTTGATTTGTATATGGGCTTACCTAATAGGCGTGCTTCACTGTCATATTCTCAGAAAACATCACTGAAGGAGCCCAATAAATACATACCCTGAAAAAAATCCAAGATATTTTGATGAAAATCAATCCTAAACGATGTCAGAAGTAGATCAATCCCTGATTTTCTTAAACCAAGTACGAAACTTGATTGCACAAATTTACCAATCCCAAAATTCTAGGACTTGATTATCTAGTAGGATCCGAACTTAAAAAGAGCCTTTTCGGATTGACTCAAGAATTCTGGAGTTGTTCCAAGTCTTACGTACTTTAAACTTCAATCCGAAAGTCGGGATCAACTCAATTTTTTTTACTCGAATTCAGTTCCACATAATATTTTTAAAAAAAAATATCCATTAAAGCAAATTGGAAAGTTTTAATATAATGTTAATTCTAAAAATAAAGGAAAAAACATTCTTGACTCAAGAATATCAAATGTCTAAGTACAATGTTCTCAAAAATATACTCTGTACCTGTAAAAAAAAAAAAAATATTTTGAACCGCTTCGGAACAGAACCTCTCATTTATTTTTGGACCATAAACAAAACCTTTAACATAACTACCCCCAGACCTGAACCCGAACCGGACCACTTATTAAAATATACAATCGTTAATATGTAATTGGTAATTTTAAAAACGAATAAAAATTGTAATAAAAGTATTAATTAAAAATGAAGTTTTTGACCCCAGTAGAAAGCAATTAACATTTATTAAATCTGTAGTTCCCCTATCTCTTGGGCGAAAATTTAAGAGAACAACAACGAGCCAAGATTTTGAAAAAATCTACTTGGCTCTTTGAAACTGTACCAGCCAGATTTACCATTTACATAACTCGACTGTGTTTCATTTAGATCGAGAAACAAAGTACGATGGAGCGATTAAATAATGATAATTATTATACATGTCTGGAAGCTGCAAACATTCTATCTAAAAAGTGTCGGAGATATGAGGATTTTTTCTAATTGTAAGGGTGAGATTATCAAAAATAGAAATTTATAGATAATGCTTATAACTACATGTCTAAGGGCCATTTGCTCATTTTCTAGATAGCTTTTTTGCATCAGATAAACTGACAATTTACGCTGTTATTTGTAATGGTTTCAAACCATGACAAAAATGGCAAGAATAGAATTGCCTGATTTAGCCCCCAGAACAATTTAAAAAGAGTGCAAAGAAGCGCGAAAACATCCATGAGTGGCGCTTTTCAAACGATATACTGGCTTCTAAAAAACGATTTTAAAATTTCAACCTTAAAAAATCGCTCGAGAATTTCTTTATGCACCTTCCTGAAAAATAACCAGGAATAAATAAACTTTAAGGGCTTTTCCACTAAACTCTTCGGTCACCTTTGACCAGCTTTACTTGTCAAGTTTAAACTTGTCAAATCTGCAATAGATTACACGAAGAAAGCTCTCAATCAAAAGATCAAGCTAAATCATTTTACTGGCTTCTAAAAAAAAGATTTTATTTCAAAATTTAAAAAAATAAATTTCTTTATATTTTACACTGCCGGTTGCAGCTTTAACATGCAGTCGTAACCCCACGCAGTCGCCTTGCATGTTCATAGGGAAATCACTTCCTTGGCGCTCCGTGCAGAAAATAACTCTACGATAATATTAAATTGCTGTCAACAAGAAAATATGTTGGTAAATTTTTTCCAACTACAACTACAACCGGCAATTGATTTTCTGTCAGCGCACAAAACTGAGGCAAGAGTCGCTGCCTGGCAAAACACTTTTCCAAGTGTTGATATGTGTTATATGGTAGTTTCTTATCAACAATGCAGTCTATTAGGCCTGAGCCTGGAACTTGGACGGCCTGACTGACTGACTGACTGACATGCACAGAAGCGCAGGAGGCGAACAAATAAGCGGGCAACATCAAAGGGCGAAACAATTTCCAGCTTTTGTGTAATTGCCAACATGCGCCAAACATGTCGTAAAAATGGGAAACGAAAATGCGCGCTGGCGCTTCCTTTGTCTTGTTTTGGGCGCCAAACTATTAACAGAATAGGAGTAAATTTGTTAATGCCTTTGTCTAAACATATATGCGTTAGCCTGGGCAGGTGGCTCCAAAAAAAAAGGGGTTAAAATGTGTTTATTTGTTTATGGCCGGGCCCCCCCTGGAGTTGGCCCAACATGCATACGTACGTACAGATGCCTGGCAACTCTGAAAGGGTTAGGCTTGCTTAGTTGATGCCCCAGTGCGTTTGACTAATGTCTCATTTGCATGCCAAAAGCAGTTAACAACTTTAGCTGGCACAAATAAAATTATGGCTTGTCTTGCTTTTAAAAACAACTTAGTGGATAATACATCCCCTAGTGCTAAGCCAGCGGCAGCAGCTAGCAGCAGTGGCAGAAGCACCAACGTCAACAAAAACAACTACAACAACAACAACACATTCATTTCCTCCTTTGGCGCGCCTCAAGTGTTGTCACCTGTCATAATAAGTGCGGAAGCAACGCAAATGGCAAACAAAAGAAAAACAACACAAGCCAAATTGGAATTGTAACTGACAAGAGCCGAATATGTCTATACTCTGGCGGAAATTGGGAAACAATCAGAAAATTTATTAGTGAAAATCAGGGATTAATCCCAAAACGAATAGTTCCGGTAACGGTTCCGGTACGTACCGAAATGAAAATTTCGGTTAAAGGTTCTATTTCGGTTTTCAGTTTATTTCGGTTTTCGGTTCCGATACGGTACCCAGATTTTTATTTCGGTATACCGGTACGTACCGGTACCAATATCATTTTTTTTTAATATTAAAAAATATAAAATTATTTTAAGATATCCAAAAAAAATAATGGATGTAATAGCGAAAGCGGAAAAGGGTTCTACGAATATCTCACATAAAAAACTTTTTTTTTAATATACCGATTTCTAGCATTTTATATTTTTGGACGAAAAATTTAGTTAAATGCTTCCGTCCAGCCTTTGAGTGGTATCCCTGAAACCTAAAATTTTCTCTATTCTTATGTCGCCCTAAAATCCGCCGTATCTCCGCCAAAAATAGAGATCTTGAGTGATTTGAATAGATTTAAGCCTTAACTATAAGACATCGGTCCAAACTAGCACATAAAAGGCTGGTAACATACTTAAATATCAGGTATATTAGCTCTATATTAGAAACATAAAATCTGCCTTAACTTTACCTGACTTAAAATTTGTTTGAAATATTAAACCAGATTTTTTGTAGAGCGAAAATTGAATAAAATCTAGAATCTTCATTTCTAAAATTAATATTATAATTTTTCTAACATTTATATTTTTAAGCACGGATTTTTCTAAGACTTAGAAATCCTTTACGTATAATTAGAGGGCTTATTTTCAGCAAAGAAAAGTTTTTACACTTTTTTAGAATTTTTTTGTATCTTTTTATATCTTAGAAAGAGATATTGATTTTGGTTATTCTATAAGGGCGAATTTCTGAAATAAAAGACTTTCTTCTCAGTGTATATATTGCTATTTTAGCAGTTGAACATTTCAACAAGAATCCGAAACAGTACCGGTATTAGCGTTTCGGTATGGTTCCGGTTATTTCGGATCCTGTTATAACGGTTAACGGTTTTCGGTTCTTAAAAAAAAACGGTTTATTTCGGTTAACGGTTCCGGTATTATTCCCTGGTGAAAATACGGAATATATTAAGTGGGTCTTCTACCTTTGAACAGCGTTTTATGAGTGGTTTTTAAAAAAATTCTGGAAAGAAAACTAACAGAGCTTTTTCAATTTGTTTTTCTGTTTTGTGTGATTTATTAATAAAATTAAAAAATACAAAAAAAAAAGTTTGGAATTCGAGGGCTGTTGAAAAAGATATCGGCCTGCCAACTAAGGTTTCAAAAAAAAGGTGTAGAGGTGGTAGCCATGATTTCGGGACTCCAGCTTATCGGAATTGAAAACGGAAAATGAGGTTATGATCAGAATTTAAGTAATTCAGGCCCGTACCTCAATCATAATTTTTTAATATTTTTTGAAAAGTTTAGATTTTTTAAGATTTTTTTTTAAGTTTAGTGTAACAAAAAAGAATTACATCAATTCTGCGTCGATACCAGGTCAAAAAAGGCACTTAAATTTTCGAGCAAAGTAAGAAATACTCCCTTGAGCAAAAACATTACTTTACCAACATGGCAATATCTGCTAAACTATTTCGAATTTTTTTAAAATGGTTTGAAGGGGATGAAATGGGAATGTCCAAGCTATATTAATAATGCAAAACAAAAAAAATCGAAAAAAAATCATTTTCAAAGGTACAAGACCCCCTTAAGCGTGAAGCACTGAACCGAAACAAAATCGCGGTACATTAATATATTTTTCCCACTTGTAAAATGGAATATTTCAATATTTCTCAGCTCAGAGCCGAGAGCTGGGAGCCGGCAGTAAGCTCCCAGCTCCCGAGCTGGGACTTCTAGCTCAGAGCCGAGAGCTACAAGTACAGAGTTGCGAGCCGATTGCTGGCTTCTGACTCTTTAGATGTAGCTCTCAGCTCAGAGCCAAGAGCTGTGGCTGAAGAGCCGGGAGCTGGCTGCTAGCTACCAGTCTTGATTAGCCACCATTTATGTCCAGCTGTCACTTCCAATAGTTTACAACTGGGAAAGGGTATCGACTAAATGTTATTGCAATTTGCTTTCAAATTCAAAATGCGGCCATTACTGAACGTCGCTGCATTTTGCCGCTAGTTTTCAATTCATTTTCATAATTGCTGCAAATGTAAATTGCAATAATTTTTCTCTCTTTAGCTACGACTTTCTGCCTTGGCAGAAAACATTTCTTCTTATAGGCGAGTATGCGTGTTGCACTTGAATTTGTTGGACTGTCGCACTTGAGTTGAACCTGCAACAGCCGAACCAGTTTCAAGTGGCTGAGGCCGCGCTGAAACGGAACCGCAAATTATTTTAATTTGCGTTAAATAATGCAACGAGGTGAGAAAAAATTAAGAGCAATGAAATAGTAGAGGAAAAAAAAGAAATAAACTAAAGAACAAGAAATACGAGTGAAACAGAAACACAATATGCGAGTGACATATACACAAGTCATCAGCCGAGAAGTTGGTCGCTCATAAAGACCTTTGGCAGCGCTCATTAGTCTACCCCTTTGACTGGCGTATGGGTATCCCTATCCTGGCACAAAGTTAAATGCGCCGACCTGTAATTTGCCTGCAATACAGCGGCGGCGGCGCAATAAACTCAATTTGTGCTGCCCGATAAAAGTCGAGTGCCATGCCACTCTCTGTTGGTGCTGCGGCTGGTAGTGGTAACGTGTTCATTGTGCTCAAGTGTCGTAATGGTTATGTGAAATGGCTGTAGGGTGCTAAAAGCAAGCCAACACAACAACACACAAGAGTCCAAGTCAGAGTCCAAGTCCGCGTTCGCATCCAACTCAGAGGCAATAACAATGCCACGCAGTTTAGCTTTTGACATGTTGGACTACATTGTGGCCCAGGCGTTGCCAATGCAAAAGACTTCCAACTGCATACTAGACTAGCTGATCTCAGGTAGCTGGACTTGAACTTGTCGTTTAGTCTATTCGCCAACAATTTATGCCGGTTTTGTGCGCTCGATCATAACTCTTAATTAGCGGCACGAGAAACCTTGTCAACATTGTTGATTGACAAGTCTTTTAGGGTTTTCGACAATCACCAAAAACAAAGCCAAAAAATAATCAAAAAATGTGCGTAGGCCGTAAGACGAGTGAAAGGTGTGTTCAAAGCATAAAAATTCACCAAGAAAGAGAAACAATCAAACTTACAAAAAAAACAGGCTCTGTTAGGGGACAGTTCTTCAGGAAATATTCAAAAAAATTACCCTCGATTGGTTTAGCTTACATATTTCTTTAGCCAATACGAGGGGGGTTCAATTAAAAGCCAAGTTTGACGAGAGATTTTAAACTGTGCTCGATTAAAAGACACCATACATACAAACTTTAGACTGATTCATCGGCTGTTTTTGAGTTGTTTTGTAATTTTCTGTCCCTTTACAACTAATTTGATTCGTAACATTAAGATTAGAACATGAAATGATCTTTAAAAACTTTAATAAATATTTTTAAATTGCTTCGACAAAATTATTGTAAAATACTAAATATATATAAGTATACTTTGGACTTTAGGTTTTTTTCAAATTGAAATTAATCCTAGTAGGCCAGGGTGAATGCTTTGTTAATTAACCTTTTTCTAATTTGAGCACTGCAATGAGTAGTCTGTTTTGTGATTTTTTGCCTTTTCAACACATTTCCCCTGGCCTACTAGGATAAAATTAAATCTGAAAAATCACATATCACAGGGGTTTAAATCAGTGACGGTCACAGTTATATTTTAAAAGCCCATATTTAGGAGTTATTTTTCGAGTTTTATTTTATTGCGCTTTAAATATTAGTTATTAAGGAATTCAATTTTTTACTCCGCCGTCAACAGTTATTCAAAACTTGTTTTTTGACTCCGAGTATAACAGATATTAAAGTCTTTTATTATATTACTCAGTAAATAACACTTAATTTTATGAAAAAGTCAATCAATAACAGATTCTAAGGATTTTTGTTTTCTAAAGACTTTAGTTTCTAAACACTTTTGTTTTATTACTCAGAAGTTCTGTGTCAGAACATAACAATTATTAAAGACTTTTAATTAATTACTCAGATAATAAGAGTTATCAAAAGACTTTTATTATTAATATCAGCACATAATACTCAGTCAGAACCTTATACTTTTTAATCACAATATAAAAGTCTTCTTTATTAATTGCAGTTAATGATTGGGTACACGTAATGAATCAAACACGCAGAGCTGCTGAAGCTATAATTAATTAAAAGACTTTTGTAGTGTGATTAAAAAATAAAAGTCTTTGAATAAGTTCACAATAACAGTCTTTCGATAACTGTTATTTTCTAAGTAGTAGGATGAAAGTCTTGAATAATTGTTAAGTTTTGAGTAATTAAATAAAAGTCTTAAGTAACTGTTATTTTTCATAAAAGTCTTGAAAAACCGTTATAACTAAATAGTGAAGTTACACACCGGCAAGAAGGAGTCCAATAAGTAATATGGATCAATCAAAACATTCTGTATCTCCAACCAATGCCGTGTTACAATGCCCAATGCCGTGTTACAATCTTGCAAGACTTTGGGAGAGTTTTTTTGCAATTTGTTATCTGATGCCTCAAATCGAAAAGGCGAACAAAAAAATCAAAAAGAATATTTACAAATAATGGGATTCCTTCTATTGGGACCCTTATCCTTCAATAATAACCGTTAAATATCAGTTTTTAATAACACCAAGACACCTGAAAGACGTGATCGAAGAGAAAGAAAAAACCAAGAGCGCGAAGCATCAGAGACCACAGCTAAATTGCCAAATTTGTTATCCGCGTAATTCTCAGCTTATTACGATTTGAGCGAACTTAAGTTCCAGTGAGACACTTTAACAGAAATTACAATCAAATATCAAAGAGACACTGGTTTTTCAGCAGTGTTTTAATTAAAAGTAAATTTAGCTGAAAGTGTTTTCTACGAGTGCATGTAATTACGCTCGGTGACAAAACGCCCATGGGCGTTATGTCTTAAAAGTGAAAAGTTATGAAAAAATGGATGGTTATCTTCTAAGATATCTTAAAAATACTATAGTTTTTTCCGGTTCTTAACGGTTTTAACACAGAAAAATACATGTTCGCAAATTTTACCAATGGTTTCGTATTTTGCACCCCTAAATACATATTTGATACTAAAAGTATGAATAAGATTGAAGGTGTAAACTTTGTATGAATTTTGTATGTATTAAAATTGTATGAATTTAATCAGAAAATTATCATTATCATATTAAAATTTACGAATATTTGGATGATATGTGGAATACAGAAGTCATGGGCAAAAAAAAATAGTTTGGAGAGCATTAAAGTCAGATATTGGTCAATTTAGATACTTAATGATTGGAAACCTGACCTTTTTGGGCAAACAAAAAAGTTATGTTCCTCCAAGATGAAGTAATAGCCTTGGTAGTAATCTATTTTGTGGGTTTTGAAAAATCATATTTTTGAAAGTTTGAAGTATTTCAACTTGACAGAAAAGTGTGTTGCAAAATATTTTAAAAATCAAACACGGGTACTTTCAGAACCACCCTCGTACCTCTAGCTAATCCAACATAAAGCTGCCTCTGGCTAACCCACACACAGACCTAAGGCGAGACACAATGGCTCCACTGTCGGGTGAGTCAACCAAACCACCCACACGAACTGACAAACGCTGATCGATTGCCCCCAAAAGGCATAAATCTCACCGAGCCATAAACTTCAGGCAATTATTTTATGAAAACGTTATAAATATAAAAAAAAAGCAAAAAAACCAAAAATAATGGTAAACCCCTTGGCCGTATCTTTCTATCTGTCTATCTTTCTTAAGGACAACAAGTTATTTCAGTTTCTCTCTTTTGAATCAATTGTGCGCATTCAATCGTTCCATCATCAATCATAATTTTCAACGATCAACAGTTTTGTACGTAAACGTTTTCATGTAAAGTCTTAAATATTTTCACACCTTATAAACAATGTGCAGTCACGATCGCGTTGTAGGAGTCCGGGACTCGACTAATGCGGCTATTGTGTGCCCAGCGACAGTTGAACATAGTTTTATTTTCTATTATTTTTTTCTAGCGAATTATGACGCGCATTGAATGATCGATGAATGATACGATTTTATTATGGTAATCAAACAAGAGGCAAAGCACTTTAAGATGAGTCAGTAGATAAAGAATTATGTTTAACTATTGGGATGATTCTGGATTCGTTACATTGACACGACTACCGGACTGACTGACAACTTCATTAAGACAAGTCAAGTCTCAACGGTTATGCATATACATATGGAGAAATTAACCGCCCGACCGATCACGAGTCCAAGTCCAGGGGTGCAGCTGACAGTGGGTGACAAGTGGGTTGGCTTATGAATTTTGACAGCCAACAAGTGGTACACACAATATTTTGTTACACTCGAGAAAAAATGGAAAATATTATAGAAGATTTATTTCTATGCAAATTACTTAAAGTCACATGAATAGAAATTTGTAAAGCAAGCTTAGAAGCAAGCGATGTCTAGCCAAATTCAATTTAAGCAAATTGTCAGCTGTTTTATCTAAGATAAAACCGGATATTTAGTTACCTTAAACATGAAGAAACTTAAACCCAAAAAATCTAACGATATTCTTAACGTCTTAATGTCGAAAAGACTTAAACCTAAATACTACACCACTTTCTGTCCTCACCTTTTCTCCAAGTGTAAAACCATATTCAAATTCCAAACGATTAATGATTTTGCTTTGAATAGTTGCAACTTTTGTTGCCTAGTTAATAAATTTAAATTATAGTTTGTTTTGTATGCTAATTAATAAACAGGCATGCGCATTTGGTTAATGCTAAAAGTAGCTGCCATTGGCCCGTAAATCAACAACCACTTGCGCAGGTTCAATGACACAAAAGACCCCCCATTTGAGCAGCAGCTCCAGTTGAGGCAGACGAGTCACAGACACCTACACCCGCGTCGCGGCGGTAGCTTGAAACTTAAGCGGCTTCCAAAAGTTGTCAGCGCAAAATAAGACAAATGTTCAAACGGGCCAGCAAAATAAGTATAAACCAACCAAATGCCAAGACAAAGAAAAAAAGAAAAAAAAAAGGGCAAAGCGAAACATTTTTATATATCGCTCGCATCGCTGTGTGGTCCAATTAAAGATGCAACCGGGGTCTCTGTCTGCCACCAATGTGCGAATGATGCGTGAATTTGGAAGCCGAGTGAAGCCTCAAAGCCAAAATCTGGCGCGTTGACTGATGAGCGCGCGTGAGGCACAGGCTGGGAGCATTAATTGGAGTTGCCATTCGGCTGGGAGACTGTTGCATATTTTATCGCTATTGAAGCGTTTGGCGTTAATTAAGACAAAATCAGGCGCAAGTTTTGTCACATCACAATCTCCACACTCGACAAGATTGCCGCTTCACTACGCTCTGGCCGTGATTAATTGTGCCTTGTGCTGGCTGCCAAGTCTATACATACGATTTTGCAAGAAAGAAAATGAAAAATTAGTCAGGAAAATCTGGCGAAATAAAATGTCGTCGGCGACATTTTGCAAAGAGTTTTTTTTTTCTTTCTCTCTCTCTCTGGCGTACATGGGTGGCTGTGTATGTATGAGTGTGCATCTAAATGTGTGGGTGAGTGTGTGCATATGTATAGCTTTAGTATGTTCTAGTCATATATTTGGCTCAGCTTCTAATCGTCGCGCATTAGTCAGTGCGTTTTGTGGGTTGCCTGTGCATGAGAGCAGTTGGGTGGCAAATCTTCAAATTAGTAGCCATATGTGACTGCAAATGGTCACTACAATGCAGAGAAGAATTTATAATTATATTTAATGATTAATAAAATAAGCTTATTATTTTAATCCTCTGGACTCTAAATCACCTTAGTTGGTAGCGAATCACCAACAATTAATTTTATTTTTGATTAGCAAATAATAAAAACAATAAATGACATTTAATGTTCTACTAGCCACTACAAACGCTGTGCTACCATTCAGACGGAAGAAATAAATAAAATGAAAAAAAAATATTTTTAAAATATTGGCTTAACTTTTACATGCAATAGAAAATATTTCAGGCTGAAAATATGTTACTGTTTCCTTATAAAACCATTAATTTATGGACTGTACCGTACAGTAGACCATTTATACCAGATTTGAATACTTTCGAAGGAATCATGTTGTTAGTTATATTACTGAAATCCAAAAAAACCGATTTTTTCATCTCTGAGCCAAAAACAATCACAAGAATAGCCACTATTTTAGACCCTAAGCTTAAAAAAATACTGTTCAGAATAATTTAAATGCAAATGATATTGCATATATTATATATATTTAATTGGAACCCACAGGCCCAATATTAATGCCATAGTTGAAACCAAAGGCGGCGGAAACAATTTTCAAAGTTAATTTTTGAACTTAAATCATTTCATTTTCGATGACAATTGCTGGCGAAATTTCCTTTCAAAATGCGAGTCCCACCAGCAGGACGCGATAAAAAAATTTGATTGAATGAGATGTCACTTCAAGGTATCGAAAATTTTTTGCTACGACACAACTTTCTTTATTCCTTCCGAAAACATGTAGCACCAAAAGTAGGCAATATATATTAAAGTTCGTTATTCCATAGCAAACGGATCACAGAAAATAAGTTATTTTAAATGGAAATAAACTGGTTATAAACGAAAATTCTATATTAATATTTAATAAATGCATATGTCAAATTGCATTAATATAAGAGATGCAAACAGGCTCTGATTCGAAATTAACCAAACCGTACCGAACCGCTTACTTGTGCTCGAAAGCCAAACCAAGAACCGAATCGAACAGGAGTTCTTTCGAAAATCCTGAACCAAACCGAAAACCCCCTGTTTTCTCAGTTCGGTTCATTTTATCGATGAGTTTTATGATGTAAAGAATACGATATTATACTTGTGAATTTATACATTTTTTAAGGTAGTGCTAGAGTTTCCTCATTAATCACATTAAGTCTTTTCTGTACCTTCAAGTTCACTATTTATCGATTATAAATAGATAAGTACCGCATTCTTCTCGTTCGAAATAGACTGACGCTCTTTTGCTAACTATTGTACCTGGAAATCGAATTGATACAAACAGTTTTCCCGAAATACTTTTGTATATATTAAATTTTCGTTCATCAAGACAATCCTTGAACTTATGTCCAGAGCCCTTACATTTTTCTTACTATAATAAGACCAGCTCGCCAAGGCAATAATGGAACTTATAGCTGATTTCTGGCATAAGTTTCTTATTGAAATTTAAAATAAATTAAAAGTGTACATTAAATCCCACTTTTTTTAGACTACTTTAATATTTATAGTGAAAATGGTTAGACATTTATTATTCAAAGTATTGTCCATCGCTAGCCGCATATTTTCCCATCTTTCTGGCAGTAGATACCATTTAAAAAAAAACCATGCGTCTTTTGGATGAGATTTATTTAATTACCCAAAAATTCGTTAGTTTTTGAAAAAATTGTAAGGGTAATGGTAATTTCAATTTACAGCTCTGATGTAAGCTTAACCTTTTAAATAATTTAAAAATAAACCGAGTTGTTGATCTCATTTATTTATTAATTACGTAGCGTTGACTGATGTACTTACAGAGTGCATTGATCTGTCGCCATGGCGGATAGCACATCTACAAACTGTTCACAGTTTTTGCACCCCACATTTTAAGTTTTTTTTTTCTACATTGCAAAAAAAAAAAGATCAAAGCAATTGCATTGCGTTGTTGCTGATGTCGTTGTCACATCAACGCTTTTGCTATCGACACCAATGCGAAACGAAACCAAGTACAAAGACAAATAACATTGGGCAACTGGCAAACAGAAAATCAACTAATTAATGTGCTTTTAATTATAAGAAAACTGCAGACCGCAAAAGCTTAGCCAGGTACGGAGGGGGTCAACCGCAAGATGATTGACAGCAAATGTCTAAAAAGGGGTCCTGCTCCCTCAGTGACCTGTCAGTGTATAGTGTACAATAACTGCTCAAGACAGCCCAAAAGTAACACATTCGCAGCAGGAGGAGGACATGGTAATGGACAGGGACATGTTGGCTTGTTAGCACACGACACACGCCTGTGGTCAGCAAATGATCCGGCAGCAGCTGACCAAGAGAGAGAGACTGACCTCCTCCTGCTACTTACGCTCGGTACTTCTCCTCTGGTAATTGTCGTGTCAATTTTGGGGAATTTCGGCTTGGACTTGGTCTTGCGTCTGTGTCAAATTTTAAACATTGATTATCTGGAGACATATTCAGCAATTAGCAAATCAACTGGGCTGTGGCTTTTGAGTGGCTTTTGTGTGGGCCTTGTTGTCCATAAATGACAATTACCAAATGTGTCAAAAGCATTTTCTGTTGGGCTCTCTCTTACCTTTTGTTAACTTTTAATAAGACAGCAGATGGACAGGGTAAATATTTTATACGATTCGAGAAATTTATCTCATACTCATTTGCATTTGTCAAAGGCACTTGAAGTGCCTGCCTACTGCTACTAGGCAGGATCCCAAAGGACATGTTTAACGGTTTAATTTTACACATCATTTAATCGAAAACAAGTTGGCATCGCGAGTTTTCGTATTTTGTTTGTCACTCAATTTAAATTTATACAAAAATAGGCATACAAATGGGCTGCAAGGGATTGATTTATGGCCCACTCCCCGTGTGCGAGCAAATCTCTCACTTGACAAGATTCCAGTTCACTGAATTTCTATGGGCAAATTACAGTGTTAACAAGAAGTGAGCGGAAAAGAATACAGACAAAACAATGGCATTAACATATGTGCGTATTATTTATAAAAATTTGTTTTAAACTATTGCGGGTAATTTGTTTTCCTTTACAAAAAAACTGGTGCAATTTGTACATAGTTTTGGACTGAGTCAAGATGGTCTTAAAAAATCGTTATAGTCTTATTCAGGCTTCGTCCGTCTGTTTTTGTCCGGATTGATTTTGATTCCAGGGACCGGCTCGAGCCTATGAGGCCCAGAAAAAAGTCAGGCCCAGACCGTCTGGAACCACCTCTAATTTAGACTGCCAATATCGCCGCCCAATATTATTTGATTGAGTCTATGATAATGGTCCATTTCACCAAATAAAGTTACATCTCTGATAAATTAATTACCAAAATTTTGAGTTATTTTTATGTCCAATTTAAATTTGTCGAATGTTTTATATGTTTAATGATTCGTATTTAAGTTTCAATTCAAATTTTAGTCTCAAAAATAAAAAAATATAATTTTAAAAAAATATTTTCGCTCCAATTATAAATTTATGCTGGGCAACCCTGCGGGATTTATTTCTATTAATTTAAAGATGGCGCCTGCATTGCCAAATAAGGTTGAGTGGCAAATTTTTTTTTTTTTTAAGCTAAATCTCTTCCCCAAACACAGTAGGTTTGAAACGATCCTTAAGAGATTTCTATGACACCGAGAACAAGACCACATCTATTCCGTCGCGTTCCGATCACGAACCAAAATGTTCAATTCAATCGCGTTCCGATCCTGACCATTACTAATTTTGGGTTCCGCAGAATTACTGCCCCGCCTCGAATTTACAGAATTGTAAACGGTTATTTTAAACAAAAGTATAGAAAATATTTAAATTAAAAAAAAAATTAACTAATTAAAAAAAAAACATTACTTCTTAATGGCTTTTTATTGTTGTGCTTGTTTTTTAAGTTTTTACTTGTAACACTGGATAATTATAATAATAAATTAAATTAAATAAAAAAAAAAATTTATGATAAAAAGAACTGCTTAAAATATTGCTTACATATATTTTTGAAATCTATAATTTTAAAGATTTTCCACACTTCGAAATTGGAAGATGACAGTTTCAGGTTAATATCACGGTCTTTATTTAAAATATTTGCTCTTGTTTACTGTTTGTTAAGCAGCGACATTTTCACAAGCTTTAACAAGTGTGACCATTCGTTTTTTTAAATAGTAACCCTAATTTCAAAATTTTTACATTTTACTGTTTTTAAGTAGGTTCGGTTGATTATACAGTTTTTTTCGAATAAAAATATGTTGACTTTAATCGATTTTTTCCAAAGTTAAAGTCGTTAATACCTTTGAAAACTTGAAAATATTCCCTTTTTCTATGCAAAACTATATAAAATCGCATATGAAGCCGGCATCAATTAGTTATCAGATTATATTAAAGAGCAGAAATTCAGAAGATATCGAAAACCCGCAATATATTAAATTCTAAGCCATCATGTATTAAATATATTGATTGCCGTAAAAAAACCATGAAAGCTATCGCGGCTTTAACCGGAATATAAGATATTTTTAAAATTATATAAATCATTGATAATAAAAATTTGATACCAAAAAAAACTTTTCTTAGTAAAAACACATTTTCCGACCGATCGGTCCCTATGGCGCTATATCTATAGTCATCCGATTTTTGATCATTTTTTTCAGAATATTATTGAAAGCATATAAAACTATATATACCAAGATTGAGACTACGATAAAAAACAAAAAAGTTTTTCTCTCACTAAAAGTGGTTTTTTGACCGACCGTTTATATGGCAGCTATATGCTATAGTCATCCGATTTTTGATCAATTTTTTTCAGAATTGTGTGAAACATATACAACAAATATACAACGATTGGAGACCGCTCGATGAAATCAAAAAGTTTTTCTCACAACGACTTATTTTTCGACCGATCGTTCCTATGGCAGCTATATGCTTTAGTGACTCCGATTTTGATACATTTTTCCAGAATTATGTGGAAGCATATAAAACTAACATATACCAAGATTAGGGACGCTACGATTTAAAACAAAAAAGTTTTTCTAACTAGAACTTGTTCTTAGATCGATCGTTCCTAAGGCAGCTATATGATATAGTCATCCGATCCGGCCGGTTCCGACATATTAGTTGCGTGCAGTAAAAAGAAGACTCTGTGCAAAATTTCAGCTCGATAGCTTTAAAACTGAGAGACTAGTTCGCGTAGAACCAGACAGACCCCGGACAGACGGACGGGTGAACGGACAGACGGACAGACGGACGAACGGCAGACGGACGGACGGACCAAGCGGAAATGAACTCCAGCTTGTCTGATCAAGAATTCCTTATACTTTATGGGGTCGGAATGGAATATTTTCTATGCATTACAAACTCTGGGAAGATTAAAGACACTTTTCAAGTGTATCACGCAGTTAAGATGAAACACTACCAACATAAGAATGTTTAGAATTTTATATCGTGTACGGCAGAATATAATACAATGCAATCTGTAGCATTCATGGAAAGTTTCTGAACTATGACAGATACTAAGAATTGATAATTAAAATATACATAGTAAGTATCTAAATTATGACAGACTGGTGAGCACCCTTAATAGTTGCATAAATTCGTTCGAAAGTTTCAAAAAAGTAATTTTAAGAAAAGAGAACAGCGAAGTATTGCAAGACTTTCGTGTTGTTTATTTTCCAAATACAATTTCGAATTTACATATATCTTAGTCTTAAGGAAGCCGCATTTTCCAACAGACGAGGGTTTGGTTTGCGTTTTGGTTACGATTACGAATTATCGGTACGGTGAATTCGGTACGGTTGGGTTTGGTTCGGTTTAGAACCGGTTTGCATCCCTGATTTGTAAGCCAAATTTAGGTTTTTTCTGCATAATTAAGGTACGGTCCAGAATTACATAAATTCTGCCTCGATTGCAACATGGTTGATCAAAGGGGCTAGCCGGATTCCCATGGAGTGACGGCCCATGTAATTTTTTGGTATGCAGATTCAAAGATGGGTATCTAACAAAATTGTCCCCATCTTTGGTTTTTGTCAGCGCTCATGGTGTATTTTTAATGAGAGTTAAGCTTTTTGAGTCGCTAAAGCTGTTTTAAGACAATGGGCCATCATGCTAAAATTTGAAAAATTCAAAATAAATGCTGGACAATCGGAATTCGATACAATAGTACCCCTGATTTTATCGAGGCAAACCACACTTGTATATATCGAACATTTTTAACCTATATTTATTATCAACTTACCAGGTGGGGTTCCACTTTGCTTTTGGGTGTATCCATGGTTTTGTTAAAGCTCTTATCATTTTTCCCACATTTTAAAAATGTGATTACCTGCGTGAAAAGCAGTACGTTTAATGTGGTATAGACATTCTCTATAATTTTTCCAGTTTTTTAAAATACAGTCCACGACTTTTAAAAATCCGCAGGTACCAATCATTTTTGTCTTTGTTGTGGATAAGGTACAACTGAAATTACTTGTGTGGTTACTTGTCCCAATATGATAACTTATTTTTTTGCAGATTTTAAAATATGTGGAAGGCACAAAACGCTAAAAGCAGTACATTGCAATATTATTGGACAATCATCTTGAAAAAATACTAAAATATACTTTAGAAAATCTATAGACCGATCTTATAATTTTCAGATTTTAAAGTAATTACACCATCATAAAGTCCAATCATTTTTTTCTTTGTTGTGGATAAGGTACCACTGTAATTCCTTGTGTGATTACTTGTCCAATATGATAAAACAAGCATATTTTTCAGATTTTTAGAAAATGTGGATGGCGGACTAAAACGCTAAAAACTTGTACATTGCAATATTATTATGGCCAATCATGTTGAAAAAATACTAAATATACTATATGGAAAATCTATAAACTGTCTATAATAATTTTCAGATTTTTAATAATTAAGCCTCTTATATAATATATCGTCTCTATTTTAAAAGTTACGTTACTTGCTCTCCTCTCTCTAGAATCCTTCACCAACAAATGGACAGCAAAATGTTACCGAAGTTATCATCTTTGTGCAGGATAGCAAGCTATTTGAACAATAAGTTTGGCAAGCATTGGAGCAGCGACAAGGAATTAAGCGAGGCTATTCTCAGCCAAATGAAAAAAACAAGTGCTCTGAGAACTTTCTTGCCAAAGAAGTTGAAGAGAAAGGCTGGGGAAGACGTAAAGTCCCTTTTCAGGAAATATGCTCCACCGACCTCATGGATTTTCCAAAAAAACCGAAAATGATGACTTACAAATATTTTTTTACGGGCTCCTTACCAATTAAGTCAAACCGTTTCTTACTTAGCAGAAGATACAAGATGAAACGGGAAGATGAAAATGAGTTGAGTTAAACAAATGAAATATACTAAAAATCAAAGTAAGATCACGGCATATTAGAATTAAAAAGAATAAAATGTTATCTGAGGCCATCTGTCATCAAGTATTCGGCGGCATTACGAATGTGCGAATGAAACAGCAGGACCGTGGTTGCTGCTTACGTTGCCCATGTTGTATATTTTTAATGCAGATGATATTGTCGAAAATTTATTAGACCTGCTGCCAGTACGAGCAAATTATTTACTACGGTTTCTGCCAATCCAGTAAATAAATGAAGACAGCCAGGATGATTAAAAAGTCTTAAGAAATGAATACAAACTTGTCTTTTTACTTTAACAAAAATATAGAATTATTTTAATCATATTATGACATTGGCACCTAATCCACAACAAAAAAAAAAATTGATTAAAAATTCCGCGGATTTTAAAGAGAGTCGCGGACTGCATTTCATATATGGCGAAATCTGAAAATTATAAGATCGGTCTGCCGTTTTCTATAGTATGTTAGTTATTTTCCAACATGATTGGCACCTGCATATTAATATTACTGTGCCTCTTTTAGCGTTTTAACCGCCTTCCATTTTTAAAAATCTGAACGTCGCTGTTCTTCCATATTGGGACGAAGCAAATGCAAAAGGTAACTAATCCACAGCAAAAAAAATTGATTAAAAATTCCGCGGATTTTAAAGTCGCGAACAAACTCAAGATCGATCTCTGCATTTTCCATATTATATTTGAGTATTTTCATTATTATGATGGCCTGCACATATATGGCAAATACTCTTTATTTGTATTTTATATATTTTAAAAATGTGAAAAATGATAAGACAATGAAACCATGGCGAATATGCCCAAAAAGCAGAATTGGAACCCCAATTGCAAGTTGAAAATAAATAATGTTAAAAATTTCTTTTGGATTTATATAGTCGCAGTTTTGCCTCGTTAAAATCAGAGGTATTGTGTATCGAATTCCGACGGTTCAAGTATTTGTTTTGAATTTTTCAGAACATGTATTCTTAAAACAACACGATACTCATTAAAAATACACCATGGCGCTGAGTTAAAACCATGAGGAATTTTGTTAGATACCCAACTCTGCATCCCCCACCAAAATTTAATTTCGGTCAGGCACGCCATGAAGATCCCGGCACCTCCCCAGAACTGGCTTTAGCAATAACATTGTCCACTAAATGGCTATATCTCCTAAAATATTTCGAATTTTGAAATTGGTTTAAAGGGGATGAAGGGAAATGTCCCAGCTATAATAATAATGCAAAATGGAAGCATCGAATAAAAAAAAATTTCAAGGTATAAGACCCCCTTAAACTAGCTCTGACCAAAGGATTGCGTTTATTCTCAAGGGTGAGTAAAAAACGGCACCCACCCATCATTTATTTTTAAGTACCGTCTTATATGTCATATTTTCTAATGTACGAACTAAGTTATGCAAGATCTCAGAACTAGTTCAAATGAAAATTTTAGAAAAAATTTAATTCTAAGTTTAAGCTTGGTACTGAGGGCGGAGGAATTTTCCTTGAGCTGTCAAATCATATAAAAAAATTTCTTGAGAATTATTCCTTGCCTCATTCCTCTGTTGGGTACTGAGAAGGCCAAGTATTACACACAAGCAATTTCCAGAGTTGCCATATCAATCACGACAGTGTGGATTGTAGTAGACAACTGTTATTTCTTGAGAAATTATAGGTACAGCTATTTATTGCTGTGTCTGTTGTCAATTTTAAATTTAGCGCCAAATAAAATTGACTGAAAAATGCATAACTACGTGGAAAATGCAAACATTGATTGATAATTTTAAACCCAGTGATTATGGGACATCACAAATGGCCAGCAGGCTTGGTGCTTACTAAAAATACTAAATGTTTTTCGATTTTCTATGTATGCACGTTTTCAATGTATTGAAATTTAATAAACTACCATTGCGTTTGATATTGTGTTTAGCATATCAAAACCATTTTCACTCATTCTCTTGGCATAGTACATAACATTTATTGTCAAAGCCTGTTGTTGGTAGCAAGGCTTGGGCGAGAATTTTCGCAAAAAACAAACACTATGTGGCAAAAGGTAGTGTATGGCCGGCCCACGATAACTAAAAAAAAAACCAAAAGTTACATTTTTGGCGTAATTTACTGTTCCAATCTGGTCACACCTATGTTTTACAATCCCACACAAGGAATGTTTGCAAATTCCTTCAAGAGAAAATTCGAAACGCCCTCAGTACCTACAAAAGCACAAGTATGTCCGTAATTAAATTTAAGCCATTTTGATCTTAAAACTCAAAGATATTGTTTCTTCTTTTCTGAATTACGCATGAATCATATTTTCCATTTAATAATGAGAATATTAATAATATCATTGAATTAATTTAATTTCAAGTTAAAAGAATTAAATCGAACCTTATAATAAATTTTGTTCTCTGATTTGGTAATTCTTCACTTAGTGTGTTTAAGAGGATCATTTGTACTTTAATTTTCCTTGTTTTAGTACGGAATTCTTGATTTTTTTCTGAGTGTAATTATTTAAATGGACTACTAAAAGCTAGGTCTAATTTTTTAAAGTATAGTATATTTTTTTAACTATTTATTTTCTGACGTATAGTTCAATAAATGAACTTAGATCATTTTGCCATGAATGTTCAAGAAAGGAACTATTGTTCATTAAATGAATAGTTAAAAAAAAGAACTAGCTTCTTAAACCAAGTACAATTAAGGTTAATTGGTCGTCTCAAATAATGCTAATCGACACCTCATGGCATCCTTTAATTTGGCAAGAATGAATGTTTCGCCCATCTTTTGGCAATAGTTTTTTGTTTTCTTTTTTTTTTTTTTTGGGATGCATTTTAAGTGAGCAACTTCAGTAAGTTATGGTTTCAACTGATCTAGTCTCACCCCTTTTTCAATTAATTACGTCAGTTTCAGGGGCCGTGGAAATTTGTCATCTGTAGAGACGGACAAACAAATGTGTGTTGTCAGTTGGGCTGCAGTTGCATATGCGAATAATTTTAATAATTTAGTTTTAATGTGTGTGTGTTGTTTATTTGTCTGTTGTCGGCCGACTGTTGTTGTCTCTTCTGCAAATAATACGAAATTGACAACACGCAAATGGCTCATTAGCTGCACCTTTCCCCTAACGCTGTTCGCGCTGGCAATTAATAAACTTTACAGCTCATTATTAAGCATTATTGTCTTTCAACATAGGCACTCGAGTGCAGTTGGCAGTTTGTAGTTTGCAATTGCGCTCGCCAGTTACCTCCAGCTACTGCGCTTGCTCCTCCTTTTGGCACTGTCCCATGGAGAGGAGGTCCAACTTCGACCAAGTCGCTGGGTCGGTTGGTAATTGCCGCACAAGCGGCGACTCATATTAGTTGCAGTAATAATTCATTTTGACTCATCTTCGCGTCAATTAAAAAGTAACATGTCTGCTATCACCTTTCGATCTGTGATGATGAGTAAATTGCATGCACCTTGATAACGCTTCAGTTGTCAATGCAATCTAAACACTCACACATAGACACACAGACGTTGCCAAATACTCATACAATGGCCAAGATCCGGAACTGGATTTGGATATGTTTGAGACAGTGGGAAAAACGAGAACTGGCGGCAGCTTTCAACACATTCAAGCTGATGAGTCTGACTGGCGGCTTTTTTGTTTTGTTGTTCCTTCAAGTTTGGTCAGTAAGTCGGTCACATGCAATGGAGCTGGATGGGTCAAAATGTTAGGCTGGACACAATCCAGCTGAAAGAAGTTGCAATGCAAATTTTAGGGTTGCCATATCTTTGTTTCAAATCTCTTTTATGCATGCATTTTTATACACTTGAAAAGTGTATATTAATTTTGCCCAGAAGTTTGTAACGCATAGAAATATTCATTTCCGACCCCATAAACTATATATATTCTTGATCAGGACGACGAGCTGAGTTCATTTCCGTCTGTCCGTCCGTCCGTCTGTCTGTCCGTCTGTCCGTCGGTCCGTCTGTCTGTCCGTCTGTCTGTCTGTTTCTACGCGAACTAGTCCCTCAGTTTTAAAGCTATCGAGCTGAAATTTTGCACAGAGTCTTTTTTTTACTGCACGCAACTAATATGTCGGAACCGGCCGGATCGGATGACTATATCATATAGCTGCCATAGGAACGATCGGTCCAAAAACTAGTTCTAGTGAGAAAAACTTTTTGTTTTCTATCGTAGCGTCACTAATCGTGGTATTTATTAGTTTTATATACTTTCACACAATTCTGGAAAAATTGATCAAAATCGGATGACTATAGAATATAGCTGCCATATAAACGGTCGTTCAAAAAACTAGTTCTAGTGAGAAGAACTTTTTTGTTTTCTTTCGTAGCGTCCCCAATCTTGGTATATATTAGTTTTATATGATTTCACATAATTTTGGAAAAATCTATCAAATCATCGATGACTATAGCATATAGTACAGAACGGTCGGAAAATGAGTTTTACTAAGAAAAGTTTTTTTTATGGTATCAAATTTTTATTATCAATGATTTAAAAATTTTAAATATCTGATATCTCTATCTTATATATATTTTACCGGGTAAATTAGTTGGAGTAAAGTTTTTCAAGTGTATTATAACTTCGGCACAGTCGAAGTTAGCTTTGCCTTATCGTTTTTAATAAAACGAATTACTCTTCACAGGCTCAAATAAATAAATAATATACTCTGTACCTGTTTGTATAAAACTGATAGCTTTAAAGTGTGTGGTCACACAAACTGCGCAAGTGCTGCCCATCACGATTAAGGGCAGTGGTGCCCAGCGTAATTATTTGATTTGCTTATAACTCGAATATAGCTCATCTGATCGGAAAACCATGTATGGGGGCTCGATAAGTAATGATGAGAAGAATATATGTCTAAAAGGTTCGAACAACCTAACTCCTAAATTGCGGGATATTTGAGGTGTTTTTCAAATTGCGGGGGTGGCAACTCTACTATCGTTTATCCGATCGGAAAACGATGTATGGGGGCTCGATAAGTATTGATGAGTAGAATATATGTCTAGAAGGTTCGAGCAAGTTAACTTCAAAATTGTGGAAGATATGAGGTTTTTTTCATATTGCGGGGGCGGAAGGGGGCGTGGCAAAAATCAAAACTGAACTTGATCTGCCTGCAAGTATAAGAATTATATGTTCCATACACTTCAAACCTCTATCTCTTACCATCTCTGAGATCTCAGCGTTCATACGGACAGACGGACATGTCTATATCGACCGGCTATTGATGCTGATCAAGAATATATATACTTTATAGGGTCGGAGCTGCTTTCTTCTGGCTGTTACATACATTTGCACAAACCCAATATAATATATATAAAAATAATAGTCTCATTCATTCTCAAAAAAAAACAAGAAATTGCGTGCTTAAAATAAATTCCAAATATTATTCTTTGAGGTTTATTTAAATCTAAAGGGATTACCCACAGAACATAAAATAAATACATAATGTTGTTGGTTTAAGTCCAATAAATTCTTAAGCTGTTTCAAATTTGTTTTTGAAACGAGGTCACAGTTTGAATTAAATACGGCTACAAAGATCTTAAGACCTTAAATTAACCAAAGATCAAGAAGGTATAACTGTACTTCAGAAAACTATCATCGCTCCATAGCTAAAGAGATAAATCCAGTTGGGAATTTTACGAACAGATTCGTTTTAAAATAGTTCACATTTTCCATGGCATACTTTTTGGCTTGGCATTTTAAGTTTATTTCTAACTTAATCTCAGATATTTGGTTCTCAGATCAAATATTAACGGTCATTTTTGCACTTATGAATTTTTAGTTCTTAATTTAAGTACCCCCAAGAACAAAATATACTTGAAATTTAAAGTACAAAACATTATGAAATTCATACCGATCGTACTTCAACTCAGTCAGTCGTTTTTTTCTAAGTATCATGAAGATTTTACAAAGATTTTCTTTTTGTTCGCTGAAGTAGTTGGTTTGAGTTCAAATTTATTCTAGCCCAAAATCAAGCCTACTATAAATGCAGCCTTTCTCTCTTTTTTTCCAGCCCCGCACAAAAGGTCAACTATCCAACTACCCCGTTAACAAAACAAAAAATCCCCCCCTCTCCCTGCTAAGCTCAATTTCACGCCCAATACTTTAAAATGAATTTTTAATTTATTTAGCGTAACAATTTTATAAATTGCTCTCATTGCAGCCAAAGCCCAAGAAAGAGCCAGAGTAGAGGAGGGGGGATATAGAGAGCCTAGCCCAAGGGTTGTTAATCCGGCGTAACTGCTGCCGCGAGTGCCAAGTTGTGATATTTCGCACATTTTACCCCTTTTTGCTATGTGCCAGGGTAGATCTTGGAGGAGGAGGTGGAGGGTTAACCAAAACAAAAAAGGGGCGGCATCCTTTTCTGTACTCGAGGGCTGACTTAATCAGCGAACTTGGCTTGTTTGGCCAACTTGACAGTTTATTTTCGTTGTTATCTATGGTCTCATTAACGGGGTAAATCGCCATATATGCTTCAATGATTTTTGACTTGCTGCTTGCTGTTGGTTGTTAAAATCAGTCAAGTTTGAAATCAGTTTCACTGGGGCAACCCACAGAAGCGAGAACTGGGGAGAACTTTAAAGATTTGTTAGTTGAAATGTTTGGCCTAGAAATTCGTGCCAAATGTTAACTAAGTTGTTTGCGGGGGAATGTTTACTTGTAACAGACAGCCAAACGTGACTTTTTTTTGGAATTCATGTTGGAAATACAGACTAGCTGGTTGTTGTCGCCTTGATGGATACGTGTTTATATCAGGGACCAAAATAAGTTATAAAAATACTTTAAAATTACTTTTTAAAAAATCCCTCAAACTTTATAATTTTTTAAATTTTAGTGTTTTTTCACAATTTTTTTACACCAAAGCATTTTTATTTAAAAAAAAACAAAATTATCACATTTACGACAGTTGAAGCTTGAATTTAACTTCCCAACCACATTGATGTAAAAATTCTCAATTTGTTTAATAGGGTCATAAAGACAATATAAGTAGATATAAACATAAAAAAGAAGAATCCACTTTCGGTCCGGTGGATATAATAAAATTACACCTCTGCTCGCAGCGTATGTGATCGAAAGGAATTGCCAAATATTCAGCCTAGTCTTGCCATGAGAGTGCGAGATTGAGAATATTAGCAGATCTAAGAAACACGTCGAATATGTCAACATATAAATAGAAAATAAAATTTATTGAAATACCTGCACAGAAAAGGATATGAACAGTTAGTTGAAAAAGATGTAATAGAAAGCCACAAGCGTATATGATTCTTTGTTTGTCTTGATTTGACTTAAAAGTTCACACAACCATGTATGTTCTCTGCTTTAATATTACTCTTTTAATCGTAAATGGACAGAACTTTCCTGGTCCGTCTTTGGGGTTCATTATTACCCCCAGTACATTTAAATGAGAATCAGTTCGATTCTAATGGGTTTTTAATGTACTTAAAATTTCGTTAAACAAAAGATTGTTTTATTTTGAATGAATATATATAAAACGAGAGGGCAAAGCTAACTTCAACTGTGCCGAAGTTTTAATATACTTGAAAAACTTTACTCCAACTGATTGAACCGGTCAAAAATATATATAGGATAGGTGACCTCGAGCCGGCTAAAAGCAACATATATAGGATATAGATATCAGATATCTAAAATTTTTAAATCATTGATAATAAAAATTTGATACCATAAAAAAAACTTTTCTTATTAAAACACATTTTCCGACCGATTGGTCCTATGGCAGCTATATGCTATAGTCATCCGATTTAAATAATTTTTTTTATAAATTATGTGAAAGCATATAAAACTAACACATACCAAGATTGGGGACGATAGAAAACAAAAAAGTTTTTCTCACTAGAAGTAGTTTTTTGACCGACCGTTTCTATGGGAGCTATATAATATAGTCATCCGATTTTGATGAATTTTTTCTGTATCATGTGAAAGCATATAAAACTAACATATACCAAGATTAGTGACGCTACGATGAAAAACAAAAAAGTTTTTCTTACTAGAACTAGTTTTTTGACCGATCGTTTATATGGCAGCTATATGATATAGTCATCCGATCCGGCCGGTTCCAACATATTAGTTGCGTGCAGTAAAAAGAAGACTATGTGCAAAATTTCAGCTCGATAGTTGAGGGACTAGTTCGCGTAGAAACAGACAGACGGACGGACGGACAGACGGAATTGAACTCAGCTCGTCGTCCTGATCAAAAATATATATAGTTCATGTGGTCGGAAATGAATATTTCTATGCGTTACAAGCTTTTGGACAAAATTAATATACACTTTTCAAGTATATAAAAATATATTTTTTGTGTATTTGACATATTTTCAAAATACGTCCTTTGATTATTCTTTTAAATAATTAAAAAAGTTCCAGCTGCCTTCCGCTGCTTATTTGACTGCTAGAGGTAAAATTGGTAAAAAAAAAATACATGTCAAGTGCCTCTTCAACATGTTGGCCCCATCTTCCGATTCACTTTTTCATCTCTTCGGCATATAAAGTCACGAATAGAATTAGAATCCACTAGTTTTAGTTCAAAAACGATTAATCTATTAGAGATTCTTTGTCTTATGAATAGTAAAAATTATTTTGGAAAAAAAAAAAATTTTTTTATATTCGAAAAAAAATATATATATCTTGCGATAACATTTTTTTGTTTTACAATTTTTCCCCCCACAAATTCTAGGGTTACGATTAGAGATGGCCGCGGGCAGTGCTGGGCTTACCGGAATCGCTTTGGGTTCTTCTACAGGCTGCGTCATTTTGTGCTTTGGCACAGATCCGTAAAAGAACACCAAGCGATTCCGATTACAGGGACCAAAACGGGCATTTTTCGTGTCTGCCCGCGCCCATCTCTACTTACGATTGTTCGGTAAAATAACAAAAATAACATTTTTAAGGTTTTCAAACATTTGTTTTCACAAGATTAACGATTTTTTAAATTAATATTTTTGAATTAAAAAAATTAAATTCTTAAAATAAATAAAATTTAATAATTATAAAACAATTTTATTTCACTTTTTTTTTAATTTACTTAATTCACATAAAAAAATGTTACTTTCCGACTTGTTTAAAAAAACATTAAAAACAACAATTATAATAATTTGGTAATTGGTAACTAATAAAAAAAGGCAATGAAATAATTGTTATTTCTTCTTATCAATGTTTAAAGTAATAATAGTTGAAAAAAAATAATTTATTGATTTTAATTTCAAATTGCAGAAACTCAAGTTTGGAATCGCTTAATAACTAATCTTGCCCCAGCCAAATTCTAATCAAACATTTTCTCACCTCAGCAGTTGTTGTTGTTGCTGTTGGTTGCTGGTGTTGGTTGCTGTTGTTACCCTTTTTTGTGTTTGTGGTGGGCGTGTTCGCTGTTGAACATTCTGTCGGCATGAAAGAGGCGGCGGCATCCACTGGCGGCGGCATCATTTCTTGTGTTCTTCACTTGGTTGTTTTTGTTTTTCTTTTGGGCTGCAGCCGCATTTAACTTGATTGTTGTTGCGGCTGCCGTTGGCCTGACATGTGAGAATTTGCCGTAAATCAACCTGTTGCCGTTGTTGTTGTTGTTGTTGCTGTTGCCGCACACGTTTTTCGGCGGCCACTTGGCTTATGAAGTGCCACAGAGAAACAGGTTAATCGATTTTAAATCGGTTTTGATGTTATTTTGATCGCAACTGGCTGTCTGGCTGCGTTTTGTCTGACCATTTCTGAGTTGTTCTAGTTTTCTAGTAGTTATTTTTTTAATTTTCTTCTTTTTTTTTGACGTTTGAACTTGATTACAGGTGATTTTGATAATGATGTGCCTGTCGCTGGCATACGAAATGATGGCTAAAGACAGTTTATTAAGTTGCAAGTGACAGTATTCAATATTGTGGAACATTTTGTAAGAATATGCATTATTTAAGCTGATTAAAGACTAAATATGCGACTGAGGAAATGACATTGATTTTTTCCTGAAGCTTCTTTTGTCATATCTCAGCTCGGAAGGTACTAGAATCTTCAGTCAGAGTTATCCATAAGTGGTTCTAGATAAATTAAATCCATCTGATATTTAAAATAAAAATCACTTAATTCAAAAATCGGATCATTGACATACGCTCGAAAGACTTACAAGTGGCACTCCCTAACAGCTTCTACCCCCTCCCAATTTCCACTCATTGCCCAACATACAACATCATTTTCCGCAACATTTCAAACAACACTCGTAAAAACAGAACCAAAACAAAAAAAAAAAAACAAAAGAATTGTATGAGGTATAAAACTAATATAACCCCCCCTTGGTGACGATTCAATAGAAAACAAAAAGTTTTCTCACTAGAACTGGTTTTTATTTTGACCGTTTATACTGGCAGCTAACTGCTATAGTCATCCGATTTTTGATAAATTTTTCAGAATTATGTGAAGGGTATAAAACTAATATATATATACTAAGTTTGGTGACGATTCAATGGAAACGAAAAGTTTTCTCACTACAACTAGTTTCTTCGACAAACCGTTTATGTAGCATTTATATGCTGTAATCTTCCGATTTTGATAAATTTTTTCAGAATATGTGAAGGGTATAAAACTAATATATACAAGTTTGGTGACGATTCAGTTGAAAACAGAAAAGTTTTTCTCACTAGAACTTTTTTTTTACTGACCGTTTATATGGCAGCTATATGCTATAGTCATCCGATTTTGATAAAATTTTGAGAATTGTGTGAAGGGTATAAAACTAATATATACCAAGTTTGGTGACGATTCAATGAAAACCCGAAAGTTTTTCTATGGAGCCTTCGTTTTTTACTGACCGTTTATATGGCAGCTATATGCTATAGTCATCCGATTTTGATAAATTTTTCATAATTGTGTGAAGAGCTATAAAACTAATATATACTAAGTTTGGTGACGATTCAATAAGAAAACAAAAAAGTTTTTCTCACTAGAACTAGTTTATGGACCGATCGTTCCCCTAGCGGCTATATGATATAGTCATACAGTCAAAGCGATTCCGACAAATGTGCAACCTATGTGTATTTGAAGACAAACTGCAAAGTTTGGTCAAGATAGCTCTAAAAACTGAGGGAGGGGAGATAGCATAAGAAACAGACGGACGGACGGACTAGCCAGACAGACAGACGGACAGACAGACAGACGGACAGACGGACGAACAGACATGGCGTATAGACTCAGCTCGTCATGCTGATCAAAAATATATATAGTTTATGGGGTCAAGGAGATGCTTCCTTCTATGTGTTACAAACATCGTGACAGTTTTAACCACTACCCTCT